>RCWM02000478.1:237500-842001 GCA_003667255.2 Euschistus heros | reverse complement strand
TTAGTATCATAAAAAAAATTTTTTTTACAGATTTTTACAGAGATGAATTGGATGGTTTAGTAGAGCCCCAAAGCTCAACTCCGTACGTCCAAATAGGTCTAATAACAGTCATGTAAATAAGTCTTTTGTAATGAATTGGGAGGTTTGATCGTTTGTCTAGTAAATGTTGAAGTAGTCTGTAACGACGAGCAGTTTCTTGTCGTTTTAGTCTTGTATGTGGATTCAAAGTAAGACGTTTGTTCAAGTGGAGTCCTAGGTAGCGGATCTGTTCAACAGGGAATAGTGGAATATCATTGAAGGATGCTGTTGGACAGGAAGTCGTAGGTTTACGACGAAGGGTAAAGGTTATTTAAATATCAATAAATGAAAAAAAAAAAAAAATTATAGATGTTTTCAAGTATTTCATTCAAAGGTTTGTTCTTTCTCTTCCTAAAGATTTAAAAAAGTAAATAGTGTCTCCTACCGGCTATTAAGTAATGTTTTAATAGCTCCTTCATTATTCGTAGAATGCATTGTTACAGAAGTAGAAGAACATTTTAAGTTACGAATGTTTCCTACAACAGTAACAACACCATATTATGATAGATTTACATTAGTATAGATTATAATTTCTCTAGAAATATGAAAGATATTTTTAAATTCTAAGCAATAACCACGGCAGGTGTTTCAAAGCAGCTTCTCGGATAATGTTTTCAGAGAAGTCATTTGCATACTGGAAATACCTCGTGTTTTTCCTCGTGCTTGACTATGTTAAACAATTAGCTACAACATTGTGATTATAACCGAACATAATTTCTATTTGTATATTAGAAGAATGCAATTTTAAAGGAAAAATTGTTTATTAATATTTGCAATGCTAACAATCAACTGGAAGATAATTTATTAGGTTTGATAATTAATATTTGGAAGAATTATTGGGTTGTTCGGTAGTCGTTTTATGTTCTTTAGAAAAATAGTAATTTAAAACAAATTATTAGAAAACATTTTTTGTAATCAAAATATTCTTCATTTCTTCTTTTTTAAACCAATAGTTATTATTATTATTAGTAAACAGGGACGGATCGGGAATTTTCGGCCCACCGGGCAAATGCTCTTGACCGGCTCTCAGGGGCCAAACACTCCCCCTCCACCCATCACATCCACAAAAGATAACCATGTTCACAATATGAACTTCAATTCTAAACATACTCGCTCTTATGATGGCGTCGAAAGGTTGTAAAAAATACTAAAGCATACAATTTTAAATAAATTACAATTCAAACAACAATTTTATTATAATTTTACCAAAATGATGAAATGATTTTAAGAAACTTTCTATATTCTACAAAACTTGATACGAAGTAGCGTTTACTTAGACCAGTGATGGTCACACACAATTATACATAAGACTAAATTTATTTTCTGCAAAGCTAGAATAGAATTATTGTTTTCTTCTCGTTGCGTTCTGGATCTTCTACCGTTGTACCATATAAGTTGAGTGTAATGAGATAAAGTTTATTAGTTGTAAAACTTTGTTTTGTCCAATTTTTTCGGCCCACCTTGATGTTTTTCTATTTCATCCGGCCCTCCCCTTAAATGTCAAGAAATTTCGCTTTTTAGGGGGCCAAATAGGGCGTCAAGTCTCGAGTGAAGTTTTTTATTATAAGGATTTAGTTTTCCTATAACCGATAAAACGTAAATATTTACTTCTTCCCTTTCTTTCCCGGCCCCACTGGCCCTTTTCCTGTCCGGCCCACCGGGCAATTTCCCGGTATCCCGGTGGCCCGATCCGCCCCTGTTAGTAAAACTGAATTAAGGCCAAATAGTAAAATGCTTAAGAGGAAAAACAAAAAAATTGCAAAAAAAAAGTGTGTGTGCTCTAGACCACATGGTGGAAGTGAAAACTTCATTGAACGTTTGATAACGTTAACCGAACAAAACCTTAGTTCTTATATACAATCTAAATGTTTTGGTTAACTTACTTGACCAATTTCATTTTGTTTTAATTCCAGGAACAAGTCGTGAGTAATTATTTAACACAATAGAATACGTTTTCCGGGGTTTCAAATGAAAAAACGATCACGAAAAGTAAACAAACGAAACAGGTTACAACAGCACGCTGGGATGCCGGGAGTCCTCAGTGTTGCCAGCTTATTACACACGCATGATTTTTCCGATTTGTTGTATGCGCTGATTTGATGTATAGCTGATGATTTGATGTATAGCTGATTGTATTCTAAAGTAGAGTTGCGTATGATGCGTCATAATAATATTAATAAGGTTTGGAATTATTTTGAATATTTTGAAAAGACTAGATAGCGCACTGTACTCCGGATTCAGTGCCGAGTTCGCTCCGGATTCAGTGCCGAGCTCACGCTTAGTCGAGTCGAGCCGATTCTACCCGAAACAGCGTTACATATTCGGGCGTGACGGCTCAATCTCATTCACACCTCACAAAAAGTTTTGCTGAGCCCTCACAAAAAAGTTTTGCTGAGCGCGCCTAAAGAAGTTTTCACTTCAATAAAACGTCGATCCCTTGCTTTTTGATATTGTGTATAAGACAATGACTGATGGGCATTGTAGCGTTAATTTGTCCTTTCTATGCGTGAATAACAGTAGCTGTTCAAAAGATTGTACTCAAACAAGTTAATGTGAAGCATAACCTTTATTTTTGTCAGAGATTTCGGCACACTATATCTATGTCTCCAAATGGTTCTTTAATCTTCAATAGTTCCTACGTAATCTCTTCTTCTGGCAAAGAAACTCCTAACTTCAAAGTACAAACGGGTCGCTACCCAATTAAAGTACTTCTTACAAAGAAACTAATGAACTTGTTAACGAAACTCTCAAACGTCCAAATACAGACTTCCGCGGGTTTGCTTTAACAGGCATATTGAGCTTGGTAAAATAACAAACAAGCACGAATATGACTTCAATCGGGTTACACAAGTGAGATCAATGTTCGAATCACTAGGTTGCAAAGAGAAATTTTTACGTATTGAGGGAAATTATTTGATACGATAACAAGTTGATATTTTGCAAAAAATAACGACCCACATTTTGTCCATATGGTAGATATCAACAAGGCTTAAAATTCAGCCGCTAACCCAATCTACAGGTATATTAGCAGTTTAAACATTGGAGAACCAGAAAAATATTTATCATTTAAAGGTGGCTTCCATAAAGTGAGAATTGTGAGTCAATTGAAAGTTTCCAGCCCGGCAGTCATCAAGCGACCATTTCACTTGAAGAAAACAAAAATTGTACTTTCTGTGGGCATTTTGTGGAGGATTGCATGAGCCACCTACCTACTGAACTGCTCTAAATTCAATGACATACTTCCAATTCAAATTCAAAACATACTTGCAGACAAGCTCTGAAACATGTAGTTAAATGAATAAAGCAAATGGGGAGTTATGCCTTTTTAATATAATAAAGTATATTAATCTCCTTAAATGAAACATTTGAAGATACTTGCAGACCTTTATCACGGGCACCTGTGACATTGTCAATGTTGAAAATATTTTAAATATTCATGATATTGATAAAATAAACATTATTTATAATTATATCAGTAAAATATCTATACAAATAATAACCAGTATTTGAAATTTTTATATTTGCCTATACAAATTTGTATAAACTTACGAGTTCATTAGTGGACTTAAATAGTTAACTGAGAAAACTTCTCCTTATATTTATTTTTTATATAATTTATTTTTAGGTTAATTTATGTATTAGTATGTAATAAGTGTATTTTTACCCAGGCATATAATATTCAGATGCAAAAAGATCGAAAAAAATCAGGTCTGAATTAAAATTTAATTTTGATCCTCAAGAAGAAATAGAATACTTAAAAGAACTGGACAGGGATAAAGTAGCTAAATTAATTGAAGTTTTAGATAAATTAAAAGCTAAACTAGAATTAAAGAAGAAAGAAGAACAAAGAAACCAATCATAACAAATATAATGAAACTAAATTGAACTTGGTTATATAGGATTTGGCAACAAATCTTAAAACCAGAAAAAAAAGAAAAAAAAAGTGTATTTTTATATCATATTCTTTCCCATTGTGTAAATAGATTCAGAATTGTTTGAGAATGTACCGAACTCACATTTGTACAAGGATTTTCTTGTATAAATAAAATGATTATCTATCTATCTAGTTTCTACGTAATCAGTACAAAAGTTTAAAAATTACAACTATCCGCGAAAATATCATTAAGAAAATAATTCTACAATATAATATTTTTATCGATAAAACAAAATTTCAATTATTAGTTAACAATATCTAAACTCTTTAATTATGAGAGCAGGCGAAAACGCGACGGGGGGTGATAGAAAAGTAAAATGTTTATTATTATAATTTTTGAAGTAGTAATGTTTTATTTTTTTTTTTTTTGTAAGTAAAAAATGTTACTAAAAACAATATCTTTAATGGTTTAAAATAACTAGAAACAAAGGAAATTAAATAAAAATCAGATCGTTGCAGAGTGCAACTATGCGAAACTGAAGCCCCTTCCAACTTGCAAGGAGCTCATGATCTCCTGATACCGGTAAGTCCGCCCTGCTGCAAAGTTGGGATAAGCTCCGCCGCACAGTGGGCAAAAAATTCCAATTCGGCGGCAAAAATTATTACATATTACATATTACAGAAATATGTTTTAAATGACGTCCGATCGATTATATCAAAATTAAGCGCATTTTTGAAAACTTATTAAAAATAAGTCTTCAAAAACTAAAAGTAAACTTTTTGGAAAAATAGCCAGCATTTAGAAGGACGATGGAGTACGGTGTTAAAACTAATATCACGTCGATGTCCATTATTTTCTGTTAATGAAATCCCAAAAATCATATCCGTTTCGATCCGTGCGTAATTATTATCCCCCTCCCAATCGAAACCGTTCCTTTTTGTAATATATTACTTCACACTCTTTTTTAGATCTGGTGGTGGTTTTTCAGGTACATGATGTAACTTCAGAAAATTATGCATGGTTTTGATGATGTTTGTATATATGCTGTATAATATACCTATAATTTACGTTCAACAAATGGATACAGGAGATAAGAAGGGATCTGTCTTCACTCAACATCACCCAACAATTAATTTCGAATAGAAAATTATTTAGAAAAGCAATTAAAGAAATTCAGTCACTCCCAGAGGAAAGGAGGGAGAGAGGTGAGAATCGCAAGTGGTCGGAGGAACGGAGGAAGCACCATTCGGAAATGATGAGGAAGTATTGGGAGGAGAAGAAGAAGAAGGGAAGGAGTATCAAGGAGTGATTTGTTGAACGTGGTCCAAAGATGGCCGAAATCGAAAAAGAGAGATACCTATAATTTAATGTTTTTGTTTATTTCATTTTAGTAAAAGTCGTTTAATATGAAATAAGTTCTTTATTCATATATTTAATTTCTTTTCATATTTTCAACCTATTTGATATTGATAAAATAAGCATTATTAAGAGTAAAATATCTAAACAAATGAAAACCAGTCTATACAAATTAGTAAAAACTTACCAGTTCATTATTGGACCTAAATAGTTGACTGAGAAAACTCCTCCTTATATTTATTTTTTAGGTTAATTTATGTACTAGTATGTAATAAGTATGTAATAAGTGTATTTTTACCCAGGTATATAATATTCAGATGCAAAAGGATCAAAAAAATCAGGTCTGAATTAAAATTTAATTTTGATCCTCAAGAAGAGATAGAATACTTAAAAGAACTGGACAAGGATAAAGTAGCTAAATTAATTGAAGTTTTAGATAAATTAAAAGCTAAACTAGAATTAAAGTAGAAAAAAGAACAAAGAAACCAATCATAACAAATATAATGAAACTAAATTAAACTTGGTTACATAGGATTTAGCAACAAATCTTAAAACCAGAAAAAAAAAAGTGTATTTTTATTTCATATTCTTTCCCATTGTGTAAATAGATTTAGAATTGAATGAGAATGTACAGAACTCACATTTGCACAAGGATTTTCTTTTATAAATAAAATGATTATCTATCTATCTAGTTTCTATGTAATCTTAGTAACAAAGATAATTTATTTTACACAAATAGTACCTGCCATCAAAACAGAAGTCATTGATCATTAAGGTAGTATGGAAGTATGCTGAAAAATTAACATAAAGTTTTTTTAAATATTAGCTAGTCCACTTTCAATTTTTTAATTGTTTTTCCCTTAGTTGCATTACATTTAGAACATGCTTCGGATATAAAAATAATATTGGCCGCTGAAATGCTTCTTTTGCCTACAACGTTTTGCATATGTTTGTACATTATGACAAACATCATCAAGAATATACATCGATATAAAAATGCACGGTACAAAAAGCATATAAAAAACACGTTACAACAAGAATCAGAAATATTCTTTACTCCTAAAATTAACTTTTTTAATTTTAAATGTGGACAAAACACGTTTTGAAGGAACACAGTGGACAAAACACGGTTTGATGGAATAACAAAGGGACAAAACACTTTGAAGTGGCTATGTTTTATTTTACAGAAGTCACTGTTTGCTTCAAAGTAGACAAAATAAAAATTATAATTACATAATAGATGATGTATGTTAATGACACTCATAATCTTCGGGGAATATTTTCATTTTCTTAACAGTCACAAGTTCCATTCTCTTCCACAACATTTTCACCACTTGGATAGTCAAAAAGTACAACCTTGTACCAGTGTAAGCGATAATTGTCAATGTTGTCATTATTGTCAATAATGCAGCGTTCCCATTGGCTCAGTGGACAAAGCATGGTTTGAACTAAAAACAGGCTATGTACAAAACACTCTGCTTAAAACACTGATTTTGTTTACTAATTTTGGATTAAAAACAAAGCTTGTTTTGATGGCTAATACTCATCACGTATTGTAGAGTTCTAAAAAAGAAAGTTAGTGATATCAAAAACTCAAAAAAAAAAAAACATTTTTTGTGACAAAACACGTTTTGAAAGTTACCTCCTCATTTGTTGGTAATAATACAATAATCTGTAGGTTATAATTGATTTTTAATTTCATTGGGACTTTGAGGTGCTTTGTAAGATTCATTCGTCTTTTCCAGGATATCCTTTCTCTATTTTCATATTTATTTTTTTTATATTTTTTTTTTGGGGGGGTGGCCTTTTCTAGGATTTAGCTTAAAAGATTTCAAATTAAATATTACAATGTGCTTGGAATCTCCTGTAAAATCACACGCTTATAACTTTGAGTGGATTAGGATCATAATGTCGTTTTGAGCTTTCATAAAAATAATTAAGCATCGTATGGAACCTTTTAAATCCAAAGGTTAATTAGGAATTTTTTGTTTCTGAAGGGTAATTACATCTCATAATACACGTTTTTTGTTATTGCTGAAAAGTGGGATTACTTT
Source organism: Euschistus heros (assembly GCA_003667255.2). Lineage (NCBI taxonomy): Eukaryota > Metazoa > Arthropoda > Insecta > Hemiptera > Pentatomidae > Euschistus > Euschistus heros. Next base: position 834,638 of record RCWM02000478.1, on the reverse strand, counting down.
GACAACATTAGGATAAAACTATAACTCCCTAACATTAATAAAATACCAGCCAAAATTATAGAAACAGAAATAGGAGCCTCAAAATGATACTTTTGCAATGAAGAATGACAAATAATGGAATAGGCTTCTTAAATGAAAAAGGCAAGATAAAAAACAAATTTATTTACTTAAATTTCGGTTCAACAATAAATGTTATACACGAACTGTTTGAAGAAAAGAAAATGTTATAAACCAAGTATATCTTGGTAAGCCCTAGGCGTTAATCTTCTTGTTATTGATGTTCCTAAGTTATACTCCAGAGCTCCAGATGCGACGTGGAGAAGTTCATGGTGTCGTCTTGTGAGCCTGTTAAAGACCACTTCGAGTCGATCAACTCCCAATTCCGTATAAAGCTGGGAATTCCATATAAAGCAGGGCGCGTTAACCGCCATACGCAGAATTCTATTTTGGAATGTTTGTAGTCTCTTTTTGGTTAATTTTGAAGTGTTGTACCAGACAAGACAGGAGTAAGTCAGTATACGCAGCATGGTTTTGTATACTAACAAGGGGATGATTACAGTTGTAACTCACAGATTTGAATGCCGAGTTTCGTGTATGTAGTAGGAATATATAATGATGCAAAACTAGAGTTACAGCCACCAATGAGCGTTAGGAGCCGAGAAACAAAATAATATGAAAATCACGTTTTATTTTTTTTCTCAACTCTCAGTCAAGATAGAGAAATGATTCTTTCACGTTTAATCGCAGTTATGCATGCTATTTTAAATAAAAATACTTTCGTTATTGTCAAGACACTACCTGGCTTTAAGGCGCTCATAAACTCCAAAAAAATGAAAAAATTCAAGGGAAATCCTCTGTAAATCAGGGGAAACTTTTTTTCATGAACAACTGACCCCAAATCTGGATTTAACGCAATAGAAGTTTGGTCTTAATCGGTGGCGAAATATGTGAGATAGCGGAAATTATTTCCATTTTTTCAGAAATTGACAGCTCTTGCCTTATAAAATCCTACAAAATTATAAAGGCAAAAAAAAAAATTATTTTTGATTTCGACAAAATTTAGTTTCTTCATGTTTTTTAGTATTTTTATTTACTTGATTTATTTTTAAATAGCATACATAAATGCAATCAAACGTGAAAGAATGATTTCTCTATCTTGACTGAGAGCTGAGAAAAAAAATAAAACGTGATTTTCATATTTTATTTTTTTTTTTCGGCTCCCAATGCCCATTGGCGGCTATAACTCTAGTTTTGCACTATTATAGGTCCCTACTACCCACACGAAAATTGGCATGGCGTGATTTACAATTCACTAAACGTCCCCTTGTAAGATAGCAGTTCTATGACGAAGTAATGATTTCCTATTTAAAAGAGGGTACAAAAGTTTAAGTCTTAGTATAGCCAAGATAAAATTCACATTATCTAAAGAAACTAAGAAAAAACCGATTGAATGGTGTGTTAGAATAGAGAAATCTGTTTAGTTAAAGAAATGTTTATCAAATATAAACAAAAACAAAGGATATTAAAAGAGCTGTGAATTATATGTTCATTTCCATATTTCTACAAGCCAAGTAAGACATTAATAATTTTCCGGACCAACTAATAAAAATAGACTTTAAACAAAGGACAAAGTGTATAATTAATCATAATTAATGAGAATCTTGAGAATGGGAATTAAGTCCCGAAACATGTTGTGAAATAAGCTAAATGAATTAGGAGTTGTGCCACAAAATTATATTAATATATATATTTTTTTCATTTCTTGATATTTACAACTGTACAAAATAATATACAAGTAAATGTGTTGACAGTGAATACAATGGCATGTAAATAACTTGTGAAGAACTACTCACTAGTAGCACTTCAATAAAATCTACACTAAAAGGTCTCTAGGCCATCTTCTTTTCAGACGGTTCGGAGGATTATCAGGGATAGAGGAGGAAACAAGTTGGGAGACTAGTGGATTGGAGTGGTTATGGAGCTTACTATGAAAGGATTGGTAACTGGTGTGGGCTAAATCAGCAACAGATGGAACATTAAGATCTTTATGGATAAGTTTATTGGTCACAAAATAACGAACATTGAGAATTTTTCGAAGGATTTTGGATTGTAAGGATTGGATATGAAATGAATTTGATGAGTTAGTGGAGCCCCAAAAATTATAATAAAAATCAAAATCAACTTATTGATGATAAAAATAAAGCTATTGAGTATAATAAGAACAGAAACAATCCTAAACTAGAACATTTCCTGCTGGTAACATATTTATAGATATAACTTCTAAGTCTATTGAGTGTGACAGTATAACGAGTTTTTGAAACTTTTATGTCTATAGAGTGTGACAGTTTCAGAAGTTAGCGTTGCTTTTATTTTGTTTCGAGGGATCTATAAGCTACGTCACTAGTTTCTGACCAGTTATTATAAACTTTCATGTAACTAACTGCCGACCGCTGTTGCCTAATATATTTATATATATATATTTAGTAAGGTTCTTGAGGTCCCGTCATAAAATAAAACATCAACTATTTTGGCGACGTTTCGAGAGTATATTGTTCCCATAATCATGCCCTACAGTGAAAAAACAGGTTACAATAAAATTATATAAGTTATACAAGTTATTTCAAAACATAAAGTTAGCTACAGTACAGGTAGGTATATAACAACATGTGTAGGGTAATAAAAATATATATAATTACAGAATATAGAGGAGTATGAAGCTACTTACAATGTTACTGGTGGATATGAATAGACTAACATAAACAATATTAGACTGTAACTCTATGAAATTCCGTGTGAAGATAGTTGTGGCAAGTCTTATTTTGGTACATCGGAACAATATCTTAAACGATGAGTGTATCAACATAAATACAGTTGCACGTCTATAAATAAAAACCTGATCAAACAGCTCTCACCACACATTACAGGCAAACAAAACATACTTTTAAATTTGATTTCCCCAAAATTATTCACCATGAATAAAATAATTTTAAAAGAAATATTAAAGAAATGATAACCATAGAAAAATTTAAAAACCGTGCAATAAACAAAAAAATCAGACGTTTTCAATCTTAACACCTGTTATTTCAACTTAATACATTCAGACCAATAATATACATTTACATTTATATACATCATACAAACCATTCTTCCATTTATTAGTATATTACACTGAAATATTTTTGTACCTGCATCTTTGGGAATACCCACACAGTCCTTTTAACTTAATTTTTAAGAAATAGGGTTTTTCCCCACTAACCCTTATTAACTGTCTGTTTAAACTCACTCCCCTAGGTTAGTTATGTATTAGAATTGTTAGTCTATTCATATCCACCAGTAACATTGTAAGTAGCTTCATACTCCTCCATATTCTGTAATTATATATATTTTTATTACCCTACACATGTTGTTATATACCTACCTGTACTGTAGCTAACTTTATGTTTTGAAATAACTTGTATAACTTATATAATTTTATTGTAACCTGTTTTTTCACTGTAGGGCATGATAAGGAGAACAATATAGTCTCGAAACGTCGCCAAAATAGTTGATTTTTTATTTTATGACTGAACCTCAAGAACTTTACTAAACATTTAATAGTAACAGTCAAGAAATTTATCCATATATATATATATATATATATATATATATATATATATATATATATATATATATATATATATATATATATATGTATATATGTATAAGTCAAGGTCCGAAGCCATACAGTATTAGAGTTGATTCTCAGTAACATAAACGATGTCAAACTGTATATAAGCAACCGCATAAGAGCAATAAAGTCAGTTATCCAACAGTCATCGCGTGTCTTTATTGAGTCTGTTTTATTTTTTATTTTTAAGTTTTATTTTTCATTCAATTTAACTTATATATATCCAAAAATAAGCAAAACGAACCCATTAAAACAAACGATAATGATTCAAGAAAAAAAAAAAGTAAACCGGTAGAAGTAAATATCTTCCATAGATATAATATATGTTAATTATAATTCAGACAATCTATAATAATATAATTCAATTCACGAATTCGTATTTCCTAAAATATACATTTCAAGGTTTCATTTATTGATTAAGGAATTGAAAATGTTACTAGGTAAACTCTTTCACTACACATTTTAGATCCACTTGATTCGTTTTAATCGAGTATTAGGGTTCGAAAACTTGTATTTACACAAGTTTTATAAAAATGGAAAATAATCTTTACTCTTTTACATAGTGTCATTTCAGAATCACAAAAAATATTTAATCATTGACTTAGTGGCATTATTTTGTATGAATAAATCAGAACACAACCTCTCAGTGTTCTGATTTCTCCATTTTCCAATAACGAATAAATAACATAAATGTCCAGCTTGCATTTCCATGTCATTTGTTTTTAGATCTGAACATAGGAAACTTGGTCATATGGAGAAGAATTGAAGAATGATAGTAGCATAATTAGGTATCACAAAACTATTGCCAACGTCAGCGGTATCGATCGGTTCCTAGGAATCGACTTTTTATAATCGATTCTTGATACCGATTCTCAAGTATCGATTGATTCAAGAATCGACTTTTGAAGGACTTTCATTTTTGGCAGAACACACTCCTAGCACTAAGCACTACTAGACACCTTGACCTACTGAAGCCACGAGCCAGATTTCTCAGTACCGGGATGGGACAGCTAACGGCCCCGGTGTATAAAGATCTTATCGCAGGAGTGTCGAGATTGTGGTGACGAGCAGAACAATGGAGGTTCAATGATCTTAACAGTATCTTAATCAATGGCTTATATCTTTAAAGAACGGATTTCGCTGAAGCAAGCGATTGGTTTCGGGACCCCGTCTTCTTCGACCCCACCCAGTTATTGTTTGGTTACACAAGAAAAAAACCTTAGTTTTCATTACCAAAGAACATGGAATCCTTTTACTTTATTTTTGGTGTTGGATTATAACTGATTATATGATTGGTTATAGAAAAAAAAAAAAGAAAAGAAAAAAAAACCTGGATTTTAGAAATGTTTATTGGACTAATTTGTGCTATATACTGAAGACCGCACAGCTGGGAGGTGAACAAAAGATTACTTTAAATATAATTTTTTAAATATTTTTTCTCAATTATGAAGTTTAATAAAATGTACTTTATATACAAATTTAAGTATAATAGTGACATCCCAACTCATCCTACCACTGTCCTCACCACTTACGCTGATGACACATGTGTGTTATCAGTAAACAATGATCCCTTCATAGCCTCCCAAACACTCCAATCCCATATCCTAACCCTTCAAGATTGGTGTCCAAAATGGAGAATCAAAATAAATCCAAAAAAATCTCACCGAATAACCTTTACCCTTCGTCGTAAACCCACGACTTCCTTTCCTACAGTATCCTTTAATGATATTCCACTAATCCCTGTTGAACAGATCCGCTACCTAGGACTCCACTTGGACAAACGCCTAACTTGGAATCAACATACAAGACTAAAACGATAAGAAGCTACCCGTCGTTACAGACTACTACAACATTTACTAGACAAACGTTCAAAGCTCCTAATTAATTACAAAATACTAATACACATGACTGTGATTAGACCTATCTGGACGTACGGAGTTGAGCTTTGGGGCTCTACTAAACCATCCAATTCATCTCGTATTTAATCCTTACAATCCAAAATCCTTCGAAAAATCCTTAATGCACCTTACTTTGTCACCAATAAACTTATCCATAAAAATCTTAATGTTCCATATGCTGCAGATTTAGCCCAAACTAGATATTAATCCTTTCTTAGTAAGCTCAATAACCACTCAAATCCCCTAATTTCTCAACTTACTTTCCACACCATTCCTGATAATCCTCCGAGGCGTCTGAAAAGAAGATGGCCGAGAGACCTTCTAGTGTAGAATTTTTATTAAAGTACTACTGATGAGTAGTTCTTTGCAAGTTTTGTCACTTTATTGTAATAGGTAACAGCACATTTACTTGATGTATAAATATTGTACAGTTGTAAATTTCAGTAAATTGTAATTAAAAAAAAAAAAAAAAAGTATAATAGTCCAGTCAATACACACATTGTAGAATGCATGAAATATGAGATTTCAGGGGATACCTCAGGGCGTTAAGAGTAGCTAGAAGATAAACATACTGAAAGTCTAACGGTGGAGGGGAGGGGAGAAGGTCCTATTTTTTGGTTTTTTGATGATACCTCAGAAACGGCAAACTCTAGAAAAATACTTAACAAATAAGATTTAAAGTTAATTGAACTTCCTATAAAATTTTTATATACATATTTTTCGAACTTTGGTATTCGAGACATATGTTCATAAATCTCGATAATTTTCGACAAAAAAATTTTACCTCACTTTTGGTCAAACGTTTGCTTCAAGCGCCAGAGACGTATATATCAAATTAAAGTAAATTTAACGCTCTACAACTTTAATTCTGACATTTTTCCTGAGAAAAGATCGTGAAAGGCACAAGAAGCAGATGTTTGTCAAAAAGTGAGTTCAAAAAAATGTTTGCTCTCGAAAATTATCGATTTTCAATATCGTATATCTCCAAAACCGCTTGACGTTTGACAAATATGTATAAAAATAATTTTATAGAAAATTTAATTAGCTTTCATTTTTAATTGAAACATATTTTTCTAGAGTCCACCGTTTCTGAGATATAATGGAAAAACTCAAAACTGGGAATTTCTCCCCTTCCCCTCACTTTTAGTATATTTACCTTCTAATTACTTCTATTGAAGCCCTGAGGTCAAAAATAATCTTTTATTTCTTGCACTCTACAACCCTCATTTCAAAATTCATTGACTGGACTAAAATAATTTCTAATAAAAATTGTCTGATAACTTATTTCATAGAACCGGTAGTTATGAGAGACAGGAGGAGAGATGTGGGCACGAATTGGATTTCCTAAATAGTTTTTCAGAATATGCTTGTTTAATTCTAATCGGCTTCTTTTCAAGATAACTACTTTCAACTATTCTACACTTAAAAAATAATTATAATTTTTTATTCTACCATCGTAAAATATTAATGAGTATGGATTGTTTGGATTTAATTTTGTCAGGGCTATCCGCTTTTATGATTTGTAAACTACTCTAATAGTCTAACAAAATTCTCAGACCTCGTATATGCAATTTTGATGAAATATCCTAGACCACTGAACGCGTCAAAATTTTCATGTTTTGCCAAAACATACACATTTAGGGTGCTGGCGTGGGTATTTCATGGAATTTAATCAAATTTCATATCCGATGGTGATTAACAGGCTTTCAGGCGGAGAAAAGAATTTTGGATCGAACAGTTTCGGAGTTATAACCTGAAGAGTACCGACAAACGTGTTTTAGCAGAAAAGTGCTTGAAGAAGTGTTTGAGCCCGTTAGTTGCTACAAAGCACTTGATCACGTCAGTTTTCTCTTAGGCTTATAACCTACATCGTGTTATTAACCTGTTGTATAAATTTAAGCGGTTCATGTTTCCGTTTAATGGAATATCAAAATTTGGCTAATCTAAATCCAAATTTCCAATTAATCTAAGATACCTAATTGTACCCGACAAGGAATATCAATTAAAATTATCAGTGGCTTAACGTTCGTCCATTGAAAAAATGTGTCATTGGTAGGGATGGCTAGTTCCACCTTTTGAAAGGAACGCGTTCCAACTTTCCGTTCTGACTGAAAACCGCTCCATTTTTCGTTCCCTTTGTTTTTGTTTCACTCTTCGTCATCGTAGACCGAAGACTTATAGCGGTGGAACGAACGTGAAACCGGAATTCGTTCCCGATCTAGTAGGGGAAAATCAAGACTCTCGTTCTGTTCCGAACCATCCCAACGAAAACCCGTTCCAGGTGGAATTAGCTTCCATTCCATTCCATGGAATTCGAATCCCAATTCATTGGCTCTTAGTCTATAAGCCTGCATTTCCGTACTTGTTAAATTGATAAATTGTCTCATGTCCTGTTGTTACAGTGATACAAAATTTTATAACGTCCAAACCGTTTAAGTTAATGTTGATTGCAAAATACACCAGTAACCAATATCATATAATTAAATAAATATTAAATTTCTATATATTTATTAATAGAATTTGATTAATAAATAAATAGAAATTATTAACTAGACAGAAAATTATTATACAATAGAGGAACTCTAATCTATGGGTATAAATAACGAGAAAAACACACTTCCCTATCCAATTTATTGCAATTCCATTAAATATTCCATTTAATCTATTCGATGAATTTATACTATGCATTAGTATTAAGTATAATCATATGTAGAAGTATTAAGTACTGATATTGGGCATTATGAATTATTTTGGTTGTATGTATGAGGTTTTGGTATATCTTATGACATTCTAAGATACATTTCAAAGATAATAAAAAATTTAGTTTTTATCTAGGTTTACTATTGTACTAAATTTTGGTTGTTTTTTGTTTGGCAGAAAATCAAAAAGTGAAGTGCGGAACAAATGTTTTCCTGACAATCGCTACACCTAAGACTGGACAAAGAGTTACAGAGTGATAACTGCTAACAACAGATTGTATGCAAATATCTTGGCACATTTATTATATATAAAGGTATGTTAATTTACTATAAATGTTCTGCAATTATTTTATTATTATTATTAATTAGCTCTGAAGTAACATTGTTAAGTGTATAGTCATAGAGTAAGAAAGAATTTTTTAAATATTGATAACCGTTGAAGTGTTGGTATTAAAAAGTTATCAAATTAAAAAATATAATTATTAATTAAACAATCATTTATTCTGGTGTGAAGGTTTTGGTAATAACAGTGATGGGCATGATCAGGAATACAAAAAAATATAATTGTATATATTTTTTAATTACTTTTTAATTGAAATTTACAAATGTATTATAAAAAAATCATCTAATAAATGTTTAAGAAAATGATTATACTAATATTAAAATAACTTGTTATACAACCACCCATTAGTAGCACTTAAATTAAAATTCTATATTAGAAGGTCCCGAGGCCATCTTCTTTTCAGACGCGTCGGAGGGTTTTCATAAATAGAATGGGAAGCATGTTGAGATACCTGTGGATTTGAATGGTTAAGGAGTTTACTATGAAAGGATAAGTACCTATCCTAAGGAATAGGATTGGATAAGAGATGGATTAGATGGTTTAGTGGAGCCCGAAATCTCAACTCTGTATGTCCAAATATTTCTAATTACTGTCGTGTAAATGAGTCTTTTGTAATTGATCGTTAAAGGTTTTTTTAATTTTTCTATTGCTTACAACCTAAGTAATAGGTTATCGATATAAGTATCGATAATCGTCCTTTAATTAGTTTTGAAACAATTAAAATATATTTTTTTGACGTTCAAAGCTCCCAATTAATTACAAAAGACTCATTTATATGACAGTTATTAGACCTATTTGGACGTACGGAGTTGAGCTTTGGGGCTCTACTAAACTATCCAATGCATCTCGTATCCAATCCTTACAATCCAAAATCCTTCGAAAAATCCTCAATGCTCCTTACTTTGTGACCAATAAACTTATCCATAAATATCTTAATGTTCCATATGTTGCTGATTTAGCCCAGACTAGATAACTATCCTTCCATAGTAAGCTCCATAACCACTCCAATCCACTTGTCTCCCAAAAGAAGATGGCCTAGAGACCTTTTAGTGTAGATTTTATTGAAGTGCTACTGGTAAGTAGTTCTTCACAAGTTATGTACATGCCATTGTATTCACTGTCAACTCATTTACTTGTTGTATATTATTTTGTACAGTTGTAAATATCAATAAAGGAAAAAAAAAAAATAATAGATGTTTTCAAGTATTTCATTCAAAGATTTGTTCTTTCTTTCCCTTAAGATTTAAACCAGTAAATGGTGTCTCCTGCCGGCTATTAAGTAATGTTTTAATTGCTCCTTCATTATTTGTAGAATGCATTGTTACAGAAGTAGAAGGACATCCTAAGTTACGAATATTTCCTACAACAGTAACTACATCATATTATGATAAATTCACATTAGTATAGATTATAATTTCTTTAGAAATATGAAAGATATATTTAAATTCTAAGCAATAACCACGACAGGTGTTTCAAAGCAGCTTCTCGGATAATGTTTTCGGATAAGTCATTTGCATACTGGAAATACCTCGTGTTTTTCCTCTTGCTTAACTATTTTAACCAATTAGCTACAACATTGTGATTATAACCGAACATAATTTCTATTTGTATATTAGAAGTATGCAATTTTAAAGGAAAAAATATTTATTAATATTTGTATTGCTAACAGTCTACTGGAAAATTATTTATTAGGTTTGATAATTGATAGATGGAAGAATTATTGGGTTGTTCGGGAAGTAGTTTTATGTTTTTTTTAAAAAAAATAGTAATTTAAAACAAATGATTAGAAAACATTTTTTGTAATCAAAATATTCTTCATTACTTTTTTTAAACCAATAGTTATTATTATTATTAGTAAAAACTGAATTATGTCCAAATAGTAAAATGCTTAAGAGGTGAAACAAAATTTTTGTTTAGGGACCAGAATCATAATTATAGACAACTAGAATCCCCAGTCGCCCGCTCTTATAAGTAACGAACTTAGATAGGTTTAACTAATAACAGAAGTTTTATTTTTCAATAATAAAAATCTTATCATGCAGTCAAGAATTATTTTCTCACAATATTTCTAGATATTCTCACTCAAAGCTGTAACCCGGTATTATTGCAATGATTTACTCAAAAGCACCATTTTTTAAACACAATATAAAAAAAATAATCGATATTTTGATAAGGCAATAATGTTTAGTGCAGCAAAAATAATTTTATTGATTTCATTTGGTTGGATTTTAATTTCTATCTAACTATAAAAGCTAATGACAGAGTGACAAACTTCTGCCACTTAGCACTGTGAATTTAAATTATTATTATAGTAAATTATACAATTTAAAATCTTCCTAGAATTATGAAGATTTTGTAGTTAAAATTTGGTATAGAGGGGTTTAATAATTTTACCATTGCAAACTCTGGTGTAGAAAGCCGCTAACCACATATCGTTCGATTATTAAACATACCTAGGATCCACATGTCACACTAAATATTTATAGCTTTTTTCATAACAATTTATTTGAATTAAGCCAATTTTATTATCAATTTCTAGCTCTATATAACATTGTACCGTTATAACCAACGAAAAATGGCTTGTCCTTTTATATAATAGCATAGATATAGATTAATTTAGAACATATGTTTTATTGCTAATTGTTTACAAACACCCGCACTTAAGTAGTATTTATAAAAAATAAATGTTATTTTGATATTCACAAACACCTAGAACCGCTACTCTGAATTAAAATTTTTTTTTTTCAAAAACCTTTCCGGGGATATAGCTAATAATTTCCCAAATTTTCACAGCGATTGGATGTATGTCTTTTGAATCTATCGAGTACAGACATACACACATTCATTTATATATATATATATATATATAACTAGTCTCCCGGCTTACTTCCCACTCCATTCCCGATAATCCTCCGAGGCGTCTGAAAAGAAGATGGCCTAGAGACCTTTTAGAGTAGATTTTATTGAAGTGCTACTAGTGAGTAGTTCTTCACATGTTATTTACATGCCATTGTATTCACTGTCAACACATTTACTTGTTGTATATATATGTATACAGTAGAAAAAATATATTACGCACAGGTTCTATTGAGTTGATTCATGTTGGATTTACTTTTAGCTGAGTGTGAGTAGGCCATAGATAGGTAATACTCTTCGTAAATTGGTCAAGGCGTTCCAGTCAATAAATATTGATGGGTGAATCGTGATTTTGATTCTGAGTTCAGTAAGTTCATCATGCCGCCTTCTACTATCGATATCCAACGCTATCTACCTTCCATTGATTATTCTATTAATAATTCTAATAATTCTAATAATTCTAATAATAATTCTATTAATAATTTTATTGGTTAAGTTGGCACAATCATACTGTCGTTTGTAGAGATGTTGAATAGACGCAATCGGAGGAGTGTTTGAATTTTCCAAAATATGGTAATTAATTATTTGCAGTAAAAGCATTTGCCTGGTATATCTAAATATTTCGGAAACTAGCAAATCATTTTTTTTTTCTTTCTTTAATATACATTTATTGAAATTTACAATATTACAAAATATATATAGATCAAGTAAATGTGTTGATCACAATTAGATGTTAAAACTTGAAAAGAACTACTCATCAGTAGCACTTTAATAAAAATTCTACATTAAAATGTCTCTAGGCCATCTTCTTTTCAGACGCCTCGGAGGATTATCAGGAGTTATGGAGTGACAAGCAAGTTAAGAAACTGGTGGATTCGAGTGGTTACGGAGCTTACTATGGAAGGATAGGTATCTACTTTGGGCTAACTCAGCAACATATGGAACATTAAGGTCTTTATAGTTAAGTTTATTGGTGACAAAGTAAGGAGCTCTGAGGATTTTTGATTGTAAGGATTGGATAAGTGATGAATTTGATGGTTTAGTAGAGCCCCAAAGCTCAACTCCGTACATCCAAATAGGTCTAATCGCAGTCATATCAATAAGTCTTTTGCAATGAATTAGGAGCTTTGATCGTTAGTCTAGTAAATGTTGAAGTAGTCTGTAACGACGAGCAGTTTCTTGTCGCTTTAGTCTTGTATGTGGATTCCAAGTTAGACCTCTGTCCAAAAGGAGTCCTAGGTAGCGGGTCTGTTTAACGGGGGTTATGGGAATATCATTGAAGGATACGGTAGGACAGGAAGTCGTAGGTTTACGACGTAGGGTAAAGGTTATTTGGTGAGATCTGTTTGGATTTATTTTGATTCTCCATTTTTAACACCATTCTTGAATGTTTAGGATATGGGATTGGAGTGTTTGGGAGGCGATGAAGGTATCATTGTTTACTGATAACACACATGTGTCATCGGCATAAGTGGTGAGGACAGCGGTAGGATGAGTTGAGATTTATAAAACTTAAAAAGGAATTTAAATTTTTAGCCGTGAAAAAAAAAAAAAAAATCATTGAAAATGAAAACAGTGGAATGTTTTGTTTGTCACTGTAAAATGTAATAAATGATTATATAAGATAAATTCGAATAAATATAGTAAAAGGAAATAAGCTAAAATGCGACACTGGTGGTAAACAACCTGGAAATAACAATGTCAAATGGGAAAAAATAAAAATAAAAACTGAATAATTGGGTCCCTCACAAGTTCCTAGAGGCGAATAAAAGGCTACATATTGCAAAGTTGGCAAGGGATAAATTAATAGAAATTGGATGGGAAACGTTGCTCCATCCACCATATGCTCCCGACCTTTCACCCATCGATTATCACCTTTTTAGATCTCTGGGCAATTGTCTCCGGCAGAAATGTTTTGATAACTAGCAAAGCCTAGAATTTGAATTAAATCAGTCTTTTTAGCTGCAAAGATCAATCATTTTTTAAAAACGATATATGGGATCTTGCTTAACGGATTGATTTATTTATTAGTTGTAATAAAGTTTACTTTAAGAATAAAGTTATTTTATAGTTGTTTCATTGATTTTTTTTAACTACCCAAAAAAAAACGCCTAAACTTTTGAAACGATCTACATACTTTTATCAGCAAAAAATATATACCTAATTTCCGCGTTTTATCATAATTATGAATACCGAATTCGCATTATATATTTTTTACATATTAACCAAATTTATAACAAAACTCAAATTAATAGTAAACATTTAACCATATCCTGTCATAAAGGGATGAAATACAGCGGTACCATGCTCTTAAAAATGCTGTCCTGAAAAATGCCCCACTTTCCCAAAGTGTCTTCGCAAATTGGCTCAACCGGTCCTGCCTGCGTTGAATAATTTGAGGCACGCAATGCGTTTTTCCTCAGGAGCAATGCAACGGTAAAAAATTGGAAACAATTTCTTATGTAGGCTATGGAGAGGCTTGTCTGCCGTCACAGAATCTCTTACGGCTACAATGTTCACTATATTCTCTGGGACAAATTATTCCAAGGATCCAATGTTGTTCCTATTATATTTTACTAAAAAGAGTTTAAGGTAGATAATGAAAAAAAAAAAGTTGATTTTTGATAAGATAGGCAAAATTGAAACCTTAAGTTGTAAGGAATAGAGCAATAAAAAACATGTCAACGATAAATTAATGAAGACTAATTACATGGCAGTAATTAGACAGTTTGAACTTACTGAGTTGAGCTTTAAGGCTTCACTAAACGATCCAATTCATCTCATATCCTTACAATCCGAAATCATTCGAAAAATCCTCAATGCTCCTTACTTTGTCACCAATAAACTTGTCCATAAAGATCTTAATGTTCCATATGTTTCCGATTTAGCCCAGACTAGATACCTATCCTTCCATAGTAAGCTCCATAACCACTCCAATCCACTTGTCTCCCAAAAGAAGATGGCCTAGAGACCTTTTAGTGTAGATTTTATTGAAGTGCTACTAGTGAGTAGTTCTTCACAAGTTATGTACATGCCATTGTATTCACTGTCAACTCATTTACTTGTTGTATATTATTTTGTACAGTTGTAAATATCAATAAATGAAAAAAAAAATTATAGATGTTTTCAAGTATTTCATTCAAAGATTTGTTCTTTCTTTCCCTTAAGATTTAAACCAGTAAATGGTGTCTCCTGCCGGCTATTAAGTAATGTTTTAATTGCTCCTTCATTATTTGTAGAATGCATTGTTACAGAAGTAGAAGGATATCCTAAGTTACGAATATTTCCTACAACAGTAACTACATCATATTATGATAAATTCACATTAGTATAGATTATAATTTCTCTAGAAATATGAAAGATATCCTTTCATAGTAAACTTCATAACCATTCAAATCCACTAGTCTCTCAACTTGCTTCCCATTCTATTCCAGATAATCATCCGAAATTCTGAAAAGCCTTTTGAGGATGAAGCTTTACAAGCAATTGAAATGTTACGAGTATTAAGAGTAGCGTCACATTTACTTAAAGAATTTTTATTTTATTTTGAAAACAATATGAAATTTGGGAAAAAATACCACAATTATTTTCAGAACTACTATTTTCGAACCTACATAGATATTTGAAATTAAAACTATAAAAAATAACTGATTACTTATTTGAGTCTAGATTAAAGAGTTGAATATATGGCAACCATTAAGTGAAATAACACTAACTTAAAATAATTAAGTTAATAATTAATTATATAAAATAATAACCACATACGCTTAAGAAGCAATAAGCGAAGTTCAAAACTATAAATTAAACAGAATATGGTACTTATTCCAGAACTTTACCTCCTTCCTATAAGTGTACTAAGTTAGGAACTTTTAGCAACTTTAGTCATTTCCTTTAAGAACTAAGACGAACTTTTCAGATAAAGTTTCTAAATAAAAAAACTTCGAGCTCTGTTCACACGCTATAAAATTAAATCTATATTTTATAATGATCTTTTCTACATTCAAGATACATTTTCTCATTTGAGCTTTTTCAACTCAACAATAAGTTCAAGTATTTAATTAATCCAAATAATTGGCAGTTACAATAGGCAAACATTAAGAAGATACAATCACAAATGTACTATTAGGTTTGATGAATTAATTGCCACTTCTATTGAGATTATTTTATTAGAAAACTAGTTTCGAATGCTAAACATTCATCTTCAGTTCTAAAACATACAATTTTTTTTTTTAATCATGTAAACAAAAATCTGCATCGGTGTTAAACGATTTTATTATTTCTAATGATCCATAAATGTTTAATTTTAGGCTATTTTCTACTTGATGTATTATTTTAACTCCCGAATTATTTTGTCTATTTATTGCATTTCTGGTTATTTTCATTTAGATGGATAGCGAAATTGGAGTTTTGGGTCTTATTATTGTATGCTCTTATATGTTCTTTTACTCTTTGATTTACCGATCGTCCAGTTTTTCCCGTGTATTTTGCTTCACAGTCAAGTAGAAAATAGCCTAAAATTAAATATTTTTGAATCAATAGAAATAATAAAATCGTTTAAAATCCATCCATATTTTCGTTTAAATGATCAGATAAACATATCCAATAGCCCCATTTTAAATTTGTTTCCCATAGGAACGGAAAAATCCAATGAGTCATAAGGGAAACCCTATGGTAAATAAAAAATTGAACCTACCTGTCCCCTTCTATTTCTCCCGAATTCAGTGAGAAGTCCATTTCTGTTTTAGTTACCTCTAAGGTGAGTGCCCATGTTTGATTTCTTGTCTTACCTTTTTAAAAACTTTAGTATATATAATCTATGTAACATAGTACTGATGGGTTGAAAAAAAAAAATTGTATGCTTTAGAACTAAAGATGAATGTTTAGCATTCGAAACTAGTTTTCTAATAAAATAATTCCAATAGAAGGATTAATTCATCAATCCTAATGATATTGATCCTTCTATACCATCATGGTGTACCTTAAGTGACAAATTTATTAGTCATTTACTACTAGAATAAAATTTAATTAATGAGACATTCATGGAATTAATGGTTTAGTTTAAATATAAATTAATCAAAAGTAATATACAGGGTGAGTATCTCTTAGTGTAAAAAAAATCTCACCTTTCTATTCCAATCCGATGCAGATATACGATAAATCAAAGACTGCTTTGAGGAAACCACGTTTTTTTCCATGAAAGCTGTAATATCTCCATTTTGTCTAAATATTTTTCAAATTTTGGCCACATTTTCAGATTTAACATTACATTTCCTATAAGAACAGAGTACACGTAACCTTGAATTTTACAAACTTGGTATCTAAAGAACAGTTTGATCTTCACCTTATTTGGGGAAGTCACAATGTCTTATTTACTTCAACGCTCACCGTTTTTCGTAAAAACTATCCACAAAACGTCAAATCTCACAAAAACTTGCAAATTTAATCAGCTTTCGAATGGTATGTTAAACGTAATGATTTTGTTTCAATTTCATGGAGATATTTACTTTTGAAACCGAAAAAACATGGTGTTCTCATTTTGTATACAAATCAGTTACTTGGGTAAATAAAACATTATGACAATCCCTTAATGGAAATGTGCATTTTAAACATAATAAACTGATAATTGGAATAAAAAGCAAAGAATAAAAATATTGTTTAATAGAAAATAAAGGAAAACTGTCAATAAAGTGACACCAGATCAGAGGATCTTATGTTATCACATTTATTTAGTTAATTACATAATCTAATTTTATTCCAATTATCAGTTTATAACGCATCAACCACTTTTATAGGTTTTGTGATTTTAATACTGAAGAGTAGCTCACATTAATGTTATTTTAAATTAAAAAATAAAGTAATTTATATTCCTGTAGTTAAATCATTTTTTATTTTATCGGGAAATTACATTAATCAAGCATTCATTAAATTTTTATCGATTTTTAAAAATTAGAAGGTGTGTTTAACGTTTGTGTTCATGCTGAAATGAAAGTTGGAATCAGTTTTTTTTTTTTTTTTTTTTTTTTTTTTTAATATAACGTACGAACTTGATTAAAGGTAAATAAAGAACTGAAATTAGTTATAAAAAACTTTTATCAAGGATTTTTAAATAAAATAACAGTATTTCAGGAATATTAATTTAAATGAAGTTCAATTTAAAAATATTTAAAAAAAATACCTCATATGATTAACACAACAAGTTCCTATACATTTGTTATTTTAAACCTTCTGGAATTTATTATTCAAATAATTTATAATTAAAAAAAAACAAAAAACTCTAGATATTCACAGCTGAAAAGATATTGGAAAAATATCAAACAACCTGAGGAGAGAACCATTACATCACGCAGACCTGAATCTTCCATTCGGAGGCAGATGTCCGTTCTCATGATAAAATAAAAAAAAACACTTTAATTTTAAAAGTATTTTCACTTTAGTTTTATTTAAATCTTTCACTGGCCTATCTCTCTCAATGTGAAGTGTATAAATGAATCAGAAATAATAAAAATAACATTTTCGAATAACATGGTGTCTACCAATTTCAGCTATCAAAATTCCCGACATATTCCCGACTTCTTCAAGAATTTTTCTAGAAATTACCGACTTTTTCAAAAATATTTCTAGAAATTCTAGCCAATCGATATTTTAATGCTGTTTCAATAATGATCTAAACAAATCAATCTATGCATAATTTGCTACTTAATATATCACAGTTAAACAATATTAAAAAAAAGCATTTTTTTTTTATATTTCAGATTACTCTAGATAAATTTCAAGAAGCAAATCAATGTCGAGTATTGCCATTCGGTTTGAAAATAGTTACGAGGTTACACGGGGTTGTCGGATAAAACTACTTCAAAAAATATATGTCCGATCAGATAATTCCTTTTTTTTTCCTTCAGAAAGCTGGTTAAATTTACTATGAGACCTCTTATATGAAATTTGATCAAGTCACATGATGTACTCACGCCATCACGCTGAGAACTCCATACTCTTGTGAGATCCATTTTTTTCAGTATATTTCTTACTCCGAAACTATTTACGAGAAATGGGTGTTTTATGGAACTTGATCAAAATTTCATATATAGATGGGATAGTAAATTTAACCAGCGTTTGAACGAAAAAAATAAATCTTTA
The DNA here is from genome assembly GCA_003667255.2 of Euschistus heros. Lineage (NCBI taxonomy): Eukaryota > Metazoa > Arthropoda > Insecta > Hemiptera > Pentatomidae > Euschistus > Euschistus heros. The sequence continues at coordinate 816,041 of RCWM02000478.1, read as the reverse complement.
ATTGGACAAACAGTTTCGGAGTTGAAGTAAAAAAAATAATACAGAAAATGTGTTTTTGTGGAGTAGTGTGACTCATCGCAAGTTAGCCAATCTCTACGATCTTTCCCTCTTCAACAGCTTTAAAACTATTGATTTGAGAAAAAAAAAAATTCATAGAATCCATTTCTTTTCCAAATGTGATTGGTTTTAATAATATAAAGAACACAAAATAACGGATTCCGAATTATTTGATCAAACAGCTGTGAACTCACGATTTTCAACCCTTTCCCCTCTCCCCCATGCGATAACCTAAGATATACGATAATATATATATATATATATATATATATATATATATATATATATATATATATATATATATATATATATATATATATATGTTTTATTGAAGCTAGTATGTCGGTATATAAAACAATGTTCGATGATGACGTAATTCCCAATTATGCTATATTTTTCTTTTTCATTAATAAATTATTTAACAATAACAAAAATAAATAAATTTTGATTGTTTTATAAATAAACTATAAACAGACAGAACAGTATTTTCCCCCAGAACCCACTTAAAGTGTAGCAAATCTAGTTTACTTTAAAAGTATGTAGGGTGACTACACCTATCAGACGCTTCCTTAACTGACATATTGAGCAAAAACTGAAAAAAAATCTGAAAATTTTAGCATTAACAAAAACTTTTTCCCGACTTTCACAAATTGTCTGTAAATTCCCGACTTATTCCCGAATTTTTCCCGACCATACGAAATTCCCGACATGTTCCCGAAATTCCCAACTTGTAGACACCCTGAATAATAACACTGGTCAACACAATTTTTATTTCCTTTATTTTTTTTATTGTTAATGGGTATTTTAAAGGCCCTGACTATGAAAAAAATGCCGGGAGATTGCTAACAGCTTTATTTTGTGATATATAAAGTTTTACTGTTTTCATTAAAAAATTTAACGAGGTGTAAACAATTCTAAAGATTCTTTCGGTAAGTTTAGATCCCTCACTAAGTTATTTAGTCATTTCTGATTAAATGGTTGAAGTTCTGAAAGGCTACATTTGTAATCTGGATCACAGTCATCACTTGATATATATTGTTCGCGTTCACAGAGATTTGGATCATCAGAGAATTTAGATATACTGGGTTGTACCTTTCATGATTTTAATTTAGATCATTGAGCAGAAGATAAGTTAGGATATGACCACTTACTTCGATTTCCACGGTTAATTCCGTTTATTTTCACAACGCAGAAGAAGCAGATGTCACGATGGTTTTGAGGTTCTCGCCAAATCATGGGAGTTACGAACTTCACTGCATCTCTTTTCCAGCAGGACTATAACCGTAGATACACAACACATTTTTGGCAAACATTATGAGGAACCCTTGGCTTGTCCTGATTGTATAAATCTATTTTCTATCTATCTATCTATTTTGAAGTATTGATGATATCCAGTTTTTACAAAGTCTGATATAGGTTTTCGATATTTTCCAAATATATATTCGCCACAAATATAGCTTAAACAATCTGGATTAAGAACCTAACACCGCCTGGACGAATTCATATTGAAAATAACAACTGAATATATTTTACTGACCAACAAAAATTTAAAATTTAAGTAAAACAACTAAATAAGGTTGGTAAGCTATAACACAAAAACAAAAGCTGTTAGAGAAACATTGTTGTCATATTTACAAATTATGTATCAAATTGAGTTAGGAACAACAAAATAGTCACAGGAAAAAAACAATTTTTTTGTTTTTGTTGACCAGTGTAATTCTTCAAAAATTTATTGTAAATTATGTAAATTGTAATTATAGTAAAAATATAGTAAAAGAAACATTTTTCTAATATTATTCAGACCTTTAGATTCTAATATTTTTCACTAACAATGGGAGGACAAACTCAGTCTTTCACAGATCTTGTTGGGTTTTTTTTTATTTGTAATTTCCTGGTCAGGATTCAGGATTCAAAAGAACCCTTAAATACGAAATTTCATTCAAAAATAAAAATAAAAAATCGCATCCTTCAAAATTTGCTGGACCAAATGTAAGAAATTATTTTTTAAATTGACAAAAACTTTAATTACGGTAGACGATTAAACGTATAGGTTGGTAATGCACTTGAAATATCTTTGGTTTCATATTCATATCTGGTTTCAAACGCATGTTAAAGATCAAAATGTATTTAGGATTTTTCAACTTTTAAAATAGGATTTTGTTAATCGAATTTTGCATTAGTATACATCAAAAGAAAACTGAGGCTCTCGTCTTTCCAGCGATAGCAAATATGTTGAACTGCGTACCTAAGTAATAGCGATTTAAAGAAAAGTTTCACCCCCCTTGAAAAAATAATGTTTTTTTGTTTTTATTAAATAGACGTTTTTAAATGTATCTGAGGATGCTGAACTAACATCTGACATATTTTTTTGGTGTAAAAAAATGTATAAAGGTTGTTTGCTTGAAGATCAAATATTTTTTTTAAATTTAATTAATCTAAATTAAAATTTATGATGCGACAGTATTTTATTTACATCTGCTCTCAAAAATGAAAAATATGGTGCAAGAATCATATCGCTATCATTTTTTAAACTTGAGATATAAAATAAATTAGTTTAATGCTATTTTAAGTAAGTGTCTAATGTTTTAATGACCAGGAACCTCCAAAGAAGTTGCCAACAAGATCCGTGAGAGACTGAGTGTTTCCTTCCCTTATAAGAGATTTTCGTAAAAATATGGTTACATCAAAAATTTTGGTTAATACAGCAGAACCTCGATAATCCGAAGGCTCGATAATCCGAACGCCGTTTTGGGAAAAATAAAAATTATTTTCTGAAAATCCGTGATTTAGCAGCCAAAAAACGTTCTTCAACCTTAGTTCAGAAAAAAAAAAAAAAAAAAAAAATGAGTGACTATTTTCCAGATATTTAGTTTATTGTTTTCTTTAAATTTTTATCTTTCTGTACATTTTTTTTTTTTTTTGTGTACAGTACTGTACTTTCTGCGTGTGTATAAGATTGAATAAATAGTAAGTAAAATATTACGAAATTCATGTGCAATACATTACATAAAATATAGTTAGTTACATTACTGTAGCACAGTAGTATTTTTTTTTTCCTTTTTAAGTAGTATTTTATATATATTTTTTTTTTTTTTTTTTTTTTTCTAACCTCCGACTAAATTATAAATACATGCAAAGGAAATTAGGCTATTGGATCTTATATTGCCTTTCGGCATTTTAAGACTTATTTGTAGCTCTGCCATCTCTGGAGGGTCTTAGTCTGCTGGAGGCAATCCGTCTACATGTCGAGTGCGGAGGATACACTTTGCCGGCGATGGTGGGTCATATCGGGTCAGTCCGTTAGTATTTTATAAAATAAACTATTTACCTTTAACAATACAACGTGCTTCTTATTTTATGGGAACTAGTACGTCAGTTTTCATTTTCTGCATGCTACATACTATGCCTGGAAAGCACTTTGTTCGGTAATCCGAAAGATTTGATAGTCCGAACCACCCCCGGTCCCAATTAGTTCGGATTATCGAGGTTCTACTGTATCACCTTTGTTGAGGTGGATAACGGAAAAAAAAACAATGATAGAAAGGGTATAGACATAATAAATATCCTTTTCTGAAAAGCAATAATTCCGGAAATATAAATACAATTAAGGAAAATAAATGAATGAATAAAGTAGAGGAAAAAAAAAATCTTGAATTAAATACATGTTTAAAAAAAAATAATAATCATTTGATGATAATTAAGAATTTTGATTTTTCTATCAGCGTCATAAACTTAGAGTTACATGTTTTCACCATAAAAATGAATTGCGGAATTCCGACATCTACAATTACTCACACAGACGGCTGACCAAGCAGAACCATAACCTAGAGTAGAAAATTATACAAATTCCAACTCAAAATATACGACCAGTTTTATTGCATGCTGTGGTTTAAAAATAATCGCCTGAGTGAAACCAGGTGATTGTCGTTAAATGAGAAATGTTTAAAAGAAACTTAAAACTAGAAATGTGTCGATTTTCGATTCCACCGATCCTTGAGATAAGATTAGGTATCGAGAATCGAGGATCCCAAGTCGATCCTTCGAATAGATTCGTCGCTGATGTTGACGATAATTATGCTGTAGCAAATTACTAGGGCTGTTCTCCTAACTAACTAAAACATCTAATATTATCAAAATACATATGTTTATAGGAGATGTAGATAATTAGGGTAGGCAGTCAAAGATATTCGGCAGATCAAAATAAAATGTTTATTTTATTCTAATTCTTAAAGCCAACGTTTCGGCTTGCAATGCAAGTCTTCATCAAGGCTAGAAAAAAAAAGAAAACAAGCAAAGAGGTATGACTACATTGTAAAAATATATGAATAAACACACACCAGAACATATAGGAATGAGTGAGAAAAATGAATAAACATAAAATGAAACATAAACAACTGTATAAAAGTAAGGATAGTAACTTAAAGGCAATATCTAAAGGCCATAAGGCCAGTAAGGACTATTGAATTGAGGCTAAAGTGAGAATTAAAATGGGTGATAGTTACTTAAATGCTAATGAGTAATCTCGACAAAATAATTGGTGAACATAAAAAAATGTAGATGCTAAGTTGTTGAGATAAAGAACAAGTTATTAGTTATCTGTCCTCAATATATCAGTAACTCGTATCTACTCATTAAGTATTAACTCCTTTAAGTATTAACTCAGTAACTTGTTCTCTTTATCTCAACAACTTAGCATCTACATTTTTTTATGTTCACCAATTATTTTGTCGAGATTACTCATTAGCATTTAAGTAACTATCACCCATTTTAATTCTCACTTTAGCCTCAATTCAATAGTCCTTACTGGCCTTGTGGCCTTTAGATATTGCCTTTAAGTTACTATCCTTACTCTTATACAGTTGTTTATGTTTCATTTTATGTTTATTCATTTTTCTCACTCATTCCTATATGTTCTGGTGTGTGTTTATTCATATATTTTTACAATGTAGTCATACCTCTTTGCTTGTTTTATTTTTTTCTAGCCCTGATGAAGACTTGCATTGCAAGTCGAAACGTTGGCTTTAAGAATTAGAATAAAATAAACATTTTATTTGGATCTGCTGAGTATCTATGACTGCCTACCCTAATTATCTACATCTCATATATACATCACAGTCAACTATACCTTATGATGATGATGATTAAAGATAAAATTATTGAATAGGAAAACTGATACATATAACATGAGGAAAAAAGAATGCAAAATCATAAGAAAAGTTCTCAGATGAACAATATAGGCTCAGAAGTAAACAAAGATAGCAGAAATTACTCCAAAAGACATCCTAGAAAGAGAGATTTTTAGATCCAAAATCGACAGTTGAAAAGCTGACCGAGAAGAAGCACCAAAGAAAAAGACTGAAATTTGGATCTGCTGAGTATCTATGACTGCCTACCCTAATTATCTACATCTCCTATATATATCACAGTCAACTATACCTTCAACATTTTTCAATGTAGTCTCCTGCATTATCTACACACTTCTGCCACCGATTTGGAAGCTTGAATATTCCCTGTTCATAAAAAGACTGAGGGCGAGTTTTTAACCATTCGCGCACGTGCTTTTCGACGTCTTCGAAGAGAAGAAGGTGAAGATTTTTTGAGGCGCATCGTCACATGTGATGAGACGTGGGTCCACCATTACACCCCCGAATCGAAAATGGCAAGTAAGGAGTGGCGAAGGAAGGATGAAGGCTGCCCAGTGAAAGCCAAAACTCGTCTCTCAGCCGGAAAAGTTCTTGCAACAATTTTTTTTGACTCAAGGGGAGTTCTACTCATTGATTTTCTTCACGATCAACGAACAGTGAATGCGGCTTACTACTGCCAGGTGCTACAGTCAGCAAAAACCAGTTACCGGAACAAAAGACGAGGTGTGCCCATTAGAGATGTCATCCTTCTCCATGACAACGCAAGGCCTCACACCGCATTGTTGACAAGGGATAAATTGGAAGAAATGGGCTGGGAAACTCTCGAACACCCTCCTTACAGTCCAGACCTGTCCCCTTGTGACTATTTTTTGTTTGCGCCCCTGAAAGAATCACTTGGAGGAAAACGATTTGAAAACGTCGAAAAGCACGTGCGCGAATGGTTAAAAACTCGCCCTCAGTCTTTTTATGAACAGGGAATATTCAAGCTTCCAAATCGGTGGCAGAAGTGTGTAGATAATGCAGGAGACTACATTGAAAAATGTTGAAGGTATAGTTTCTGTATAATATTATTCAATAAATATAATTTTGAAAATTACCGTTTATATTTGATTCACCCTCGTATCTCCCAAACGGTAGGCCCTAGCGACAAAGTTTATAAAACAAAAAATATTTTTCATTAAATTTCTGACAGGTTATGACTTACGATCTGAGCAACACCGACAGAGCTAGAGCGAGTCAATATGTTAAATTTTTGAGAGTGAAAAATTTTAGACTAAAAATGTATAGACCCCCAGCCAAAAGACATATCCATGTGAAAACTGTTTACAACGATAGCGCTATTGATCAGCTCCTAGGGATCGACTTTGGATCATCGATTCTGATTCTTACATCAAGAATTGAAGGAATCGAGAATCGACACACACTTAATAAAGTTGTAAGTACCTGGATCAGGATTTTAATTTTTTTTTTTTTTTAAATTATTTATTGAAATTTACAACTGTATATACAAAAAATAAAATACATCAAGTAAATGTGATGAAAAAGATAAAAATGACACGTCACTTGTTTTTAAAGCAACTACCCATTGGTAGCGGTTATTAAGGTTCTACATGATAAAGCACTATATTAGAAGATCCCGAGGCCATCTTCTTTTCAGGCGCATCGGAGGGTTATCTGGAATGGAATGAGATGCAAGTTGTGATACTAATGGATTTGAATGGTTGTGAAGTTTGCTGTGAAAGGATTGATATCTGGTTTGAGCTAAGTCAGAAACGTAAGGTATATTAAGATCTTTGTGGATAAGTTTATTTGTGACGAAGTAAGGAGCATTTAGGATTTTTCTAAGGATTTTGGATTGTAAGGATTGGATACGAGATGAATTGGATGGTTTAGTGGAGCCCCAAAGCTCAACTCCGTATGTCCAAATTGGTCTAATTATTGTCATGTAAATGAGTCTTTTGTAATTAATTGGAAGGTTGGGGCGTTTGTCAAGTAAATGTTGAAGTAGTCGATAGCGACGGGCAATTTCTTGTCGTTTTAGTCTTGTATGTGGATTCCAAGTAAGACGTTTGTCCAGATGGAGTCCTAGGTAGCGGATCTGTTCAACGGGGATTAGCGGAATATCGTTAAAGGATATTGTAGGACAGGAAGTGATTTTAATTTAAAAATGTAAAACTATTTTTTTTTTCTTTTCTGTTACAAAGATTGATGTGAAGAAGCTATTAGGAAAGTCCTAAGTCGTTTTTAATGGAAGCGGAGAAAACAGGAGGGGCTGGGGACAAGTGGCCGCTAAAGCGTTTAGCTTACTGCGCCATCCCTTACAAAGGTAGGGGGAGTAGGAATGGAATAATAGAGGAACTCTACGGAAAAAAAGATCTTTTTTTAAAATTCAACAACCGGGAGGGGATAAATTAATTAATCTTCAACGGTGGATAATGAAATTTTTCAATTACCGCGCCCTTGAAGTCCGGCTTCTTAAATTTTATTATTCGTTATCTGGCCATTAGCAACTTTATCAATCAATTTTTTATTAACACTTATGTTATATTTCTGGAAAATATGAACGTTGACCATATTTTACTATGTTCCTGCTGTTACTGGATATTTATCCGAAATGGAGATGCCAATTTGCATAATACGGGGGACGTAGTCTCGTTTTCTTGATTGCTATTTACATAACACTGAATCATCCACTTGGAGCCATTCATTTTAAAGACTAATTTCCATTTTACTTCCTTTACAAACGACCTTGGAGGGAGTGTGGTAATAGTACAAAAAAAAAAAACATCGAGAAATCAATTCATTTCAAATAACATGGGATGGGTATCGATATTTCTTCTTAAGATTTATCGATATATCGATACCTACCTTAACGATATATCGTTTTCTCTACATTATAAAAATAAAACATAATACTTAAATATATTTAAAAAACAAAAAACTAACAGTAACAAAAACTTATAAAAGTGGTTTAAATAAGGAAAAGTTTTTAATTGCTTGAGGTGCACCACGATGGTCTAGAAGGATCAATACAATTAGGATTGATGAATTAATTGCCACTTCTATTGGGATTATTTTATTAGAAAACTAGTTTCGATGCTAAACATTCATCTTCAGTTTTAAAACATACAAAATTCAACACATCAGTATTATGTTACATAGATTATATACACTAAAGTTTTCAAAAATGTAAGACAAGAAATCAAACATACTCACCTAAGGAGATCTAAGAGATAACTGAAATATATCCATCATGACAAGGGTGTGGGGGCAGATAGGCTAAATTTTGGGGGTTCACTATGAGATTTCCATTAAGACTCATTGGATTTTTCCGTTCCTATTGGAGACAAATTTAAAATAAGGTTATTAGAAATGTTTATCTGGTCAAATAAATAAAAATCTGAATCGGTTTTAAACGATTTTATTATTTATAGTGATTCATAAAGTATTGTTACTCCCGGGCCTTTATTAAATTTATGGTTATTATGTTATTAGCATTCGAAACTAGTATTATAATAAAATAATCTCAATAGAAGTGGCAATTAATTCATCAATCCTAATTGTAAAGTTTTTAATGTTAAATTTTTGTAATGCATTTTTTTCTATTTTATGTAATTGGTTCAGGAAATATGTTATAGCTGTTTTCACTACAGTTTCAATGCAGTGCGATTATTTTTTAGAGCAGTGCGAACCATCTCACCCACAAGAAATAAATTATTACAAATCTTTAGAATTTATTTATTTATTTTTCAAATGGATTCGTTAATGCTTTTGAGTTAAACATTGTTTTCAAAAAGAAGATAAAATAGTCCAACAATAATTTTATAATATAACTATAAAATAAGACGAATAAAATGATAATTTACGTTTGAAATTAGTTAATTACCTTTAGCGATTATCTTTTAATTTCAAATAAAACAATTCTTCTGCGACTGATATTTTTTGTTGATACTTTTGAAAGAATTTTTTTTCTTTATTTTCATTTATTGATATTTACAACTGTACAAAAACATATACATCAAGTAAATGTGTTGATAGTGAATACAATGGCATGTAAATAACTTGTGAAGAACTACTCACTAGTAGTACTTCAATAAAATCTACACTAAAAGGTCTCTAGGCCATCTTCTTTTCAGACGCCTCGGAGGATTATCAGGGATGGAGAAGGAAGCAAGTTGGGAGACTAGTGGATTGGAGTGATTATGGAGCTTACTATGGAAGGATGGGTATCTGGTTTGGGCTAAATCAGCAACATATGGAACATTAAGATCTTTATGGATAAGTATATTGGTCACAAAGTTAGGAGCATTGAGGATTTTTCGAGGGATTTTGGATTGTAAGGATTGGATACGAGAAGAATTGGATGTTTTAGTGGAGCCCCAAAGCTCAACTCCGTACGTCCAAATAGTTCTAATCACAATCATGTAAATGATTCTTTTGTAATTAATTGGGAGCTTTGATCGTTTATCTAGTAAATGTTGAAGTACTCTGTAACGACGAGCAGTTTCTTATCGTTTGTATAAAATCTTAAATCGTATATATGAATTAGATGTGTAAGTGCTGATGTAGATTTATTTATTTTATTTAACTACAATTTGATGTAGATTTAGACTTATATTGTTCTTTTAAATGAAACTGTGGCGGACCAAGCTTATAATATTTGATAATGTTTGACAAATTATCAAACCCGTTGACATCAGTATATGTCTTCATATGGGTCACAGTCAATCATAATGTTGGCAGGTCATCAATTCTCTAGTTACCCAATACACTTACCTTAATATACAAGTATAAATTTCCATTAACATGATATGACGCAAACCTGATAAAAAAAAACTCTTTTGGTACACCCAATAAACCATTCCTCACAAAGTAGAAAAATTGTTTAAATGTTTTTCAGTTTCGCAAGAAAAAAAAACAGAAATTCTAATATTTACTTAATAACGTTGAAAGTAGTGTTAGCCTTTGAGGGATGTTTGGATGAAGTGGTTATAAAGATGGGACCAGGTGTGGGCGTCAGACCTGCCACGGGGCTTCCCACATCTTTTCCGTTTTCATAAAATCAATAGTGCCAATACGTTCAACAAATAACGTGCAGTAAAATTGCTTTAGAAATATATATATACATATATATATATATATATATATATATATATATATATATATATATATATATATATATATATATATAATGATTTATTTAATAAAAAAAAAGTTCCTTTCTGAGTTGCATGGTGGTCTAAGTCCGTAAGTCAGTGTATCCAGTAGAAGAGGAATGTTTCTGACCACTCACTTTAAAAGCATTTATGAAATATTATTATATTATTTTTTAACTTAATTTAATTTTAAGTCAAACCTGTCTTCAAGTTGAAGACAATCAACGAATGTGCTGAATAAAAAATAAATTACATATGCAAAACATGAGAAAGGCAAGTACCCATAGTTACCTCCTGACTTTAATGTAGGTTGTTTGTTTCTGAAGAAGGTCTCTCATCCAACTCCTTTTTAGCCTTCGCTACGTATTGCTGGGAATATTTATTGTGGTCATATGAGTCTGTTGGGATAGTCTCAAAGTTTGTCTTGAAATATTCCGTATTCTGTTATGATTTGGTATAGTACAGACAGTCAGTACTATACCACAACTAGTGAAGGGCCGTTCCGACTTAAAATCGGAATGAGCTTTTTGGTTTCGTTCCACTGCTGGAACCAGTTCCATTTTTCGTTCCAGTCAGTTTGACTAACCTACTTACTGTTTTATAAATAATCTACTATATATTTGTCAAATACCACTCACTCATTTAACACGAAATCTCAGAAACCACCGAACAGATTGGAATGAAATTCGATATGTAGCTTCCTCTAGGGGCGTAGGTGCTCGCTAAGAAAGGAATTTAAAAAAATCGGCCTGGATCGCGGCTAAATCGCCAAAAATGCTATTACAATTTTTATTGGGTGAATAATAATAGATTAATTGTCATATGGTATTTAGAGATAAGATAATTTACAAAATAGATTAGATGTATCAGCCTCACAATTTGACCACAAATTAAGTTCCTTGTAGTTGCAAACAAATAAAATATGATCGATGTCGAAACCTTATAATATGGTACTTTCGGTGAACTCATGGTGGCTGCAGAGGTGTACCCTTACAAGTTTGAGTTGTTTCATGACGAGTAGCTATTAAAAGACTTACGTTAAAGAGGAGGTTAAAAGACTTATGTTCTGAGGTGATGACATGTAAGGCCAGTTCGGTGTAGGGACAAAAAATAGATAAGAATCAATGAGTTCTGTTGCTGTCTTTATATCTTCAGAGATTTTAAAACTTTTTAGCCAAATAAATATAACTTCACTGTTTATATTTTTTATTTTACACATTACTTTTTACAATATGTAAGGCCAGTTCGATGTGCATATTCCTTACGAGTAACCCACCAACATTGCTTCACCATTAGCTTGGTCCTCAACTACTCTTCCTTCAGGTTTCCGGTCACAAGATAATCGGCTTTTCTCAACTAGGCCCAAGTTGTATTTTAAAAGTTGTACCAAGCATTTCTGAATTTCATTCCTTGAACCTAGAATATACCTTTTTCTCAGTTCAGATGAGTCTATTCTTAGTCAACATTCTAAGAATGAAATTCTTTAGGTTTATTTAGGTAATAATAATTATCAACGTTAAGTCATTTATAAAAATCAACTTATATTAATTTAAGCTGTCCTTAATCCTTATGATATTAAACCGTAGCGGAGCAGGGCTCTTTCAGCTAGTTATTTTATAATTAAAAATTATATAGCTACTACAATATTAGGAAGGTTTAAATAGCTATTAGTATAGTTATTAAAAACATTGTATACTTTTAAAATAGGTTCATTCAATCAAGAATTTTTTTTTTTTAAATAAACAAAATATGAAAATCAAACAAAATAAAGATTTATTCTTGAAAATTAACATTCAAAAATAAAAGTTTTTTAGTTTCATCAGCTGAATACCGAGTAGTTCTTTTGGAGTTGGTTTTTGTTCCAGAGGTAATTTGTTTCGTTCCACCCAGAACGACCTATCACTAACCACAACTAAACAGGTCTCATTGTAGTGTCATATCTTGAGGGTTGAGATCGTGCTTGAGATTAAAATGTTTGCAGTTTGTATAAGTAATATATCTGTAAAGTCCAAAAGGGATTCAGTAAGTGTATATAGCCAGACGCTGTCTTTGTTTAGGTAGGATCTTTTTTGTACCAAGAAGAACAAGAGTATATGTTTATTTTAAAAAAAAAACGTCTGCTTATCATGTGACATGTCATATGTTAGTCCTAGGCATTTTACTATAATATGCGGAATCGGTTTTATTTCTATAATTTAACATTGAATGTATTGTATAAAATGTTAGTCTTATCTTCATCATTAGGGAATTTTATAATAATAATAATAAAAGGCTTAGCGAACCCGAATGTTCGATGCCGACACCCCCAACCGTTGACTAAACCCCTCTCTTCAATCCACTCCCTCAAAACCAAAATCCTCGAGGTCAGTCCTGATGCAATCCTCCCATAACGTCTCGGTATACCACTAGGTCGTTAACTTTTTTCGGAATTCGATCATTATTAAACCCAACGACTTTCCATGCCCATTTTAACCACCGCGCTCCTATTACTTGTATTATATTTACCGGATATAACTCCCGCAGTTCCGCATTGTGAAGCCTTCTAAATTCTCCCGTTTCTTCATCCTTTTTTCGGCCAAATATTCTACGAAATACTTCATTTTCGAAAACTCTAAGTTTCACATCCGTAAAGAACTGTTGGTAGTACAATGGACTTATACAAGGTGTTCGGAAGATCGTTGGCCAAAGAGGTATCTAGGGTAGGGATGTTCATTTTGAACCTATTTAAGGTCACTTACCTATATAGTCTTACGTTTTTTTTAAGAAAAAATGGTCAAAACCAAACGTTTATGTCTTGTAACTTCGTTGTTTACTGATATATCAACGCTATTTGTTTTTGCTGTAATTACTAATACATTGTCTATGTAAAATAATAAGAACTTCAAGTTTAGGTTAAAAAAAAAATAAAAAATAAAAAAATAAGCGCAACAGCCGAATCTAAATTATTTTGAGACTAGACCTAAATTTGAAGTTCTTACCTTTGTATATAGGTAAGTGACCTCAAATAGGTTCAAAGATAAAGGTCTCATTGTTGTCCCCCAGGATACTGTTTTAAAATGTTTAACGGTTTTCAGATAGCGGACTTCCGCCATTGTTGTCCTTAAAAGGACACTTTTTTGAAATATGTTTTACACATCTTTTTTAAACGGGATTAAGAGATGGCTCCTGTTATAAGGACACTGTTTTGCAGATCTGCCAGGATCTGACGATTTTTTGAGGCCGAAGGACATCCTTGGCCACTCTCTCCATCCACAATTAGAATAAGCTTTTTCGTCCTTAAGGATGCTGTTTTAAGATGGCTCCTGCAATAAGGACACTGTTTTACAGATCTTCCAGGGTCTGACGATTTTTTTAGGCCAAAGGACATCCTTGGCCACTCTCTCCATCCACAATTACAATTAGCTTTTTCGTCCTTAAGGATGCTGTTTTAAGATGGCTCCTGCTATAAGAACACTGTTTTACAGATCTGCCAGGGTCTGACGATTTTTTTAGGCCGAAGGACATCCTTGGCCACTCTCTCCATCCACAATTAGAATTGTTGTCCTCCAGGATACTGTTTTAAAATGGCAGACTTCCGCCATCGTTGTCCTTAAAAGGGCACTTTTTTGAAATATTAGACTATTTAACTGTTTTAAGATGGCGGATAAATAAGAACCTTATTATCAAAGGAGCGAAGGTCTCCACGCGCTCGGAACCGATGGTTGTGAATCCCATCTGGGCGGGCTAAAATTTATTTCGTGGCTAGATTAGTTAACTGCAGGATAACCCGTCCTTCCTGCTCTAGTTGGAGTACATAAGGACGGTAAACCACAATAAACAATTATTACTGATGCTGTAACTAAACCTTACCAACTAAATACTTTAGAAATTTTATTTATCGTATAGTTAAAAATTTTTCTTTTAAACAATATTATTCACAACTATCGTATGCTCTGTATGAATGAATTTATTACAATAAATATTACTTATTGCCCTTGAGTGAGGAAGCTTCCTTAAACATTAGAGACCAATTTTTTTTATCAGTTTTTATTTCAAAATTTCTTATTGAACATTACTTAATCTTTTACCACTGTATTAAATACTTTTTGAATAATTTGATCATGTATATAATAATAAGTTAAGTGGATAATATCTTAACATTGTCCTAATGAAAAAAAATAAAAAAAAGTAACATTGTCACTGACACAAGAGAACATCCATTCAAAGTAAGGCAAGTTCCATTGAGAGTATCTCCATTATTGACCTTCAAAGAAGCTAACTTGAGACAGGCCGTCAAGCGAATATTTTGAAGTAAAAACTTTTCTTGTAAAATATTAAAACCTTTGTGAGCAAAACAATGGCACCATTTCATTCCAAGCTGTCTCATCTGACAGCCATCTTTTTTTTTTTACTTTAGTTAAATGCTTCGCTCGTCTTTTTTTTTATTTCAAAAGTTTCTAGTAGAAGTATTGTGACTAATCGAATGATATTTTTTTCGAAATATCTCTTAAATCATTAGATTTTATGAACAATGTATCCGAAACGTTTATCATGCTTTTAAATATTTAGTAAATGTTTAACATCGATTCTAAATTGCCTAAATTTCACTTTAGAAATAAAATACCTTAGTTCCGCGAATCGTTGGATGTCATATAGAAGAAAAAGAAAAACGCGTTATTTTTTAATTTATCACGTGTTCTGACAATAATTAAATCCATCGATCAAGAATCTCTATTGCATAATATATAACAGTTAACATCTAACAAAAAAAATAAACCCCCCCAAAAAAGGAGGTATATATTATATATATAAACAATTAAAAAAGTATAGAATAATATATAATTATTAAGTAAAATAAACTAAAATTGTGTCATAAATCATAAAAATATTCTTAATTAATCCTCATCTATCTTTACAAATTTATATAAATAAATTATCTATTTTACTGTTTGGTGTTTTTATTTTGGTGCATAAGACAATAATCTATCTTAGACCCAAACGATTTATTCTATGTATGTTTGAATCTAGGTTGATCAAAATGGTTTAGATTTGACTTGCTTGACTTAGGCTGATCTGTATAAATTGTTAATATTTAAAACTAAAAGACAATTAATGAGAAAAAACAATATAAATTAAAAAATATTCAGTCTTATTTAACTATATATATAAAAAAAGTATAGAAGAAAGTACATGTAAGAAGAAAGTATAATAAAAAGTGGGGAAGGTCGGAAATTCTCTCGTTAACAGGTTTGAACGTATTTTGCCAGATTGTTAGGAAAGGTTAGCTATGAATACAATGGTTTGTGGTCAGAGGTGGTTAGAAAAAGTTTAATGAGTCATATTTCTTAACCCTTTTCAGGGCAAGCATACATATTTAAAAATATTTAATTTAATTTTTTAATGACATTGAATAATGGGTCCCCTCCAAACTATCAATCAAGTTATGGTGTAGTGTAGTACACTGAGCCCTGAAAAGAGAAAATGTGCACGCACGACTTGCAGAAAGACAATAACACACTAACTGCATTCTACGCCGACCGTAGCGCTATAATTACGAGAAATGCAGACGTTACACAAGCCACTCTTACGTTACAACACAACCTCAACAACGTACTGCTGTAAGCTACTGAAACTAAAAATTAACTACAAGCCACAATATGATATATGAAACTTTAACCGTTCCCTTATTTATATTGACAACCTCCCAATACCACACTTAACAGTGATGTACCTTGGGCTTCTGTTTTACCGCAGACTGTCATGTCAAGACCGCAAAAAAAAACACTAAGCTTCCGATTATGACTATTATTTTCAATACTATTACTTTCTCTTGGTTCTAGACGAAGTAATGAAAGAAGCAAGCAGTCGAGTCATTCCAATACTTAGGTAGCATAGTGCCACCAGATGAGGGCACAGAACAGGATGTTGCTAGTCGAATTCGTAAAGCCAGAGGGTCATTGCCCAACTGAAGAGGATCTGGTAATCAAGTGAAATCTGCCTTCGGGCAAAAATTTCTTATTTTTAATATAGATGTTAACGCCATCCTATTGTATGGATCTGAAACCTGAAAGGTCACCAAAACGATAACAAGGAAGCTACAAACCTTTCTTAACAAGTAGTTGAGGAGCATTTTAAGAGTGTGGTGGTCGATATTGATTAGCAATGAGAAACCCTGGCGAAGAACAGGACAGAGAAATATTAATGGTAAAATCCGCGAAAAAATGTGGAAATGGATAAGGGATGAAGGAACTTCAGAAATCCAACAGAAAACTAGCGAGTGCAAAAAATACAAGGACATTCCTACTTAGGGCATGATTATGAGAACAATATAGTCTCGAAACGTTGCCAAAATAGTTGTTTTTATTTATCGAATGAACCTCAAGAACCTTATTAAACACACACACACACACACACACACACACACACACACACACATATATAAATATATATATATATATATATATATAGTTAAATAAAAGGATCGCGGTTTGGAGTTTTTAAAAAGAAGCTTTATTAAGTGACATACATTGATACAAGAAAAAGCACAATTTATAGCCTATTACAATACTTCGATCATAGTATGACCGCACGCATCAACGGCTACGTATAGAATATCTGATGAAACCAGGTGGGGGTGGCCTTTTAGAGGGTTTTTGGGAGAGGGGATATCATACATTTTATTTATATTGCTAATCCTGTTGAGGTTCACATAACTATATATATATATATATATATATATATATATATATATATATATATATATATATATATATATATAGAGAGAGAGAGAGAGAGAGAGAGTGAGAGTAACGAATTCGCTTTTATCAAGAACAAGCATTTCAAACTTATAGACTTTTCCATTAAACCACATTATGGTTAGCTATTTTAAAGGAACAGAATTTGCAGATTTTTCACTGAAAGATTTTATTAGGAATGACGGTAGTTAGAATTTCTAATTTTATTCTCAGTATAAAGCAATCCACTGGGAGTATCCTGGAAGGCCCAATAAAAATAAAAAGAGGAATATATCAAGGAGACTCTTTGAGTCCAACATGGTTCTGTTTAACACTGAATCCTCTCAGTGAATTACTAAATTATTCAAAACAAGGATATCCTTGAAATGTAAAAACTGGCCAGTCATCTCCCACAGTTTCTATATGGATGATTTGAAATTGTATGCCACTAATGAGAGAGACATGAAAACATTACTGGAATTGGTTGTAGGATTCAGCAATGATATAAAAATGACATTCGGTCTTGAGAAATGTGCTACATTGAAAGCTGTACCTGGCGAACTAAAAGAAAGTGAAGGAATAGGGCTATCTTATAATACTGGTATACCCAATTTATCTGAAGGCGACGAGTACAAATATTTAGGTCTAATAGAGCTTCTGAAGTTCAAAAAAAAAACGCTAGGGAACAGTTTGAAGAAAAATTTAAAAGTAGAATAAATAGCTCCTCAACACTCAACTGTCTGGTGGCAACATAATAAAATCTATAAATATGTGGGCCCTTCCCGCGTAAGTTTATAGTTTTGGTGTTCTTAAGTGGTCAGATACAGACCTGCAGGCTATTGACAGGTATGTAAGAGCGGAAATGGTCCGTACAAGAAAACGACACCCAAAATCCTCAGTCAGCAGACTTTACATTCCCAGGAAGCAAGGTGGAAGGGGACTCTTGAATGCTCATGGGATGTGCAGGCGTATTGAGAATGACTTCAGAAATTATTTCAGCACGCATCACTCACCTAAATTCAGAGGAATTAGTGTTATGGATCGAGGCCATACAGCTCTCAGCTTGGCAAGGGATCACGATAAAGAAGGACCAACAATCCAAGCAGTAATAGATGAGTGGAAATCAAAAACGCTTCATGGTAGGTATTATTTTTCACTTATGGGAGAAACCATAAATTTGGCATTGTCTACCAAATGACTGGAAATTGGAAAAATGTTCCCTGAGACAGAAAGGTTCGTAATGGCGATGCAGAACCAATTGATTCCTATCAATGTTTACAGGAGACGAATCTGTGGAGAAAATATGCCACCTTTGTAAACAAAGTCCGGAATCAATACAACACCTGGCATCAGGATGTACTGGTCATGCTGGTACAGAGTATCTGTATATAATATATAATCATGTCATGGGATCCTACATCAAGAACTTGGAAAGATGTTTGGAATGCTAAAAGAAGTGGTTCCTTATTATAAATATAGGTCCATCAGAATAATGATGTCAGGAAGGTATAAATTATATTGAGACGAACAAATAATTACGGACCATACAGTTCTCCACAACAAACCGGATATCTTAATAATGGGTTTAGAAAATAAAGAAGCAAAGATATTTGAGGTTGCAATACCTGTTGATGATAACATTCACAAAACCATATCAACGAAAGTATGCAGGTACCAAGAGCTGGCTGGTGAGTTGAAGACAATGCACAACCTTCAAAAGATCTCTATCCTGCCAGTAATAATATCATGTAATGGCCTTATACCTCAAGCGAAAGTGCAATCCTTCAAAAATGGAGGAATTTCATTGGAAAGATTAGAAGATACACAGAAGGCAGTAGTACTACTTAACACGACTTCAATAATAAGAAAACACTTAGTCCAGTCAATAATTGCTGAAATGAGGGACGTAGAGTGCATGGAATATCCGATAATTTTTGATTTCACAGCTTCGTCAAGAATAGTTATAAGGTAAACATACTAAAAGTCCCCCTAGGGAGTGAGCTAACGGTGGGGGGGGAGGGGAGAAGTTCCATTATTTTGGTTTTTCCATAATATCTCAAAAACTGTTGACTCTAGAAAAATATGTTTCAAATAAACATAAAAGCTAATTAAATTTACTATAAAATTTATTATATATAAATTTTTCGTAATTCTAACCGTTTACGAGATATACGTTATTGAAAATAGGTGATTTTCGGGAAAAACAAATGTCACCTCAACTTTTGCTTCTATTACGTTCCACAATCGTTTCTTAGAAAAAACGTCAGAATCAAAATTGTAGAGTATTAAATTTACTTTCATTTCATACATACGTTTCTTGTGTTTGCTTCAAATGTTTAACAAAAAGTGAGGTATTGTTTTTATTCCTCAAGTTGTCGATTTTTAATAACGTATATCTCGAAAGCCGTTGAAATTTCTACGAATACGTAATTAATATTATAGGAAATTTAATGAACTTTAATTTTGATCCCCTACATATTTTTATAGAGTCCACCATTTTCGAGATATCGAAAAACAAAATTGGGACCTGATCTCTCCGATTTCTATAATTTTTTGTATAGTATTGTAGTTGTAGGCATCAAGACTAGTTACAATGTAAAATATTACATTTTTTTTTTACTTTTATTTTAAGTTATAAACTTTTGAAAATCAAAAAAAACTTCTGTTTTCGGCCATCACTCAATATATTCAAAATTACACCATTAAAAAAACTGGTGCACCTGGGGAATTCAAATTTGCGTCATTCTTTTTCATTTAGAATGTCCTTTAATTTGATATAACACTAGATATATTCTTTGTACATTTTAACTTTTTTCGAATCGGTTTTGAAATTCCAAAAAAAAAGTCTATTATTTTTCAAGTTTGAAAAAAACAATACATGTAAAAACTCACTAAATGCGGACAAATTTCAGAATACGATAAAATAAAACTAAGTTGACTAAATACATATACTTACTTATTAAAACCTCTATTGACGTACGCCTCACAAATTTACGGAACTGCTAAAAAAACACACATCCAAAAAATACAGACTTTCCAGTCAAAAACTTTAAGACTCATTACACAATCACCCTGGTATGTCAATAACAAAACTTTACACACAGACTTACACATACCCATGGTACAAGATCTCAACCATACTTTATACAAAAGACTTCACGAGAAACTTCACGGACATATCAATAATTTAATACAAAGTATGGCCTCCATAAGCTCGCCAGATAATACCCAAAGGAGACTAAAAAGGAGTTGGTTGAGGGATCTACTCCGTTAAATCTGATTAAATATCATGTTCATGTTAGGAGTAAGTACCGCTGGGTGCTGTCCTCCCTCATACCCTGACATGCCAATTATCTTGTATATAACAATTTATCACATCTGCTTGTTGTCACATGATAAGTGACAGGTGTCGATTAAACAAATGAAGAGAAAAAAAAAAGAAAAAAAAGTTGTTTAAAAGTCTAAATGAATAGGAAATTTAATATTCAGTTCGAAAAAAATGCACAAAAAGACTACTTATTATTCTTCCACCTAAATCATAATTTTTATTATCAATAAGAAATAAATTCCTATATATAATATAGTCTAAAAATAAGCTGGACATCGATCCAGTTATTGGGAGCATGCGCTACCTCATGACGGTATGTTCAAACTAAGGAATTTATTTCATATTATAAATAAGGAATGTGATGTTTAAGTAGAACTTTTGTACGCAAGAAGACTCATGTATCTAATTCAATAAAAAAAAAAATAAAACGATCCTCGACTAAAACTTGGATTATATCGTAACTTCCAACTCAAAATTAATAGCTTTAATTAAAAAAAAATAAATAAATAAAGAGAAGTTAGTAATTGGATCAAAAATGTAGCTGTTCTATAATCACTATAAAGAAGAAAAAAATAGTTAAGAATTACTAGGTCAGCACTACACGAATCCACTTAACGAGTGTACTTCAACAATTTAATTATTCATCCGGTAATAGCGTTAAGAGAATTGATAGGGTGATTCTCCCATTTCATAAATTACCAACGCAACAGCTCAAACTACTTTCGCGAAACTTTGCAAAATATAGTGCGACTATCTAGTAGCTTATATGCAATACTAGTAATTTTGTTATTTCTTCTTTTAGATTTTGTTATTTCTTTCTTTAAATTTATTTAAAATAATTAATTAATTATAAAAAAAATTTCTCATTTATTGATATTTACAACTGCACAAAATAATATACAAGTAAATGTGTTGATAGTGAATACAATGGCATGTAAATAACTTGTGAAGAACTACTCACTAGTAGCACTTCAATGAAATCTACACTAAAAGGTCTCTAGGCCATCTTCTTTTCAGACGCCTCGGAGGATTATCTGGAATGGAGAGGGAAGCAGGTTGGGAGACTAGTGGATTAGATTGGTTATGGAGCATACTATAGAAGGATGCATATCTGGTTTTGGGCTAAATCAGCAACATATGGAACATTAAGATCTTTATGGATAAGTTTATTGGTCACAAAATAAGGAGCATTGAGGATTTTTCGAAGGATTTTGGATTGTAAGGATTAGATACGAGATGAATTGTATGGTTTAGTAGAGCCCCAAAGCTCAACTCCGTACGTCCAAATAGGTCTTATCACATTCATATAGATGAGTCTTTTGTAATTTATTGGAAGCTTTGAACGTTTGTCTAGTAAATGTTGAAGTAGTCTGTAACGACGGGCAGTTTCTTGTCGTTTTAGTCTTGTATGTGGATTCCAAGTTTGAACAAGTGAAGTCCTAGGTAGCGGATCTGTTCAACAGGGATAAGTGGAATATCATTAAAGGATACTGTAGGACAGGAAGTCGTAGGTTTACGACGTAGGGTAAATGTTATTTGGTGTGATTTGTTTGGATTTATGTTGATTCTCCATTTTTGACACCATTCTTGAAGGTTTAGGATATGGAATTGGAGTGTTTGAGAGGCAATAAAGGGATCATTACTTGCTGATAACACACATTTGTCATCGGCATAAGTGGTGAGGACAGTGGTAGGATGAGGCGGGATGTCAGCTGTGTACACCGTGAAGAGGATGGGACCTAGGATACTACCTTGAGGAACCCCGGCAGGTTGGGAAAAGAGGGGGGAATAGGAAAATTTATGGTTTACATTGAAGGTATTATAAAAGTTAAATGAAACATTGCTGTTGATTTTTTCGAGAGTTATGTTACCTTACATTTTCCGATGAAATTCTTTTGCTATAATATTAATGGAATTTATCTAGAGCAAAGAAATTTAAAAATTGGTCCCTTTGAACCTGCCGTATAAAGAAATAATATTATGTAACATTCTTTTACTCCCTTGAACGTTAATTATAGTCATATCTTCGGTCAGATTGCTAATTCCGTTATGCGCATTTTTTCGATTTACTTTTTTTCTTCCCTTACCCTAACCCTTCAAGAATGGTGTCAAAAATGGAGAATTAAAATAAAACCAAATAACCTTTACCCTTCGTCGTAAACCCACGACTTCCTGCCCTACAGTATCCTTTAATGATATTCCACTAATCCCTGTTGAACAGATCCACTACCTAGGACTCCACTTGGACAAACGTCTAACTTGGAATCCACATACAAGACTAAACCGACAAGAAACTGCCCGTCGTTACAGACTACTTCAACATTTACTAGACAAACGTTCAAAGCTCCCAATTAATAACAAAAGACTCATTTACATGACTGATTAGTCCTATTTGGATGTAAGGAGCTGAGCTTTGGGGGTCTACTGAACCATCCAATTCATCTCGTATCCAATCCTTACAATCCAAAATCCTTCGATAAATCCTCAATGCTCCTTATTTTGTCACCAATAAACTTATCCATAAATATCTTAATGTTCCATATGTTCCTGATTTAGCCCACACCAGATACCTATCCTTTCATAGTAAGCTCCATAACCACTCAAATCCATTAGTTTCTCAACTTTCTTCCCACTCCATTTCTGATAATCCTCCGAGGCGTCTGAAAAGAAGATGGCCCAGAGACCTTCTAGTGTAGAATTTTTATTAAAGTGCTTCTGATGAGTAGTACTTTTCAAGTTTTGTCACGTTATTGTAATACTTAACAGCATATTTACTTGATATATAAATATTATACAGTTATAAATTTCAATAAATTGTTATTAAAAAAAAAAAAAAAAAATTTCTGCAGGTTTCGTTATAAAATGAAAATCCGCGAGTTATGTAAAAACCCGTATAAGCAAATTCAGCTTGGATCAGATTATGACAAAACACTTTTGTGATTTTAGTTTTGATATTTTGTAATTAATGTCATAGAATGTGCTAAAATGCACATAGCGGAATTAGCAATCCCACCGTCGCTGTTTTCAATTTTTTTTCGTATACCTGTCATTCAGTTTTCTGTTGGAGATAAATTTTTAAATTAAATAGCTTTATTCTTCTGACCTTTTTTCTTATGTCCTTTTTTTTTAGCTTACCGTACAGGTAAGATATTATTAATTTATATAAAGGATTGTATTGTTTATTTCCAAAGTATTTAATTATTTATGTACTACAGCCAAGAGGGATCGAGGAAGATAGGTCAGATCCAGGTTAATTTTTTTTATTTCGTATTAGGAGAGACAGAATCAAAAGGAACTCACTCATAAGTGAGCTAGTGTTATTTAGTATATTTAGAGTTGAGCTCCTTATTGTTCCTACTCTCCTAATACTAAACTATCAAACTACGCGTAACGCCCTCGCGCTCCCCCAAAACGTATCGCTTTTAACCAACTAAGGTTACCAGTAAAAAATGATCCATGTTAAAATCGGTGATTGCCAACAAGTAATAAATTAATTAAAATCCAAAACGAAGATAAATTGTTAGGAGAATAAATCATATATCATTGTTTTTATTTTTATTTTTGAATAAAATAAATTTATTTTTGAAATTGACATGAAAAATAAATTTTATTTTATGTTATATAGTCCTCTAAGACTAATATTTAATAGAAAATATGAAAATTTCAAATTTCAATAACCCTCAGCCGGAAGATTATTTAAAATATAACATTAATATAACCAAAATAAGAACCGTTAGCCAACTGAGAATAGCCAAATGTGACTACTTGAAGATATTTTTTTAAAATAACAGTTTACAGATTAAAGCTAATGAAAAATGTGAAGATTGTAGCTTATTCATCGTAAATAGCTGTAAACATCTGTTGTTAGAGTGCCAAAGACACGATAATTTTCAAAAAAAGAATACCTAAAAGACTATATAGTTCAAACAGATGAAAGTCTATCTTTGGAAAATATTTTATCCTACAATAGCATTGAAAAGATAAATAACGTCTTCCTATTTATTTTAAATGTTTTAAATGCTAGCAAAAAGTAATTGATTTATTTCTTTTAAACTAACTAAACTCCATGGCAGAACATGATACGATACTGAAGAGAATCATACGCTTGATAGAACTGTAGGGTAACAAATCGTAATAATAATTATTTAAAATATCGATTGATATTTTAAGCCATATGTGAAAATCAGAAGGTTACGTATTGTAAAAAGTAATGTGTGAAATAAAAAATATAAAAAGTGAAGTTATATTTATTTGGCTAAAAAGTTTTAAAATCTCTTAAAAAAGATATAAAGACAGCAACAGAACTCATTGATTCTCTTTCGTTTTTTGTCCCTACACCGAGCTGGCCTAAAATGTCATCACCTGAGAACATAAGTCTTTTAACCTCCTCTTTAACGTAAGTCTTTTAATAGCTTCTCGTCACGAAATAACTCAAACTTGTAAGTTGTAAGTAACCTATGCAGCCACCATCAGTTCATAGAAAGTACCAATATTATAAGGTTTCGACATCGATCGTATTTTTGTTTGTTTGCAACTATAAGGAACTTAATTGGTGGTCAAAGCTTGCGGCTTAAAGATCTAACCTATTTTTTAACTTAGCTTATCTCCAAATACCATCTGACAATTAATCTATTATTATTCACCCAATAAAAATTGTAATCGCATTTTTCGCGAATTAGCCGCGACCCAGGCCGATTTTTTTAAAAATTTTTTCTTAGCGAGCACCTAGGGCCCTAGAGGAAGCTACATATCGAATTTCATTCCAATCCGTTCGGTGGTTTCTGAGAATTTGTGTTAAATGAGTGAGTGGTATTTGACAAATATGTAGTAGATTTGTCGTTAGTAGCTACCGTTTAGGATCTGTATTGGTTTGAATGTTTCGAACAATCTCCTGGAATTCTCCATTTTGAAAATTACGTGGAAAGCACATTCTGATTTAACAAATCAGATATACTTCTTTTTTTTTTAAATCTTCCGATATCATCGATTTATCGAGGACATCTTCCAGGAGTTGGCTTTAAGTGTAAGGGTCATTTCTATTTAAATTTAACGTCCTTGAAATTCACTTAGTTCCTGATTCCTGGAATTGTCTGGCTCTCTTTTCTTCGAATAGACTTAAATTTGTTTTGATAGAATGAAGAAATTCGCGGCTGGATGAGTTTTGGAATGCAGAAAATAGGCTAGGATAATTATCTTAATGATGACTCGTGCTAAACAGCTTTCAAAAACATGCTTTATTTGAAAGATGGCATGATTAGCTTTCATTATGAATTTAATCCTATACTTTTCCTAACGGGGTAAAAGGTGTGTCAATTCGTACTGGTGGCCGACTTTTAGAAGAGATACTTAAAGAAAAAAAAATTCAACTTCTCCCTGACTGAGAAAAAACATAGATCATGGATATGTTTATCTATAATTTACTGATTTTATCTATTTACATTTGATAATTAAAAGGATCAAATAATAATTATATTAACAACTAACAAAATTAACAATTAATCATTACTCGAAATAAACAAAATTGAGAGAAAGTAGGTGTTTCAAACGTCACTTCTTTCATTCAAAACAATATAACACAACAATGTCCCAGGTGAAAAAAAAAATATTACACCAAAAAAGTACAGACTCCCAGCTAAAAGACATATCAATTTCAAAAGTGCCATTTTTTTTTTTTTTTTTTTTTTTTAAATTATCTTAGAAATTATTATATCAATTTAGACATTTTGTATTTTTCAATGAGTTTTGGTGATGATTTTCTTGAATATATTACCTTTTTGCAGTTGGTATTTATTATTTGATTGCTTGTTAATATCATATCGCACATGTATTTCTAAATTAACACAACTCAAAAATTTGTATTCTTGATTTATCATCATGTTAAGGTTCAATAGTCTTCTATGAAAAGCGGTTGGGAAAAAATATAATTCAGATACACTTTCAATATTTCATACAAGAAAGTGAGAATTTAACATTTTTTTTCAATGCAGGTTTTTGAGTAGCGTCATTTTAGAAATACATGTGCGATATGATATTTTCGATAATAATATTTTTTTTTGTTTTCTACATATTTTTATTTTATTTTATTTTTTTTTTTTGCACGCGAAAAGGCCCTGAGGACCACGCGAATATCATTGAGCTTAGTGCTTCTTTCCCTCTTTCTTTCTCTTCCTCTCATTCCATACTTCCCTCATGCGGTCACCGTGGTTCCTCCTCCTGTCCTCCGACCACGCTCCCTCCTCCTCTTGGCTTCCTACTATCCACAAGGACCTTCACCCCTTACAATGATTTTCTGTATTCGTCTCTGTCTAGACAGTCCTGGTCCGCTAATCCCAGTTGCTTCATGTCGTTTTTGATCTGATATATATTTTAATTAATTTAATATTAAATATATTTTACATTAATTAAAAAGAGAAGACGATCTGGGAAACAGTCAAGAGAAAGAAAAAATGCGTTTATTTCTTTTAAAAGCGACTATGAACCTGCTAAAATTAAGAAACTAGCTACAAAGTTAAAGTGTTGACTCTTTTGAAATTAAATAAAACGTTAATAAAAACAATTAAGAAGCAATTAAGATAGAAAATATTTTTCCTATCTTAATTGCTTTTTAATTGCTGTTTTTTAAATTATTTTCGCTATAAATTAGAAATGATAATTCAATAATTGTTCCTTGTTTACTTTAACTTTTTTATTATTTTAAAATAGTTTGCTTTATTTAAAATTAGATATAATTTTATTTTATTTTATAATTTTACTGTTTTCTAAAATTAATCTCTGAAATTGGATGAAATTGAATCTAGCTGTTGAAATGCCTATAATATTTGTATAAATAATTTAATCAAATTCAGTTTGTTTGAAGTAATAATTTATTATTATAGTTTTATTGTTAAACTAATAAATTGTATCCCATCAATCCAGATCACTGATAACTCGACGAAAATTGTAGTACTTAATGAGACGCAAAATTTGTTTTCCTTCAAAATCTACTTGTTTTATATTTTTGCGGAGTTAAGGGTTGGGACTCTACTAAACCTTCTAATTCTTCTCGTATCCAATCCTTACAATCCAAAATCCTTCGGAAAAATCCTCAACTTATCAATCAAGATCTAAATGTTCTATATGTTGCTGATTTAGTCCAAGCCAGATAACTATCTTTTAATACTTAACTTCATAACCATTCAAATCCACTAATATCTCAACTTGTTTCCCATTCTAATCTAGAAAACCCTCCGATATATCTGAAAAGATGATGGCCTTGAGACCGTCTAATATAGAGCATATTATATAATATTAATTGTTATCATGATGCCCACATAATTAGATTGTATCTATGCATTGTATACAGTTGTAAATATTAATAATAAAAAAAAAAAAGAGGCTTTTATTTTTAAAGTCATGAATAAATAAATAAACGAAAACTTTTAATAGATCAACTGATATTTATCCCCCCCCCCTATATTCGCTGAGTCGTATGAATCCATTAATTCAAGCTCAATGACAAGCCGAATATGAGGCCCAATCCATCCCATCCCCTATATCTCTGTTTTTAATCCCGGGACTTTATTAAATCCTGCGGTAAGGGATTTATGGTTTAATTAGTTCCACCTTCCTATTGGCTAATTTATCTACCGAAGAAAATTGCTGTATTTTTACCAATATAAAAATATCAAGAGAATCTATAAAGAAATTGTTGTTACTTTAAATTTTCTGCTAAATACGTACCTGTTAATTTTTTTTCTCATTTTCAGCTTAGAAATATTTTCACTACAATAGTTATAGTATTTATTACATTTTGATCAAATAATCGGAAAAAGAGGATTTATAATTTACTCAATAAATATAATCAAATTCAGCCATCTACGTATGAATAAATTAAAAATATTTAAAATCAGATTCAGTCTTTTACATACATACTAATGTACAAGGTGTGATCAAAAAGTTCCAGGACTGAATTTTTATACATTTATTCATACAACATACAGGTTATTCAAATTTGTCTCCTTCGAAGTACTCCCCTTGGGAAGCTACACACTTTTCCCACCGGTGTTTCCACTGATCAAAGGCCCCAGAAAACTCTTCTTTTGTAAAGGTGTTTAGCAGCTCCGTTGTTTTTTCTTTAATTTCGTCAACTGTTTGAA
The DNA here is from genome assembly GCA_003667255.2 of Euschistus heros. Lineage (NCBI taxonomy): Eukaryota > Metazoa > Arthropoda > Insecta > Hemiptera > Pentatomidae > Euschistus > Euschistus heros. Next base: position 787,508 of record RCWM02000478.1, on the reverse strand, counting down.
ATCTTCGTCCTTTCAGGTGTCTCTTGAGCTTCGGGAAAAGAAAAAAGTCGGCTGGAGCCAGGTCAGGTGAGTAGGGGGGGGGCTGAGGAATGACAGTCATTGCGTTTTTTACACAAATGTTATGGATAACTAATGCAGAGTGAACAGGAGCATTGTCATGGTGAAGGACCCAATCACCACTTTGCCACAGCTCAGGTCTCTTCTCACAGCATTACGCAATTTTCTGAGGGTTTCAAGATAAACAAAACGATTAATTGTTTGACCTTGTAGAAGGAATTCATAGTAGACAACACCTTTACAGTCAAAGAAAACCGTAAGCATGACCTTCACATTTGATTTGACTTGGCGTGCTTTCTTGGGTCTTGGAGAACCTTTTGATGTCCATTGTGATGATTGGGCTTTTGTTTCCACATCGTAACCAAAAACCCATGTCTCGTCTCCCGTAATGACATGTTTCAAGAAGCTTTCGTCGTCATTTGCCTTTTGAAGAAGTTCCTTAGAAACATGAGTTCGGTGTTGTTTTTGGTCTTCAGTCAACAGTTTTGGCACAAACTTTGCTGCAACACGACGCATTTGAAGTTTTTCAGTAAACATTTCCTGACATGACCCAAATGAAATGTTACACTCTTCTGCCATTTCACGGATTGTCGGCCATCTTTAAACCTCTTGAACCACTGATGGCAGCATGATCGGCTTAGACATTCTTCACCAAAAGCCTCTTGTAACATCAAAAAGGTTTCAGAAAACGTTTTGTTCAGTTTCACACAAAACTTCACACAACACGTTGCTCTTCTTTTACATTCATTTTCATAAAATAGCCAAACTCTATAAAACTAACCTCAAACAAACTGTGCTAATGTTACTTTCAGTGATTTTATGATTGATCTGCAAACACAGCTGTGTTCCTGTTGAGTCAGGCAATACAATGCTGCCAACCGCATCGCTGTGAGACATTTCATTCCCATATTATATAAAAAGTCCTGGAACTTTTTGATCACACCTCGTATGTGCTTTAATTCAGATAGCGTGATCTGATAAACTAACGAATCATTTGAAATAAAAGTCAGCAGGGAGTAACAAAAGGCCGTGATATTTTTTAGTTCTATATATTTTATCATATTTCTAAGGTTTCTTCTGAAACAAAATATTTCAATAAATAAATCAAATAATTTAAGAAATATATACATGGTGACTAGAAAATAGTTGCGAAGCCGGTAGGGGGAGATAGTACGGGCTAATCTAAGTCGATTGTACTATAAGAACTACTGTCCGAAAATTAGCCGTTTTAGAGTTATAATAATTTCTAAGATTTTATAAAATTAACGTCCTTCATACGTTAAACAAGTTATAAAACTTAAAAATTGGTTGTTTTATCTGATTTTGTTTTGCTTTTACAATAAAAGTATTCTAAAATACGAAAATTGATACTCACGTGTACATTATTGACGTTATTTCATGCAGTAAGCTTTAAAATTGTACAATTTTTGTTTAAAAAAATCTTACTAGAAAAAATAACAAACAAATTTTTCGTACAAAATAAATAGAAAACATCTACGTTTCATTACCTTTCAAATGATGTTATGAATTGGCAAATATATGACTATTAAAGAGGAGGAAGGAAAAATCAATCAAAATACTACAAATACAAAATCATACTTTAATATGAGATAATTTGTTTGAAACTAAATTTATTATTGTTATAAAACATTTTCAATGTGGCGCCCTCTATTCCTAATGCACGTACGTGCCCTTCTTATTACAGCTGATTTTACTACCGCCGAATTCCTAAGAGAGGCTTGAATTTCTTTCTTGAGTTTCTGAGGTCTTCTATTGTGGGAACAGGATTTTGATCAGATACTAAAGTTTTCAAGCGACCCACAGTGCTTTGTCAATGGACAAAAATCAAAAATCGAAGTATTTTTTATCGAGCTGTTTACCTTTTGCTATTCTTAAATATACCTTAGACAACTGTTTAGTATGATTATCCCATTGTTTAAGATAATGAACTGCTGTCTGAGATTCGTTCTGAGAATACCACGCCACGAACACATTTCCCACCACTACACCAAATTAAAATGGTTATTTCCTTCCTTCCGTCGACAGTACTTCCTTGGTTCGTTCCTTTACAAATCTCTTTCCTCACAGTCTCCTTCCTATATCCTGAAGGCTTTAACATTAAAATCGTCAGTGAGTTCCCGCAAAACCAGAGCCCGTTCTTCAGACCTCTACCTAACTCCTTTCAACACAACATCCTTCAAACGTTCCTTTATATCCAGAGCCTCCAACTTCTGGAATTCCCTCCCTTCCATCATTCGCCATTCCTCCTCTCATAACAGCTTCAAATCCCAACTTTTCATTTACCTGTTAGAGATTCAATCTAATAGTCATATAGAGGTAGAAAATATCTCTTAAAATGAGATATGAACATTCAGTATGTAATATTGATTTTGTACAGTATTAGTCTAGTATTATTGCACTGAATTGGTTTTGGCATAATTTTTATTATTTATCAGATAAGACACATTATCTTTCCAGATAATTTATATTTGCTTTTATTATTGTATTAGATTTCATTGAGTTTTTGTTTAATTTTCTCTATTTTTGTTTTCGTAACTTATCTTAGATTCTAACCTCAAGATATAATTTGTTTTTTGTGTGATATTTGAAAATATGTAACAATACTTTTATATTGTAATTGGAATTTTGTTTAAATTCCTAATTTAACTTTAATTATATTTTCCTTACTTTTATCATATTTCTTAATTATATATACGGTATGCTAGGTAGCCATTAATTGTTCATTGTAATTATTCTTAAGGGGCAAAGGCCCCAGAATAAAATTTATTTTCATTTCATTTCATTGTTTATATATTCGTTTAAGTCAAATAAAAATCATTTTTACATATACATACATTTTTATCGTATTAGCCGCAAATTATATTTTGTTACATTAACGTCTCATTGTAGGAAAAATAACCATTGTCAACGATGCAATATACAGGTCAAGGTATCTATTTTAAAATGTACTACTTTAATTTGTAAGCTGTGCACTTATTAAATTCATTGTATGCGTGCAAAGTTTCGGTGACAAGTTTGAAAATTATTCAAACTTTGAAGAGGCTTTTAAAAAAATCCTCAAATATCCTTTGAAAGGTTTTTGCATATTTTCGTTGCTTGGTATATAGGCTTTGATTTGCCGTGAACTTTAACAGCGCCAGCCTGCGCCCGGACTGTTTTATTATTTTTTTTGTTTAAAAAACGACAGCATGACCAATGGCCAGTTTGCTAAAATATGTTTTTTCCACAAAAATTCTGATCGGATAGCTGTAGTCACTGATAAATTACATTTGTTTAACCCTTTAACAGGCGGTGTATCCTGTAGGATACTCATATCTAATGCCTTTTGTTCAATAAATGACATAATGTCCGTCGCATTATACTACTCATTATCGTCTAATATCCTTTTTTCAACCTTGAATTTCATGATACATATGTGGGGGTTAGCGTGGCTATAACAATTCAAAGAAAAAAAAAAAAAAAAAAAAAAAAAAAAAGAAGAAATGTATTCCAAAATTCCTGGTCTGCCCGTTAAAGGGTTAAGGACATGGAAGAGTCTAACAACCGATTGGAAAGAGAAATATCTGCAATTAGTCGGTTATTTTGTTTCAAATTCAATGAAAAATTGAATAATGTCGACAGGACTCGTAATATATTTTGTCGAGAATATTTACTTGACATTATATTAAAAAGGCATAACTCCTCATTTGCTTTATTCATTTACTACATGTTTCGGAGCTTGTCATGTTGCTCCATCTTCAGGTTCTACAATCATTATGTTATGTTATTTTACAATTCTTTACTATATTAATACATCACTTAACATTTTTGGTTTTTATTACCTTACACTGTGATATTCTCACTGGTCATCTCATCTACACTGACACCACTGGGCAATGTTCAATTATTCTTTTGTTTATTTATTGTCAGCTTCTGGCCTATTCATTTAGTTCCTATTTTACCATTCTACTTCCATTCTATTATTTGTATTGTCACTACTATTTACATTTTTATTACTATTATTTATTAATGATTTCATTCTTTTTATGGACAATTTATATTTTCAGTCTATCTATTAATTTAGCATAGTTTGTACCAATTTTATGTGTATCAGTTTTGTAGTTTACTGCCTGGTCTATTGTTTTATGTTATATAAATTGCTTATATAAATTGCTTCCATTATTTTTCTATTTCTGGTTTTATTCTCATGATTTAATATGGTTGTATTTTTAAAGTCAAATACATGTTTGAATTTGTTTGTGTGTTCACACAGTGCAGTCTTATTATTTTTCTCTTTGTTATTTATTCTTTTGCAGTCATGGAAAAGCAATTTATATAAATAAAACAATAGACCAGGCAGTAAACTACAAAACAGATACACATAAAATTGGTACAAACTATGCTAAATTAATAGATAGACTGAAAATATAAATTGTCCATAAAAAGAATGAAATCATTAATAAATAATAGTAATAAAAAATGTAAATAGTAGTGACAATACAAATAATAGAATGGAAGTAGAATGGTAAAATAGGAACTAAATGAATAGGCCAGAAGCTGACAATAAATAAACAAAACAATAATTGAACATTGCCCAGTGGTGTCAGTGTAAATGAGATGACCAGTGAGAATATCACAGTGTAAGGTAATAAAAACCAAAATGTTAAATGATGTATTTATATAGTGAAGAATTGTAAAATAACATAACATAATGATTGTAGAACCTGAAGATGGAGCAACATGACAAGCTCCGAAACATGTAGTAAATGAATAAAGCAAATGAGGAGTTATGCCTTTTTAATATAATAACTAGATATTAATCTCCTTGAATGAAACATATTTACTTGACTTTAACAGGAACTTCAATTCCAACTATTCACGAAATCAATGCATTCAATCCAGCTCCAAGCCAAACACGCGGAAGACACGAAATCTTCATTTTCTAAGAATTTTCCAATAAAACTAAAAAACAAAAAGGTGTGTAAAAGGATCCTGTTCTTAACATATCGTCTGTTGAATTACGTTTCGCTGCAGAGATGTCTGGACAATCTTTGGTTGAAGAACGAAATAGATAAGACCACTTCAAGCACTAGCTTTATGCATGGATTTATGTTTATCTGATAGGAAATACGGTATATGGTTCGCTTAAGGAATGCTTTCCCAGCCTCTATTCCTTAACTTTGACGAAACATTCCCTATTTTTTATTAATATTATTGCTGGAGAAGTTAGCGGGAGGGTAAATTAGAAGAACTCTTGCAACTAACTGTGCAGAGTGTATAAAAATTGCAAGTTTGGAGAAAGGTAATGAGATCAAACTTGAATGTAAATGGGGATTCGATAACAGTTTCGGTCATAACCATAGTAAACAAATGTTTAAAAATGCATTTCGCACTAATGACTATCTCTTTTTAACAGCTATGGTGACAATGAAATTGATAGAAGTTAGAAATTGAAAAGACGTATAGGTAAATCTGCGTTCTTCGCCTACCTTATATTACTGACCCATAAAATTATTGGGAGTTGGAATTAATTTTAAAAGATTGATAAGAGATGGTATTACTAGTCTCTAATCCCATCGGGCCAACTTGTTGCTATATTCATGTTGAAGCATCATCATTTAGCTTTGATTTTCAATAGGTGTCATTTCTCTGAAGTGTGAACAACATTATTTTTTTGCTCTCTAAACATTTCAACTTTTGTGCCAAGTAAGACGAATTTGCGGGAAGCTTTGCTTTTCTGCTTTCATTTGAAGAAAAAAGCAGCTGAAGCCCATCGGTTAGTTTGCGAGGCTTATGGGGACTATGCTCCATCGATTTCCACTTGTGAGTACTGGTTTCGGAGGTGATGGGCGTGGTCTATTATGAGCTGCTGAAACCGAATGAAACGATCACGGGAGACCTCTACCGAACTCAGTTGATGCGTTTGAGCCGTGCACTGAAGGAAAAACGGCCGCTATTTGGGGAAAGGCACGACAAGGTAATCTTGCAACATGACAACGCTCGGCCGCATGTTGCTAAACCGGTCAAAAGATACCTGGAAACGCTGATATGGGAGGTCCTATCCCACCCGCAGTATTCTCCAGACATTGCTCCTTCTGACTACTACTTGTTTCGAAGCATGACACACGACCTGACTGACCAGCGGTTCACGTCTTATGAAGATTGCAAAAAATGGGTGGATTCATGGATAGCCTCAAAAGATGAAGCCTTCTTCCGAGCTGGTCTCCGTAAATTGCCAGAAAGATGGGAAAAAGTAGTCGCTAGCGATGGACAATACTTTGAATAATATACATTGTACCATTTTTTTCTAAATAAATGCTCAAAAATCGAAAAAAAATCCTTTAAAATTAATTCCAACTCCCAATAATTAAAAAAAAAACTGCAGATCTAATGTGTGACGAAAAAAAAACTATGAAAGATTAAATTTGCCAACTCCAAACTTTTGAAATTAAATTTTAAAGCGATCAAATTTACACGTTTAGTTTCATGTTCACAATGCTGGTTGGTAGTGTTACCAACATTTGATCTGGAACAAACGTGTTCCATTTGCGGCGCTACCCCAAAGAAGACGAATATCTTTATATAAAAAAAATCTTCATATCTTCTTCACTAACTCAAACACACCATAATGTAGCTCGAAACGCAAAATTTACGGTATTATTAAAAACTGGCACCAAAAATTTCATTTTACTACCACAGAAAATAGAAAAAAAAAAAAACTTTCATTATTTATAATTATCTTGCCATAACTTTTTATGGGTGCATTTCCGGACCCGTGTTTATAGGAACTTTTTTGTTCAGCGTGTAATCTTCTATAAGATTTTGAGGGTTTGCGAATTTTGTCCATCCTCACTCTATGTTCGAAGCACTGTGCGTCCCCACAAAAACATTTTTTAAAAGTTTTAAGACTTATAACGTATGAAGGACGTTAATTTTATAAAATCTTAAAAATTAGTATAATTTGAAAACGGCTAATTATCGGACAGTAGTTGTTATTGTAAAATCGACTCAGATTAGCCTGTACTATCTCCCCCTACCGGTTCCGCATCTATTTTATAGTCACCCTGTATATAATATAATATAATATGACGCCATCTTTCCAAATCATTTTATAGTTTTGTTCTTATTCCAGGCATTTTGAAATCAAAATAAAATTGGATTTTATTAGTAGATCGTCAAGAAAAAAAAAGTAAACCCAAAATAAATTCAATCAACAACAATGAAACAAACATAAACTATGGAAAATATGAATAGATGGAAAGAAAATATGGGTGGAGTAATAGCATAGTAACACCAATGACGTGATCGGAATAGCTTTGGGATTATAAAATAATAAATAAATCTAAGGAAAACACTCATTATTATTTTTTTTTTTTTGACCCCACCTAACGGCTTATTTTCACTTCTAGTTTCACATTTATCGATAGTTTTTTTTCCTAAAATCAGATGTTAACATCCGTTTTTACAAATTCAACTTTGATTGTGTTATTTTAAATTTCGCCATCTAAAATGTACGAAGGTGAAGAACAAGTTATCAACATGAGTTTTAACATACATTTAGTGTTTTCGTATTTCCTCTTTCCTAATTCAGCGATACACATATATTCCAATCACATAATCCCAGATCACCATTTTGAATTCCGAACATCACACCCCACTATTCAGCAATGTCATCGTGTGGTGGACGTTGTCTCCTCTACATTGGAGCACGGAATGTACTGCACGGGAGCCTTTCTCGATGTAGAACAAGCTTTTGACCGAGTCTGGCACCCGGGACTGCTTTACAAACTCCCTAAATTCCTATCTTCTATATATTTACTTATTCTCCGATCAAACCTCAGTGATAGAACTTTTAAAGTTGATCATAACTTTTCCTATTCCTCTCTTTTTAACCAATCTGCAGATGATCGTCAAGGGAGTATCCTTGGTCCAATCCTCTACACGATGTATACAACTGATATCCTGATAAATCCTAGCACCATCCCCACCACGTGTGTTACCAGTAAACAATGATACCTTATTTGCCTCCTAGACATTGCAATCCCATATCATAAACCTTCAAGAATGGTGTCAATAATGCAGAATAAAAATAAATCCAAATAAATTCCATCAAATAACTTTTACCCTTCGTCGTAAACCTACGACTTCCTGTCCTACAGTATCCTTTAATGATGTTCCACTAATCCCCGTTGAACAGATCCGCTAAATAGGACTCCATCTGGACAAACGTCTTACTTGGAATCCACATACTAGACTAAAACGACAAAAAACTGCTCTTCGTTTTCGACTACTTCAACATTTACTTGACAAACGTTTAAACCTTCCACTTTATTACAAAAGACTTATTTACATAATAGTAATTAGACCAATTTGGACATAAATTCTAAATGCCCCTTACTTCGTCACAAACAAACTTATCCACAAAGATCTTAATATACCTTATGTTTCTGACATAGCTCAAACCAAATATTTTCATAGCAGTTTGTTTTCATAGCAAACTTTAAAACCATTCAAATCCATTAGTATCACAACTTGCTTCTCATTCCATTCCAGATAACCCTCCGAGGCGCCTGAAAAGAAGATGGCCTTGGGACCTTCTGATATAGTACTTCATTATATAGAACCTTCATAAGTGCTACCAATGGGTAGTTGTTTTAGAGACAAGTGACCTATCATTTTTATTATCATCATATTTACTTAATGTATTATATTTTTTATATTGTATATAGAGTAAATTTCAATAAATAACTTTAAAAAAAAAAAAAGAATAAGTTACACAAGTTATACATAGAGTTTCTTTCAAAATAGTCCATCAGGATTACCAACTCATAGTTAAAAAAATATATGGATGTCCACTTATCCCTTTAAGTGATCTTCAACCATTTGTTTATGATAATTACATCTATTTATGAAAATATCATTGAGGAAATAGTTCTAAATTTCATACTACAATACAAGAATTTTACTGATAAAAAATAAACCTTCATATATTTAATTAAATCTATGATATTTACTGACGAAAGCGGGCGAAGCCGCGACGGAATATGCTAGTTGAATTATATTATTGTTCAATGTCTAAATTATAGTTAATAACATATATACTATTCTATGGATAATAAATGCAACTAGCGGTTTACTAATTGATTTCTTGAATTACTATCGTCTTTTTAGCCGATTTGTTTTACTTTTTTAGCTAATTTTTTTTAAATATTTTTGAAATAGCAATTTTTTAACTGAAGTTTGGGTACTGATATCAAGAAACAAAAACATTGTAGTACTGACACATCACTGCTGTATACATATATTCAAAATTATATAAGATTTCTGGAGGAAAAAAAAAACAAAACAGACAAAAAGTAATTTAATAATGTAAAATTAGAGACAGTAAAATACCCTAAGCGAGGTCACCTGTTCATTTGTGTTTTGTACTAGAAATGTTACGCTTGTTTAACAAATGGAGGAAACGAATAATAAGGCTTTCTTGAAATGAATAGTATGAATAACATAATGGAAATTTTTATTTGTTTTCCTCCCAGCTCTTATTCAATGAACCATTCTTATTTTTTAATTTTGCTAGCATGTAATGTAGAGCTTTTATACGTCCTACCAATGTCAAGCTGTTTCACAGGTTATTATTATGCTATTGTAATTATTTTCCACATATTTACTTTATGTGTATATTATATATGGTTGTAAACATCATTAACCGGATAAAAAAAAATTTCTTATACTTCTTATTATTTTTAGTCCAGCCAATAAACACATTGTAGAGTGCATGGAATATCCGATAATTTCTGACTTCATAGCTTCGTTAGGAATAGTTGGAAGGTAAACATACTAAAAGTCCTGGAGTTTTCGGGCCTAGGAACAGGAAGGGGCGGCGCGAAAGGTTCCTTTTTTTTTTAGTTATGCGATCATATCTCGAAAACAGTGCGTCGAATGCAAAACATAATTATTTATTAAATTAATGTTAACGAAATTCTCTACAACTTTTATTATATACACATTTTTGATATTCCGTACCATTTCCGAGATATAAATTTAGAAAATTTCACCTCACCTGAGGTTAGAAATTTTCTGTTAAACTTTCCTCCATATCTTCTGAATGTTCATCCTACGACAAAATTCTTCATAAATACTATTTTATAAAATTAAATTTACTTTAAAATACACGTATATATGCTAATTTATCTTTAACAAGTCAAAAGTTACATAAATTTTAACTTTTCTTGGTAAAACATACTAAATGTCAATCACATTTGCCAAGCGTATATCTCGAAAATAGTACCGAATATGAAAAATGTGTAAAGCATAAAAGTTGTAGAAAATTTATTTTTTTAAATACTTATATTTTCGATTTATGAGCGCAAAACCAAAAAAAGGGACCTTCCGCGCTCCGTTTCCAGGCCCGAAAACTCTAGGATTTTTAGTATGTTTAGTTTCTAACTACAGGTTACAGAAAACGCATTCAATACCCTATTTCAGACCTTCATTGACTGGACTATATTATTCGTCTCTGATAACTTGTGAGGGATCCTTTATCAATTTTTTTTATTTTTCCAGTTCGATATAGGTACCAGGCTGTTGCATTGAAAATATTTAACTGTTTACCTATTTCCAACCATGTTTTAAGTGAATCCGAATCAATTAATGCTCGAATTTCCTGTTCTTTGGCAACATGAAGTCTTCCAGACCGAGCGTCATCTTCCTCCGAGAGAACCTTCTTACCAAAAACGGAGCATTTTTTCGAGTGGCTTCGGTTGCGGGTCAACTTGAAACAATGAAATTGACTTTTTTTTTTTTTTTTTTTTTTTTTTTCATTAATTGATATTTACAACTGTACAAGAAAATATATAGTAGATAGTGAATACATTGGCATGTAAATAACTTGTGAAGAACTACTCACTAGTAGCACTTCAATAAAATCTACACTAAAAGGTCTCTAGGCCATCTTCTTTTCAGACGCCTCGGAGGATTATCGGGAATGGAGTGGGAAGCAAGTTGGGAGACTAATGGATTGGAGTGGTTATAGAGCTTACTATGAAAGGATAGGTATCTGGTTTGGGCTAAATCAGCAACATATGGAACATTAAGATCTTTATGGATAAGTTTATTGGTCACAAAATAAGGAGCATTGAGGATTTTTCGAAGGATTTTAGATTGTATGGATTGGATACGAGATGAATTGGATGGTTTGGTGGAGCCCCAAAGCTCAACTCCGTTGTTCAAATAGGTCTAATCACAGTCATGTTCATGAGTCTTTTGTAATTAATTAGGAGCTTTGAACGTTTGTCCAGTAAATGTTAAAGTAGTCTGTAACGACGAGCAGTTTCTTCTCGTTTTAGTCTTGTATGTGGATTTCAAGTAAGACATTTTTCCAAGTGGAGCTAGATAGCGGCTCTGTTCAACAGGGATTAGTGGAATATCATTAGAAATTGACTAAATTTGAATTTTAACTTTCACCATTTTAGTATGCTTCATTAAACGTTTAGCAGAGACATGATTGAACGATAATCCCTATTTTAAAAAACTACAGGGCTTTTGAAACGGTAAGTAAGGTTATGTAAACGTTAATACTCACATAAAAGATATTGTATTGTAGACAAAAAGTAATCAAGAGAGACGAATGAAATAACAGGTAATGGAGAGATAAAGATAGGGGCTATTGAAGAGACAAGAGTAGTTTCTGTTAAGGAAAGAAGAAAAAAAAATAGCTGTTAATGGTCCAATTATTTGAACTTACAAAACATTTTTTAAGAGATAAAAAAAAAACTGAAATAGATTTTCCTTTTTATTTCTTGTTCAGATTTCCATTCAGTTGCAAGGTGATGATCGTTGCATTTTCAAGCGGAACCATAATGAAATTTATTGTGGTTTCATCATAGCTTTCTACACCGGCGGGGAGAGGTTTGGAGCACCATTTAATATTTAGTTCGATTCTAATCGATTCCTAATGGAAATCGAGTTACTTGCTAACTTAACAACTAATTTCAATTAATGCTCCCTAGATACCACAACCCACCTGTGTAACAAGATTCGGCTGATACGAAATTAAGGGGAATTCCTCTCTCAGAGGTATCAGGTCTCCGATTCAATTTGTATTTAATGAGAAATAATGGCATACCGGTAAGTGATTATTAATATTTAATACCCAAATTATAAATAACTAGCATACCCCGTAGTGCCTTCTCTCATAAATAAAATACTTGGATTATTTAAACTAATAATTGAATTTCATTTGTTTATCGATAAAAATCTTGTATTGGAGTATGAAATCTAACATTATTTCTTCTAAGATATTTCCTCGCATGGCAGTAATTCTAATCTAGTTAAAATTGCATTGACTAAGTGTATAAATAGTAGGTATAAGCATAATTAGACATCCAATTCGGCAGAGATAATTTTATCGATCCATCTGGTTGGATTTTAATTTTTAACCATAAAAGTAAATGACAGTTTGGCAAACCTCGTTTCTAGCACTGAAGACAATTAATATTAATTATTATTATAGTAAAATTTAATATTATTAACCTTACTAGAACTATGTAGGTTTAATAGTTTTACCATTGCAAACTCAGTTGCAGAATGGCCACATAGCGGTCGAGTTTTAAACTGCACTGGGATCTACAAGTCGCTCCATATATCCATAGCTTTTTTATTAACAAATTGAATTGGAAATAAGTAAGTTCTATCATAGCTTTATATAACGTACCTTTATAACCTCTCTCGAATGGTGCTCGCCACCTATCGGTCGACTACCAAACTTAACTGCGGACCACATATTTATCGTTTTTTTTTTTTTTTTTATTGCAATGTAATTGAAAATCTTTAAATTTTCTTATCGCTAAACCCAGTCAGAGTCAGATATTTTAACTGTTAATAAAAATATTTTTTGAAAAAAAAAAACCGACTTCAAGACTAAACCTTAGTTTTACTTGGCACCGTCTCCAAAAATAACTGATCATAAATTGAGAATAGATATATATGTATTAATAATTTGCTTGATTGTCATTTAATAATCTTTGTTTCGAAGTAATTAAAATGTTATTTTTTAATTTTAGTTCAAGTTTGTACATGTAGGTTCAGTCTTGAAGTAGATTTTTGTTTCCAAAAATTATTTTTATTTTTTAATTTTTAGTGGTAAGTGAGCGTATTTTTATTTATTAAGTTAATTCTCGATTACCTACAGTTCGACGTATTGAACGACATATCGAGTGTATCATGCGACGTATCTTTATGTAAATTGGAAGAATTAACACAAAATTGGAGTTGAAATAATTACGTATATTTTTCACTAATGGGTATATCTGTGTTTTTTGTAGATACATATAAAGTCATTACTACTGAAGTGCGCTTTTTTTCTGGCGGTACCTTGTAGTAGACTTACTGTCTTCCGTCAGCAGCGATCTTTTCTTAAAGACGGTTAAATGAGTCTCTACGGTATGCCCTATCGATAAAAAAAAAAAGAATTATCAAAATCTATTCATAATTGACAGAGTAATGGCGTAAGAAACACACAAAAAAAAAATAATAAAAAAAAATAATCTAAACGAATTTAGAACCTCCTCCTTTTTTAAGCTGGTTGAAAAACAATTTAAAAAAAAATGCATAAAATAAGTCTAATTTTTTGTCCTGGATCCGAAGACTAAATTAAATATTCTATTTAGCGTGACTGATACAAATACCCTGAAGTTATGAAAGAAACACACAAAATAACAATCCATTCATTTAAAAAAAAAAAACCTGTAGCACTTACAACCCATGAAGGGTCTCGGGTTCAGTACTTAAGTAGGTTGTACTGTTTCTGAGCCAACGGTTGTGAAAGGAGGTGATTTGGCTAGAATTCACGCTCAACCGCCAGGGTTTTCCCCCAATTAAGGGTACCCACTTTTTTTAGAGGCTGGGTGTGCCCCAGGAGGGTCTCCCGACCTCGAATTCGATCCACGACCGAAATAACAGAATATCAATTTTCTGCCTTTAGTCGGACTCGAACTCGGGCCCGGGAGCAAGGTAATCAGGTGCCTTACCCACTGAGCTACCGCGCCTCCCTATTTAAGCTCTAAAAAATATATCAATTCTAAAGTTATTTGTAATTACAAATACAATTATTTATAACCTTGAAGTCAGCGACAAATGGTTTCATCAATAGCGAACTATTTACAAAAGAGCCATTTCGTGATGGTAATACTGTTAAAGATCCGCCTTATTTACTATTCATGAAGTTTCTGTCTGTTTTGACGCTCCTCAACTGACAGCCTTGTTCTATGGTAGGCAGCTTGATGTTCTCCCCTGCCAAGGAATATCATGGCTGCTAGAGAAATATAAGTTCTCTAATTATTACAAGTATTATAAGTACTCCCATTATTACAAAACTTCGTCCGTTCTTATAAGTAAACAACTTAAATAATTTTAAATAACATTTAAAGTTTTATTTGTTTATCGATAAATATCTGGTATAAATTGAGCAGTATTTCTTCAATAGTATGACAAATTAATTTTTAAACTTGTTTAAATTGAAGGTATTAATTAGGAAGAGGTGGCTTGCTCCTTTTAATAGTTACTTTTCGGTAACTAGTTACTGTTTAATCGGCGCGCATTCTAGCGGTAGAAATTCGAAGTTAGAACCCAATTTTCCCTTCATGTACAACGTACTAATTTAGCCCCGTGTTTTTCCGGGTTTCTTCTTTTAACAGTTACTTTTCGGTAACTAGTTACTGTTTAATCGGCGCGCATTCTAGCGGTAGAAATTCGAAGTTAGAACCCAATTTTCCCTTCATCACAACGTACTAATTTAGCCCCGTGTTTTTCCGGGTTTCTTCTTTTAACAGTTACTTTTCGGTAACCAGTTACTGTTTAAGCGGCGTGCATTCTAGCGGCACACATTCGAAATTAGATATCAATTTTCCCTTTATCACCACATACTTACAGCTCCGATGTTTTCCAGCCTTTAAAATTCCCTCACCGCTTCTTCACTATGGTCTGCCTTTTTAGTAAAAGCAACCACAGAATATTCTTTTATTATTCTATAAAACATAAAATAAATGTCTTATGCAGTGGAACCTCGATATAGGGAATTCCTTGATAAATCGAAGTCTTTCTATTCCCCTTGAATCTGCCTACCATTCCTATGTTATTGTTACCTCTGCATATCGAAGGATTGGTTAAGAAGACATCGATATATTGATATATATATATATATATATATATATATATATATATATATATATATATATATATATATTTATCGGAAAACCTTTATATATCGAAGTTGATTTGCTAAATAAGTAGAATTAGGATTGATGAATTAAATGCCACTTCTATTGAGATTATTTTATTTGAAAACTAGTTTCGAATGATAAACATTCATCTTCAGTTCTAAAACATACAATAAAATTTTCAACACATCAGTACTATGTTACATAGATTATACATACTAAAGCTTTTTAAAAAGATAAGATAGGAAATCAAGCACAGGCACTCACCTTCGAGGTAACTAAAACACTGAATTTGTGGGAAGTAAAAGGTGGGCAGGTAGGTTAAGTTTTAGATTTACAACGGGGTTTCCCTTGTGACTCATTGGGTTTTTCCGTTCCTATGGGAAACAAATTTAAAATGGGGCTATTGGATATGTTAATCTGATCATTTAAACAAAAATCTGGATCGGTTTTAAACGATTTTATTATTTCTAGTGATTCAAAAGTATTTAATTTTAGGCTATTTTCTACTTGATGTAATATTTTTACTCCCGAGTCTTTATTAAATTTGTGGTTATTTTCATTTAGATGGATAGCGAAATTGGAATTTAGGGTCTTATTAGTGTATGCTCTTATATGTTCATTTACTCTTTGATTTACTGATCGTCCGGTTTTTCCCGTGTATTTTGCTTCACAGTCATTATATTTTAATTCGTATACGCCGCTTTTTTGGAAAGGGTTTATTGTGTCCTTCGGTGAAGGGAAGTATGATGACAATGGCTTATCTATTTTAAATGCAGGATTTAAACCTAATTTTTTTAATTCTTTTCCTACTTTAGCGGATATTGGGCCATAGTATGGTATCAAAATATATTTTTAGGGGTAGCTTTATCCTCTGGGGGTGTTTTGTATATATTATTCATAGTTTTATGGATAAATTAGAATGGAAAATCCTTCATTCAAAATTAGCTCAACACATCTTATACTGGTATCGGTATGTTGATGACATAATTTGCCTATGGTCTGGGACGACCAGACAAATCAATAGTTTCTTAAACGAAATAAACGAAATCCACCCTTCAATTAAATTCACACTGGAGTTAGAGAACAATAAAACTTTAAATTTTTTAGACATAGAAATCTCCATAAACAATAAACAACACGAATTTAATATATACAGGAAACCCACACACACAGATGTAGTTATAGACAACAATGCCAGGAGACCACTAACACAGAAACTCGCAGCATTTCATAGCATGATATACCGCCTTTTAAATATACCGCTAAATGAACGAAATTTTAACAAAGAAATACAAACAATTCACACCATAGCTAACAACAACGGATACAGTAAAACCGCAATCGATAATATTTTAAGAAAACAAATACATAAAAAAACTATGAATAATATATACAAAACACCCCCAGAGGATAAAGCTACCCCTAAAAAATATATTTTGATAAAATACACGGGAAAAACCGGACGATCAGTAAATCAAAGAGTAAATGAACATATAAGAGCATACAATAATAAGACCCAAAATTCCTATTTCGCTATCCATCTAAATGAAAATAACCACAAATTTAATAAAGACTCAGGAGTAAAAATATTACATCAAGTAGAAAATAGCCTAAAATTAAATACTTTTGAATCACTAGAAATAATAAAATCGTTTAAAACTGATCCAGATTTTTGTTTAAATGATCAGATTAACATATCCAATAGCCCCATTTTATAAATTTGTTTCTCATAGGAACGGAAAAACCCAATGAGTCATAAGGGAAACCCCGTTGTAAATCTAAAACTTAACCTACCTGCCCACCTTTTACTTCCCACAAATTCAGTGTTTTAGTTACCTCGAAGGTGAGTGCCTGTGCTTGATTTCTTGTCTTATCTTTTTAAAAAACTTTTGTATATAGAATCTATGTAACATAGTACTGATGTGTTGAAAATTTTATTGTATGTTTTAGAACTGAAGGTGAATGTTTAGCATTCGAAACTAGTTTTCAAATAAAATAATCTCAATAGAAGTGGCATTTAATTCATCAATCCTAATTGTATTGATCCTTCTATATCATCATGCGTACCTCAAGTAAATAAGTAGAGTTTAGACTGATCAAACATTCTACGAAGAATTAACTGTAACTTCCTTCCTAGAATACGAGCGAACACCTAATTCACAATTTTGAAAACTAGGCTAAAGTATGAAAATTAAGCAATTTCATTATCGAAGAGGTTAAAAGGGCCCGAGTTTCAAGATATCGAAGAGTGTGTTGTGAAATGAATAAAACAGTTCCGCGACAACTAACCTCTATATATCGAAGTCAGTCAGACACCCCAATAAATCGAACCTCGATACATTGAAATCCTCGATAATTCGATAAAAAAGTACTAAGTTTTTGTTTTGTACAATATTTCATTAAATAGGAACCACATTTCTGCCACTAAACCTTCCTAGAAATATGAAAATGGTATATGTTAAAATTTGGTAAAGATTAGCTCAGTAGTTTTACCATTGTTAAACTCTATTGCAGAATGGTGCTTACTACCTATCTGACTACCTATCTGTAGATTTTCAAACTTCACTGGGACCCATATTCAAATATTTTTCAAAAAATTTCATTGAATATAAAAAAATGTTAATATCAATCACAAGCTCTATATAACACCGTACCTCTGTAACCTCTCATGTAGAATGGCGCTCGCCACCTATCGGTCATGTTTCAAACTTCACTGTTATCTACATATTATCGCTTCTTTAATAACAAATTAATCGACAATTATTAGATTTTTTCATTGCTAAACCTTTCTGAAACTATAAGGAGGTGTGTCAAAATTTGGTACAGATCGGTTCAGTAGTTTTCGTGGTTAGTGACCACAAACGAAAAATGGCTTGTCCTTTTATATAATATAGATTTAAATTTTTGTTTCATTTGTTCTCCTCGACTATTATAATTTATTTTAATAATAAAAAAAAATCAATAAAAAAAATATCCAAGAGATGCAAACACACTTGACTGCTGCTCAAACTCTTGACACTTCAGAACAGCAAGTTCTGAGTTGACATATGTAGACTACGTGAGGGATGGATCTTATTAAAGTAGGGAGCGAGTTTCCTTTGCTTAAGTATAGAAGTGTCACAGCAGTGATTTAGGATTACGCTCCACTACAATCCTGATATTTAATAACTACGCTTATTGTTGGAGCTCCGGAAAATAACTGGATCTTTTGAATGAGGATCCAAAAACTAAAAGAAAAAATAAAATAAACTAACTAAAAGAAAATAAACCCAAAAAAAAATAAATAAAATAAACTAAGGTTCCGAATATCAGTATCTTTATTTAAGAAAATTGAAACTAAGGCTTCAATGAAAACAATCTTCAAGAAGATACGGACGGTGGTCTTCTTGGAGGTGGTCGAAGAACTGGTGGGTCCACGTCTGCATTCAAATCAACGATGAAACAACAGCGCCTTAACAGTGACGCTAACTATTCGCCATCTTGTATTGCACTACAAACAATTAATTATCAAGTTGGGCTATCATATCGCCCTTGCTAGGTAACGGCAGCCAAAGCCTACAGCCGCAGCAGCGACCTCCTAAATCGCTCACCTCACCAATAATATATTGTCTATTAGTTCAACACGGATTGCAAATTAATTCAACCATCATAAATAAGAAATACAGTTTATTGTAATGACGTCAAGGCTTATAGATTTCTTAACATATTGGGTTGTTTCACATGAAATGTCCGTTTTCAAGGTATAGGGATTTTAGTAAAAATACAATATGAAAACAATATAATTTTATTCGAAGTATTTACCTTCTTTTTCTACACATTTTTCCCAACGTGACAACAACTTTTTTATCCCGGATTTGAAAAACTCTGAGCTTTGAAGTGAAACAAAATCTGAAAACGCACTTTTGATTTCAGCATCATTTGCAACAATTTTTCCTCTGCAGAAGTTGTCTAAATTCCTGAAAAGGTGATAATCTGTTGGAGACAAGTCGGGAGAATATGGTGGGTGCGGAAGCACTTCTTACCCGAGCTCTTTCAATTTATGCATGGTAAGTTTTGAAACGTGGGGTCTAGCGTTGTCGTGTAGGAGTATAGGGCCCTTCCGATTTACCAATCCAGGTTGTTTTTTCAATAATTTTTCGTGCATTTGGCCAATTTCATTGCAGTAGGTTGTAGAGGTAATGGTCTCACCTCTAGGCAAAAAGGAATAATGTATGATTCCAGCCATGGACCACCATACTGTAACCATCAATTTTTTCGAGTGCAAATTTGGTTTTGGCATTTGTCCTGGGCTTTCGTCGATGTCTAACCACTGCCCTGACCGACGCTGATTGTCATAAGCAATCCATTTTTCGTCGCAAGTTATTATTCTTTCAAGAAAAGGGTCGGTTTTTTGCCTAGGAAGCAACGAAACGCAGGTCTCAAGACGTTTCAATTGCTGTCGCTCAGTGAGATCGTGAGGTACCCATGCATCGAGCTTTTTCAACAACAGAGGCTCGCAAAATCCTCTATGTATTTCAAATATTATAAAATCGGACATTTCATGTGAAACAACCCAATAACATAGATCACAAAACCAGCTCCTAAAGACCTAGAATTGTATTAGATAGGAATCATTGTATTAGATTAAAAATAAATGCCATTAAAAAAGGTTGTATGACCTTCAGGATGTCATACAACCTAACCAATGTAACTAGAAATATAGGTTACTTTGTATTAGGGGTTCGTTAAAACATTAATAAATATTAAAAAAATCAAAAATACATTAGAATTTCAGTTGAAAATAACAAAAGACTTATTTTTATATTTAACTAGCTTTCCCCGTAGTGACTTCACCCGCTCTCATAATTAAAGAACATTACTAATAGTTGATTAACTAAGAATAATTTGTTTATCTATAAAATTCTTGTATTGAAGAATGCAATTGAGCATTGTTTCTTCAATATACTTAGCCCAGTATGCACAGGTGCCACAGATATTATAAATATATAAAGGCAGAATCAATAAGAATTTATTTAACATAACTCCTATTTGTTCAACATTTGTAGCTACATGTTTCGGAGAAAATGCTCCATCATCAGGCTTCTAAATTAAAAAAAAAAAATACATTAATCTATAAAATTACACCAATAGTTATTACCAACAGTACACCTCTTAATCTATGATTATTTTCACATTGTCCATTCTCCATGTTATAAGGAATTATATAATATAAGACAGAATCCATGTTGAAAGTTAGGATGTTAATTTCTGCTATATTATTTTTAAGGGAAGTGAAAATAAAAAAATATGAAACCTATGATATACTTTCTCACATTTATTTTTAGATCTTTATGTTTTATTGAATTAATTATACAATCTGTCTCACTTTAGGACATTAAGTATTATGGATGACAAAGAATCCATTCAAAAAAATATGTATACTGAAATTTTATCACTTAAATTGATACAACAAATCAAAATATATAAAACACCAAATCCATGCACAAATTAATGTTCTTAAGTTTTGTAACACTTTTACACATTAGATAAGAGGAAATAAGAAAACATGAATACTTAATCCTTTATGAAAATCATTTTGTTAACTTCTGTTTCACTTATTTTCATTTAAGAAGACTAAATATCAATATAACACACTAAAAAACACAATCAAAGTTGAAACTGTAGAAGTGATTGTTTACATGTGAGGTTATAGGAAAGAGCTATCGATAAATTTAAACTCGAAGTGAAGCGTAAGGATCAAACTTGGTGGTGGCTCGTAAGCCGACTATTACCTAAAGAATAATTATAGTAAACTATACTATTTAAAATCTTCTAGAACTATGAAAATTTTGTAGTTAAAATTTGGCACAGATGGGTTTAATAATTTTACCATTGCAAACTCTGTTCCAGAATGGTGCTAACAACTTATCGTTCGATTATTAAACATCCCTAGTATCCACACGTCACACTAAATATTTATAGCTTTTTTTTATAACAATTTATTTGAATTAAACCAATTTCTAGCTCTATATAACACTGTACCGCTATAACCTCTCTTAAATAGCACTCGCCATATATCGGTCAATTTTCAAAATATGTACCACATTTTTATCTCTTTTTAGCAACAATTTAATTGGTAATATGTAAATTTTCTTATTGCTAAACCTTCTTTCAACTAAGAAGATGATGTAGTTTAGATTTGATGAAGATTGGTTCAGTATTTTTTGCGGTTAGTTTTGTCTTATAAAAGTAAATTCTATGAGTAAAAACTTAATTATTCAATTTATTCATGGTTAAACTCTTAACAAATATTACTAATTAAATGTTATTTAAATAACATACCTACATATAAACCTGAAACATCAAAATGAATTTGAAATCGTTTTACGGAATTTTATTCTTCTTAAAACCTTCCTAAAAAACTAAGGAGATATAGATTAATTTAGAACATATGTTTTATTTGTAATTGTTTAATAACATCTGCACTAAAGTAATATTTATAAGAAATAAATATTATTTTGATATTTTTGGGATATTTCTTGAACCCCAACTCTGATTTAAATAAAAATTTACAAAAACCTTCCCGGGGATATACTTAATAACTTCCCAAATTTTCACGGCGATTGGATGTATGGTTTTTAAATCTATCGAGAACAGACAGACACACACACATTCATTTTTATATATATAGATTAATTTTAGCTATTTTAGCTGTTTATTGAAATTTACAACTGAATATCATAAAATAAATAAACATATAGTCAATGTGAAGATGTGAAGGCTTTTTTTTAGACTGGAATAAAATGGACAGCAAGTTAAGATACTATTGGGTTTGAATGGACATGGAGTTTACAATGAAGGGATAGGTATCTGGGTTGGGCTAAATCAGCAACATAAGTACATTAAGATCTTCATGGATATGTTTATTTGTGACAAAATAAGGAGAACTGAAGATTTTGGATTATAAGGATTAAATATGAAACGAGATGGATTAGTGGAGCCCCAGAGCTCATGTGTCTCTCCAAATAGGTCTAATCACTTTTATGCAAATGAGTCTTTTGTAATAATTCGAAAAGTTTAAACGTTTGTCTATTAAATGTTGAAGTCGAACATCAGTTTCTTGTAGTAATAGTCTGTTCAGTTTCTTAAATGTTATTATCGAAGTAGTAGGTATTATTCTGCAATCAAATTCAATTTAAAAACATTGGTTCTAACATTGTTAACCTTTCGATAGTCGTAAAAGAACAAGTTGTTAATGCTAATAAAAATAAATGCATTCAGAAAAAAAAATATTCAGGATGACAACATACCTCACCAAGGTAACTAAAACCGCAGGTTACTTTGTATTGGGGTTTTGTCACTGAATTAAAATTGTAAATAACAAACAGCTTATTTTAATATTTGAATGAATTATGATGTCCAAGTGCCTCTACTGAATTCTCTTCGGTGGAATATCGATCGGGAACAGGATCAGAAACGAATTTCTAACAGCAAATACATAGTGGGATGTTACGGTCTGAAGATGATTTTTTTAGTTACACAATGTATTTTTTTTTTTTATATCAATTTATTGAAATTTACAACTGTACAAAATATATACATCAAGTAAATGTATTGACAACGATTACAATAAAATGTTAAAACTTAAAAAGGACTACTCATCAGTAGCGCTTTATTAAAAATTCTACACTAGAAGGTCTTCTTTTCAGACGCCTCGGAGGATTATCGGGAATGGAGTTGAGAAACTAACGGATTTGAATGGTTATGGAGCTTACTATGAAAGGATAGGTATCAAGATATTTAGAAGTGAATAAAATAATGTTTCAACAAATCAAATAATCATCCCAGATTGTTCAATTTTATAAAACAGAATTGACCTCGATTTGAATTTCAAATTCATCAATTGAATTCACAGATCCAATTAAACGCTGGAATTTTCCAGGCGGGAAACAATAGGATCGCTGGATAGCAGGGGGACGAATAACTTAGAAGATTTCCTAATTTTCCGGATCTCTGACATCTCCCCTAAGATCTCCATTCCAATTTTCCATTGGAGAGATTAGAGACGTTTCAAGATGCTATCAGAACGTTTGGAATGCCAAATTAGAATTAGAATTTTTTTTTATCGGTTTCATTTGATCCATTATATAATTATATAAAATATTTTTTTTTTCTGTTACGTAATTAGAACTATTAAAATGTATAATTTAAAAAATCATAAGAAATTATATACACACTAGCATACCCCCCCGTTGCGGCTTCACCCGCATAAGTAAAGAACTTAAAGAATTTTACCTAATAATTTTTATTTATTTTTATATTTTATTTATAGTTTTATTACGTCTGCTTAGAGGTAAAAGTCACTAAGTGCAATTTTTTCCAATTTCGATAAAAAGTCATTGCGTGTTGATATTATCATAAAAAATCACCAAGTGAATATAACTGATATACAGGGTGTTCAACATTCGATGTCCACCCCCTTTTTTTTCCACAGTTTTTGAAATTTTGAAACGAAACTCTCAGGGCCTTAACTGTGTCAGATAAAGTTTCTTTTCAGGTTTTAGTCTGCTCTCCAACCTTCTGCAGCGACCCTAACTTTGGAATTCCCAATGGGATGTGGTATTTTTTAGGACGGATTTCGATAGAAAATCAAGTTTTGAATCGATTTTATAACACTAAATGTTTTTATTCGGGGCACCGTTTCGCTAAAAATCGCATAAAAATCATTTTAAGAAAATAAATTATTTTAAACTGGGATTGCAAAAATAAAATAAACTTTGAACAAAAATATGAAAATAAAGTCTTCCCGCGTGTACGAGGAGCGGCGAGAAAAGGTCGACTTGGAAGGTTTCCCCCGAGAGGCTCAAATCGTCGACAAGCCCGTGATGGAACTAATATCATTTATGTACTGGCTACGGTGGAAGGATACCCACTTAAGAATTGGAACGGTGTGGGCCATACTAAAACAACACCGTATGAGGCCGTACCGCATTTCACTTCATCAGGCTCTAACTCCCCAAGATGCTGAGAGACTGAGGCTAAGGTTCTGTCATTAAGTGGGTATCCCAATTCACTGGTATAAAATCGATTCAAAATTTCACTCGAGGTACACCATGATGATATAGAAGGATCAATACAATTAGGATTGATAAATTAATCCTCCTATGCCACCTCAATAGAAGTGGCATTTAATTCATCAATCCTAATTGTATTGATCCTTCTATATCATCATGCGTACCACAAGTGATTCTGAAGCCAGCCAGGCTACTACGTACAATCGATCAAAACTCAGCACATCAAGATTCAACACATTATCAGAAAAAGTTGTTGCAGAACTGAAGACTGCAAGCCGGAAGGATGCAGCTTATTGGTTTTACAAACTTAGACTTAAATATGCCATCGCTAACAAAAATATTTGGTTTAACCAGACGTGCTCAAGAGAAGACCTCATCCCCAGATACGTGCAACTAAGAAGCGGAGCACAAACTCAATAGAAGTGGCATTTAATTCATCAATCCTGATTCAAAATTTGAATTTCAATCGAAATCCGTCGTAAAACATACTACATCCCATTGGGAATTCTAGAGTTAGGGTCGCTGAAGATGGTTGGAGCGCAGAATATTACTTGAAAAAAAACTTTATTCGACACAGTAAAGACCCTGAGTTTCGTTTCAAAATTTCAAGAACTGTGGGAAAAAAAGGGGGTCTCCATCGAATATTGAACACCCGGTACATGCATATTAGAGAATGAGAAAATTCATAAACTGCCATATTCCATGGATCTAAAATTATAGGTCCCTTAAAACTGAGGATTTGATTTAAATTGTTGTTACTTCTGATTACAATATGTTAAATAAATGAATTCATTTTAAAAAAAATCACTTCACTGCACAGCAGGCAATTTAAATTTAGGAAAAATGTGACTTTTTCATAAACCAATATAATTCCTCTAATATTCTCCATTTAATTTTTAATTTTCAAATTTTCGATCCGAGAAACAACAGAGCTAGAGCGTGTCAAAATGTTGTACATAGTTAAGTGTCAAAAAATCGTTACACCATAAAAAGTATAGGCCTCTAGAAAAAAAGACTTATCCGTGTTAAATAAATAAAAATGGCATACCAGGTATGCAAGTTTAAAATGTCGTTTAATTCTTAAAATATATACACAGTAATTTAAAAAAAAGTATAATATATTTTATTCAAAGTACTGTCCCTTGCTTTCTACACATTTTGTCCATCTCTCGGGCAATATATGGATACCATTCCAAAAGAATGCTTCATCTTTATTTGAAATCCATTCATCGAGCCATTTTCGTACGTTTTCGAAATTGTTGAAGTGTTGCTCCGCCAATGAGTGTCCCATCGATGAGAAGAGGTGATAATCAGAAGGCGCCAGGTCAGGTGAATACCGTGGGTGGGGTAGGAGTTCCCAACCAAGCGAAGAAATCGTTTCCTTAGTCAATCTGGCTGAATGTGCAGGAGCGTTATCATGCTGAAGAATGACTTTGGCGTGCCTGTGAGCCCATTCTGGGCGTTTTTTTTCGATCAATGCGTGACTCAAATTGATCATTTGTTGTCGGTAGCGCTCGGTATTGACTGTTTCGCCGGGTTTGAGAAGCTCGTAGTAGACTACTCCCTTCTGATCCCACCACACACACAGCATTGTCTTCTTCCCAAAACGATCCGGTCTTGCACTCGATGTGGATGGTTGTCCTGGCGTTACCCATGATTTTTTTTCGTTTGGGATTCTGAAAATAAATCCATTTTTCATCGCCAGTTACAACTCGATGCAAAAAACCCTTTCTTTCGTAGCGTAAAAGCAGCATTTCGCACACAGTTTTTCGTTTTTCCATCTGTCGTTCGTCCAATTCATGTGGAACCCATTTTCCAACCTTTTGAATCTTTCCCATAGCTCTCAGGCGATCGGAAATGGCTTGCCTAGTGACATTCAACTGTTCTGCCATCATTTGTTGGGTTTGGGTATTGTCTTCGTCTAATAAAGATTGCAATTCGAAGTCCTCAAACTTTTTTGGTCGATTTTCTCGTGTTTGATCAGTAACATCAAAATCACCACGTTTGAAACTTTGAAACCAACGTTCACATGTCCTGACGGTTGGAGCAACATCGCCATAAGTCTCAACAAGAATTCGATGACATTCAGATGCCTTTTTCTTTTGATTAAATAAGAAAATCATGACATGCCCAAATGCTCTTTATTTGGCTTAAAATTAGACATTTTTAACACCAAAGAAAGGTATGATACGTCCACGTAAACGACTTAAAAACAACTGACTTTTGTAAACAAATGACTAACAAACAAAATAGCGTTTAGAGATAAGCAAATCCTTCAATAGGCTAAGAGCGCATTCTATTGGAATTAAAACGACATTTTAAACTTGCATACCTGGTATTTAAAAAAAATATATGTCTTTTTATTTATTTATTGAAATTTACAACTGTACAAAATATATACATCTAGTAAATCGGTTGATTATGATTACAATAACAAGTCAAAACTTGAAAAGAACTACTCATCAGTAGCACTTTATTAAAACTTCTACACTAGAAGGTCTCTAGGCCATCTTCGTTTCAGAGGCCTCGGAGGATTATCAGGAATGGAGTGAGAAAAGTTAAGGGACTAGTGGATTAATGTGGCTATGGAGTTTACTGTGAAAGGATAGGTATCTGGTATGGGCTAACTCAGCAACATATGGAACATTAAGATCTGTATGGATAAGTTTATTGGTGACAAAGTAAAGAGCGCTAAGGATTTTTCAAAGGGTTTTGGACTGTAATGAATGGATACGAGAGGAATAGAATGGTTTAGTGGAGCCCAAAAGCTCAACTCGGAATGTCCAAATAGGCCCAATCCTCTATACGCTGTATACAGCTGATATCCCGACCCATTATAGTCCTCACCACGTACGCTGATGACACATGTCTGTTATCAGTAAATAATTAAAGAATATTTAAGATAGAATTCACTCCTCTGATTCATTTAACGATAATTTTAACATATAAACGTGACTTTGAGGTTTACATCTTATCTACTGTTCCGGCAGATTTACTTCTTATCACAACTATTATACCGAGAAGAAAATTATAAAAATAAATTTCTTTTAAATAATAAATATCCTTAAATTCCATGGTTTCTGAATGCGGAAAAAATGATCTAATGGATTGGCTTTAAATAATTTATCACGAATTTACTTATTCACCGCTGTACTTGACGGCCGATGATTGATTCCAGCAAATTGAAACCTGACATCCATTGTTCTCTAAAAACAGCATTTTAAAAGCAGATAAAATAAATAACTGAGTAACATAAAATAATTGTACAAAGGTGATAATTTTATCTTGTCAGTTCATAACCTTTCAAACACTTTAAAATGATTCAAATATTTCTCATTGAATAGTTGATAGTGTATTGTATTAATTTTTTTTTTTTTGTTTAGTTGAACAATTTTTAATTTAAGCTATTTTTATTTTAACAGAGACAAGATGGATCCCAGGGAAGAGACAGCACACGCAGCACTAGGCTCTGTGGGGCCGTGGCAGGTAATGAGAAATACACTAACGTCTATTGTTATTTGTTTATTATTAACCGACTTCAAAATGAAGGTTAGCAATTCAGCTGTTTTTTTTGTTATTCCCTCAATTATAAATCAATGTTAATCATTCATTTATTGATCTGTAGGTCATACTGCAGAGGTGGTCCCATAAAATTTGTATAGAAATCAATGTTATATAACCTTTCACTATAAATATATTACAGTGATTCAACCTAAATAATTAACTAAAATTATTTACATATATATAAACAAAAATAAGCTCACTTAAAAATAATTAAATAAAGTTAATTTTTAGAAAAAAAAAACAAAAAAAAAAAACGACTTCAAGATTAAACCTACATGCACAAAATTTAATTAAAAAATAATAAATAATATTTTTAAATGATGAATACAGGAAAAATGAAGATAAGATTGTGAGGAAGATATTAGGAAACAGAACAATGGAATAAACTTCCAAATTAAGAAGTAACACAGAAGTAGAAAAAAATCTGTAGAATCTGTAGAAAAAATCTGTAGAAAAAATAACAAATGGAGACCCAATGGCCGAGTGAGTTGGGGGAGGGTCTCAGCGTGCTCGTAGGTTCGAATCCCACCTGGGCGGGTTAAAAATTTATTTCGTGGCGGATCCCAAAAAAAAGAAAAAAAAAAAAAAAAAAATTGAAATTGAAATTAGGGAAAGGAGACTAATGCTCTATGAGTCCAAGCAGATTAACAAAAAAAAATATTTGTTTTTTTTTTACTTTAAATGTTTCATTTAAGGAGATTAATATCAGTTATTATATTAAAAAGGCATAGCTCCCCATTTGCTTTTATTCATTTATACTACATGTTTCAGGGCTTGTCTGTTGCTCCATCTTCAGGTTCTACAATCATTATGTTATTTTACAATTCCTTACTATATTATTACATCACTTTACAATTTTTGGTTTTTTACCTAACACTGTGATATTCTCACTTGGTCATCTCTTCTACACTGACACCAAAGCAAAGTTCAATTATTCTTTTGCTTATTTATTATCAACATTCTGGCCTATTTAATATGGTTGCTATTTTACCATTCCATTTCCATTCTATTAGTTGTGTTGTCACTACTATTTACATTTTTATTACTTTTATTTATTAATGATTTTATTCTTATATGGACTATTTATATTTTCAGTCTATCTATTAATTTAGCATAGCTTGTACCAATTTTATGTGTATCTGTTTTGTAGTTTACTGCCTGGTCTATTGTTTTATTTATATAAATTGCTTCCATTATTTTTCTATTTTTGGTTTTATTCTCATGATTTAATATGGTTGTATTTTCAAAGTCATGTTTGAATTTGTTTGTGTGTTCACACAGTGCAGTCTTATTATTTTTCTCTTTGTTATTTATTCTTTTGCAGTCATATTTATGCTGGTTCACTCTTTTAATTAAATTCTGTTTGGTTTCACCTATGTAATGCATAGCTGAAACCAAACAGAATGCAATTTGCAAAACAGCTTGAAAGATTAAAAGGCAAACCCAATAGGTTTCAGAAGGTACATGAAGATTTAAAGGAAAATTGACTTAAATAAAGAAAAATATAAAGACAGTATAGAAACAAAATTAAAGATTGGGAAGGCTTCCAAGACAAAACAGCTTCAAAAAGATAGTGGACAAAATGGACGGCAGAAGAGATGAGAGAGAAAAGTGAACAGATGAAGGAGTATTAGATAAAGCATAAGGCTGACATAGTGGCTTATACGTTGTCTTTAGATGGCCTGTAGCGTAAAAATAAATAAATAAAAAATAATATTTTAATTACTTCGAAACAAAGTGAATTAAGGGACAATCAACGAAGTTATCGACACATATATACCTATTCACAATTCAGTTATTTTTGGGGTCGGTGCAGGCCAAAACAATCAGAAATAGAAACAAAGTTGGTAATTGTAAAGATCTCCGCTGTCTGGTGCCATTCAGAAGTATATTTCAAAGGCTGGATTAAACTGCCATTCTCCTAAAAAATCCCATCAAATAACCTTTACCCTTCGTCAAAAACTTACAACTTTCTGCCCAACAGTATCCTTTAACAATATTCCACTGATCCCTGTTAAACTGTTCCGCTGTCTAGGACTCCAACTGGACAAACGTTCAACTTGGAATCCTCATACAAGACTGAAACGGCAGGAAACTCCTCGTCGTATTCGACTTCCTTAACATTTACTAGACAAACGTTAAAAACTCCCGTTCTACTACAAAAGGCACAATATCAGACCTATTTGGAGGTATCGAGTTGAGCTTTGGGGCTCCACTAAACCATATAACTCATCTCGTATCCAACCCTTGCAATCCAAAATCGTTCAAAAAATCCTTAATGCTCCATACTTTATTACAAACAAACTTAACCATAAAGACCTTAATGTCCCGTATGTTGCTGATTTAGCCCAGACCAGATACCTATCCTTCCATAGTAAGCTCCATAACCACTCCAATCCACTAGTCTCCCAACTTGCTTCCCACTCCATTCCTAATAATCAATCCTCCTAAAAAGAATATGACCTTTTAGTGTAGATTCTTATTGAAGTGCTACTGATGAGTAGTTCTTCACGAGTCATTTACATGCCATTGTATTCACTGTCAACAGATTAACCTGATGTATGTATATCATTTTGTACAGTTGTAAATATCAATATATGAAAAAAATAAAAAAATACCTACCTTTTCATAATTAACTTCACAACTATACAAATACACTAGTATCTCAACTTGCTTCCCATTCTATTCCTGACAACCCACCGAGGCATCTGAAAAGAAGGTGGCCTCGGGACCTTCTCATAAAGAAGTTGCTACCATTGGGTAGTTGCTTCTCAACCAATTGTCATGTTATTATGTACATTATAATCACATTTACTTGATCTATGTTTTATGTACAGTTGTAAATTTCAATAAATGGATAAACAAAAAAGTTTCTACATGTAGGTTTAATCTTGAAGTCTTTTTTTTTTTTTTCTTTTCTAAAAATTAATTTTTTATTAACAATCATCATACGAATTTAAATATTTTGGTGTAATGGTATCTTGATGGTGTTTGGGATTCTTATAAAATGTATATAACAAAAATATTGAGTAAATAATTCAGGTAAATGGCGTTAAATCTATTTCGTTCAGGAAATACCATATAACGATCAAAACATTTGAGCAATCCGTTTCACTCCTAGTGAAACGCCAGAAAATGAAATTCATAAAATTGCACAGTGTTTCTTCAGAAAATAAAATAAAAAAAATTGTTAATTGCTTCCGAATTAAATATTAATATTGGAAAGAAGATAACAACAAAAATCAAAATTCAAGATGTTTGCTATTCAGGCATGATGAAAAAATAAATGTAAATAAAACATAATCCCAGATAATCTTTTTGGAAAAATATTAAATGAAATAAAAATATTAATTTATTATATATTTGTCAAATACCACTCACTCACTTAACACGAAATCTCAGAAACCACCGAACGGATTGGAATGAAATTCGATATGTAGGTTCCTCTAGGGCCGTAGGTGCTCGCTAAGAAAGGAATTTTAAAAAATCGGCCTGGATCGCGGCTAATTTGCGAAAAATGCGATTTCAAATTTTATTGGGTGAATAATAAAAGATTAATTATCATATGGCATTGGATATAAGCTAAATTAAAAAATAGGTTAGATCTTTAAGCCGCAAACTTTGACCACCGTTTAAGTTCCTTATAGTTGTAAACAAACAAAAATACGATCGATGTCGAAACCTTATAATATTGGTACTTTCTGTGAACTCATGGTAGCTGCAGAGGTTACTTACAACTTACAAGTTTGAGTTATTTCGTGAAGAGAAGCTATTAAAAGACTTATGTTAAAGAGGAGGTTAAAAGACTTATGTTCTCTGGTGATGACATGTAAGGCCAGTTCGATGTAGGGACAAAAAAAAAAACAGATAAGAATCAATAGTTCTACCAAGTGTATGATTCTCTTTAGTATCGTATCATGTTCTACCATGGAGAAGAAAGGTACAGTATTAACATCCCTCAGCGTGACCCAAACACCAATACATCACTTAAGAAAACTGTGTCTGCAGCTGATTTTTACGCCTAAATGTTAGTGGAGCGAGGAGGTGAAGAACCTTATTTACTTTGACTAAACTTTCTTCAAAAAAGTTGAGAAGCTAAGACTATATTCACTTAAAGTATGCCATAAGAAAAGCTGATGGTCTGGTATCAGAGCTGGGTAAGATGGTAGTGCTGCCTCGAAGCTTCACTGGTGGGCTATCAAAATAATATAAAATTAGCTTTTGCAAATTGTCAAATTTACTTATTGAAATTATTCTAAGAATGGAATTGTTCAGGTTTATTTAAGTAATAATAATTATCAACGCTAAGCTTAACTTTTACTAATTTAAGTTGTCTTCATCCTAATGATATTAAACCGTAGCGGAGCGGGGTACTTTCAGCTAGTTATTGATAAATTTAACTTTTCTAATATAACTTTTTGTAAATTTAAATTTATTGTGATACGTTTTTGGGGAACGCGAGGTCGTTATGTGTAATTTAATACGCTCTAGCTCTGTTGGTCTTGTATTGAGAGAATATTTGCAGACAGTTTCCTTATCAGAAATGTTTATTGTTCTATAACATTTGTCGCTAGAAACAACCGTTTAGGAGCTATATTGGTTTAAATAAAAAATTAGTGTTTGAACCAATTATTTTTGAGTGTAGGGGCTTTTTTAACATGCTCAAGCTATGTTGTTGTTGCTCGGATCGTAAATTTTCCTACAGTTTCCTATTCAGAAATTTAATTTGAAGATTTATCTCCTAAAAGCAAATGAATCACAGGTAAGCGAAAAAAAAAAAAAACTTATGAGCATTGACAGTAAAGGGGGCAATCCCTAAAACATGTTCCGTGTTATTCTTTTTTTTGTTTTTTCATTTTATTTATAAAGTGAATATGAAATAATTTTTTACTGAT
Organism: Euschistus heros; assembly: GCA_003667255.2. Classification (NCBI taxonomy): domain Eukaryota; kingdom Metazoa; phylum Arthropoda; class Insecta; order Hemiptera; family Pentatomidae; genus Euschistus; species Euschistus heros. The sequence continues at coordinate 754,721 of RCWM02000478.1, read as the reverse complement.
TCACTAAAATTTGTTATTTTTGAGCTTGAAATAATTTAGAAAGTTAAGGAATGATTAATTGAATAAAATAATATATTAAAACAACACATTTCATCTTGAAGTTAAAATCTAGTTTTAAGTGTATTTTTTAGGCAATGTTCATCAAAACTTCTCAAAATTATGAGTTGAAATTTTGAGAAGTTTTGATGAATATTGAAGTTGAAATTAAGTTATTAGTATTTAACTTATTAGTTAATTATTCAACGTTAAATTTAAAAAAAAACATGATTAGCTGCAAGCAGAGTTGGGCAAAATTTAATCATAGCTAAAAAGTCACTTATAGCTATTTGACAACTAATATCCAGGAATCAAACACCTACTGTAATAATTCTTAAATATTCCAGTCATTTTTTAGTGAACTAATGGTTATTTGACTGAAAGATTTAAGCATTATTAAATCAGGTGATTGATTCTTCGAAAATTATTTGCCAAATAGCTATGATTAAATATTGATTAAATTTTAGCTATGATAGACTTTTGCCCATCTGGCTACGAATTAGTAGTAGGCCAGTCAATAAATAATGCATAGAATATGCGATATTTTTTTACTTCATAACTGCTTAGTAGTTAAAAGATAAGCATACTAAAGTCATAAAATTCACCTCTGGGGGGTGAGCTAACGGTGGGGGGAATTTCAATTTTTTTTTGTTTTTCAATAATAGACTCGAAGACGGTTGAATCTAGAAAAATATGTTTCAAATAAACATAAAAGCTAATTCAATTTACTAAAAAATTTATTATACAGGGTGTCCCGAATTTAAATGGCAAAACTTCAGGAACTTATAGGGGACCGAAAAACTAAGACAAAAAGTCCTTTAGAGATTTGCTCGTTTTTGCTTAGTTTTAGAGAAAATCACAAAAAAAAGAAACAAAACAAGTTTTCATTTTTATACTTATTTATTTACATTTATATTTATGTTATGTTCTTTTTAATGTAAATATTGCTCAAAATGTTGTCCTCTTGCACCAATGCAAGCATTACATCTAGCACTCACTTGATAAATTGCAGCTAAAGATTATTCTGATGATATTTGGTGCACTGCACCTATGATTCGGTCTCTTAATTGCTCTCTTGAGTTGATTGACACCGAATAAATTTTCTGCTTCAAGGTTCCCCTTACGAAGAAATCCATGGGTGTCATAGCAGGTGATCTGGGTGGCCAAGGTATTACTCCTCCACGTCCAATCCATCGTTGTGGATAATTTATATCCAGCGAAACTCGAACAACTCTGCTATAATGAGCTGGACATCCATCGAGTTGGAACCACATTTCAATCCGCTGCTGTAAGGGAATGTCATCTAAATAATTAGAAAAGTCGTTCTCCAAAAAATGTGTAAATGTGATACCATTCAATCTTCCAGGTAAAAAATATGGTCCCACCAGTAATCCGTTCCAAATTCCAAGCCAAACGTTAATAGCAAATCCATGCTGAAACCTATTCTCTCTAATAGCTTAGGGATTTTCAAGAGCCCATACATGATAATTTCTTTTATTAACAATTCCTCCTCTTGTAAAGGTAGCTTCATCGGTCCATATAATTTTTAATGGAAATAAATTATCTTCGCGAATTTTGTCAAGAAACCAGTTACTAAAATTCAATCTCTATACATAATCTTGAGGTAATAAATTCGGTCCCCTGTAAGTTCCTGAATCTTTGCCATTTAAATTCAGGATACCCTGTATATAAATTTGTCGTAATTTATATACTATTTATGTAGGATGATAAATAATTTATCAATTTTAAATATTTACTACTATTATCTAGTTGTCCATTGTCCTTATTTCACAATTAATCAATAGTAACTGCGTAAATCAGTTAACTACTCCGATCTAGATTAGCTATTAAGCTTGAAGTTACTTGTAACAGTTTAAAACTTTCAAGTTTAAACTTTTAGGTACTTAGAACTTGGATTAAAGTAGCGATTTATAGCAACTACAAAGGATTAAAGTTGCGTTACTAAAGGGTAAGGCACTAGACTCGGGACTTTCCGGCTCAGATTCGAAATTCAACTGAGGAAGAAACATATAAGCTAGCTAGGTATCTGACACTTCGTTGGAAATTAGGTGAATCTGGCTGTTGAGTATGGAAACTCATGTCACTTAATAGCATTTGTTCTTGAAAAATATATTATTTCCAAATTTCAAATACATTCATAATGAAGTGTCCTTTACGGATTTCAGTGGCATGCTTAAAAGGAAGTCTAACATTCAAAATAGATCTAATATTTTTAGTTGTATAATAAACTAGTAACTCCGTAGCGGTTTCGCCTTCCCTGATAAATAGGGAACTTAGATACTTTTAAATAACCATTGAAGTTTCATTCGTTTATCGATAAAAATCTTGTATTAAAGTACGGAATTGAACGTTATTTTTTCAATAATATTTCCACACATAGCAATACTTTTCAACCTAGTTAAATCGTTTGAAGATTACATAAAGTATAATATGAGATCCAATTTTAAATCATAATATATGATAATGGACTGCATTATCAGTGCTAACTAATAAAGGCCCACGAATTATATTTTTACACACAATTCCAACGGTTGTGAAAGGAGGAAATTTGGCATACATCTCACTCAACCGCCAGGTTTTCCCCCCATTTAAAGGTACCCACTTTGTATAGGCTGTGTGTGCCACAGGAGGGTCCTCCAGCTTCAATCGAAATAACAGAAAATAAATTTTTGTCTCAGCCGGACCCGAACTCGGGCCCGGGAACTTCGTAGTCAAGTGCCTCACCCACCGAGCTACCGCGCCTCACCTTTATATTGTATACAGTTGTAAATTTCAATAAATAGCTAAAAAAATATAAATACGAATTTAAAAAGTGACATAACTCAAAAACCATCATTAAAAAAATGTAAAATTCTTACAGTCTAAAATGTCAAAACACAGTCTTTCACTCGCAAGTGAGATGTATCAGGCGGGAAGTTAATTCTATACATTTTTTACGTTACAAATACAGTTGTTGGATTTTTGCCACTTTTGAAATATATGTGCGATCTGATCTTCCACTTTAATTGATATATTGGGCTGGATATAATTTAGATTCAAATTCAAATTATATAATTGTTTTTAAGTTTGTGATTTTATGTTTTGTATATTGCAGAAATCTAATAAATGAGCAGTAAATAAATAAATTAAATAACATTACTATATTATGGAAATCGACGTACTATCCTAGTAGTAGTAGTAGGTTCTTTTGTGAGTGTATCTTTTGAGGGGATTTTTATCATAGTTACCGATGTCTTTTAATAGGGGATTTTCTGACTTTGTTTTTTTTGCAAAGTATGCTTTGGCTTGTTCGAAGACATACTGTTTTAGAGGGAGTAAGTTTAGGTCATGGAGCATGGTTGATATTTTAGTATAACGAGGGTAATCATTGATGATCCTCACGCAAATGGAAACATTTTGTATTAAAGATTTTTTAGCTTTATCAGTTTTATTGTTTATATGTTCGGTGTATGTTAATGATTTGTCCAGTGTTAAACCTAAGTATTTTATTGATTTAGACCAAGGTATGTCTTCTGTGTTTAAAGTAATATGCTGGTCTATGACAGGTCTACGTTTTGTAAAGATTTACTTTCAGTTTCCATCTCCGGCAGTATTTATTAATTTTTTTGTAACTTTGTTGCAACGGATTTACAATTGTGTCAATGCGGTAAGAAGTTGTGTATAGTGCAGTGTCATCTGCGTACAGGGATATTGTTACATTAAGGTGTTTTAGAAAGTCTGATAGAAACAGGTTGAACAGAGTTGGGTATAGACAGGAACCTTGTGGGAGACCTGCAGAAAGGGTAAGTCCTTTGGAAGAGAAAGAGTTTATTTGTGTATAAAATTGTCTATTGGAGAGAAATGAATTAAGTAAGGGAGAAATTTGTATATTATCAGTTTGTGAATGAGCCCGGTATGCCGAACTGTGTCAAATGCTTTTTGCAAGTCTAACAAAAGCATTCCTGTGAGTTTTTTCTCATTAAACGCTTTAGTAATAAAGTCAGTGAGACGTGCCAGTTGGTCAACAGTGGAACGGTGCTTCCTAAAGCCGAATTGTTCTTCTAACATCAGCTTATGCTGTTTAATTTGATTTTGGATGCGGTGTAAGAGTAATCGTTCTAGAATTTTTGACACAATATTTAACAAACTTATGGGCCTGTAATTTGAGATATCTTTTTGATCTTTGTTTGGTTTCGGAATCGCTATTGTTTTTAAAGTCTTCCATGCGCAAGGGAAGTAATGGTACCTAAGTATTGAATTAAATATTTTAGTTATATGAAAAATGGCTTTTTTGCTTAGTTTTTTTATAACTATTGTGGGAATACCGTCGTAACCTGAAGCTTTTTTGGTTTCAAGGTTTCTAATGATTTTGCCTGTCTCTTTCTAGAAGATATAAGAAAAATTGCTATCAAAAGGGACATTTAAATAATCACGCACTGATTTTAGATTTTTTTTATTATGGTGATTTGAGCCAAATTTTGTAGTAGTAAGGTGACAAGAGTGAAAGTGTGAGGCAAGTAAGTCGGCTTTGTCTTTATCTAGGTAGGCGTTATTTTGTTTATTCTAGCCAAACGGTAAAAAATGAAATAAACAGATCCAGGAAAGAATCGAACCCACGATTCGTTAACAAGCGCTCTGAGAGCATCCTTGTTCCTCAGTTCACACTAATATCTACAGAACTCTGACATTTCCAGTAAAATTAGAACTATTTTTTGCTGCAACCCAGAAGCCATTATCCCATATCGAGCGCCGCCCAAAACTGACCAAGCGGGTAGCCAGTAGCCCATTATACTTGCAAACTTCTACAAACTTCGTAGGTTTATTGGAGCGAAAAGTTAGGGGACGTTCGCCATGTTGATTAACCACTCTAAAATCCGTATGCGAACTAATCTGCATGCATTTGCTCTTATCTCTTTTATTTCAGCGCAATAAATCATCAGACAGTGTAGTCCAGTCAATAAATATATTGTAGAGTACATGAAATATGCGATTATTTTTGGCCTCCAGGTTTCGTTAGGAATAGTTAGAAGGTAAACATACTAAAAGTCCCCGCCCCTGGGGGGTGAGCTAACGATGAGGGAGAGGGGAAGCTCCCATTTTTGGGGTTTTCGATTATATCTGGAAACCGGTGGGCGCTAAACAAACACGTAACAAATAAAAGTTAAAGCTTATTAAATTTTCTATAAAATTGTTTATATACATATTTGTCAAACGTCAGAACGATTTAGAGATATACGATATTGAAAATAGATAAATTTCGCTAAAAAATAATTTTTACCTCACTTTTAGTCAAACTTTTGTTTCAAGTGCCAGAAACTTAGATACGAAATTAGAGTAAATTTAATGCTCTACATCTTTGATTCTGACATTTTTTCTGAGAAACGATCGTGAAAGGCACTAGAAGCAAATGTTTGACAAAAAACGTAAAAATTATTTTTTTTGCAAAAATTATTGATTTTCAATAACGTATATCTCGAAAAAGGTTAGAAGTTCAACAAAAAATTATTTAAAAAATTGTATCGGAAATTTAATTAGCTTTAAATTTTATCTGAAACATATTTTTCTTGAGTCCACCGTTTTCGAGTTATAATCGAAAATTCCAAAAATGGGATCTTCTCCCCACCCTCCACCGCTAGCTGACCCCCCCCCCCCCCCCCCCCGGGGCGGGGACTTTTAGTATGTTTACCTTATAACTACTCCTAACGAAGCTATGAAGTAAAAAATAATCGCACATTTCATGGACTCTAAACCCCTCATTTCAGGATACATTGACTGGACTAATGGTCAGAATATTATTCTGTTTTTTGGTGGAGTCGATAAGAAGATTTTAGGCATTAATTTTATTTTTGTTCGTGTTAATAAATGTTTAAAAACTTGAATGTTCACTTGGTAGAGACTACAGATATACAATTTCATCAAGTTAACTTTTTTCGCAGAAGTTCTTTAATCTTTCAGACTGTCTCGCTTTTTTTTTCCTAAGTCTATTCTCTCTGTGAATTTTTCATTTCAATGAAAGGAAACTTTAATTAAATTTTTTTAAGCTATTCGATCGAGACTGTATTTTTTGTTGTTTTAATATTGAAATTTTTCAGGACGAAATTCATTCTAGGTGACATAGCAGACGTGACCTTAGTATTTTTAGAATATGTTTAGCCTTCTGTTCCGGCCTGATTTTCGAAGAATTTTAGCCATATTTCTGTTTTGACTGATTCTCTGTATTTTACATTGTTAAAATCTAACAAAAATGAAATGAATGAAAAATAAACTTTAATCTGAGACTTACTGTCCCCTAAGAATAACAATAATGCACAATTACAGGTACAATTGTCTGGCTGTATTATTTACAAGTTAAATGCATGAGTAATCATGACATATATTGTCGACAGTAAAAGAGAGAGAGAAACACTTTATTAAGTGGTGCTGCCCATTTTAAATGGGTTGCTAAAAACACAGCATACTTAATCAATCCAAATATGACATCTTACAATATTAATATATTAAAAAAAAAAAAAAAAACCGTAATAGTCATTATTTTAAAAATATAAAAATCTACATATTAAAATGATTAATCCCAAGCGGAATATAAATTACAATTAAAACAAAATTTAAAATATTAAAAAGATAATATATAACCTTATTGATAACAATATAAAATATAATATATAATTCTAAATATTTACATATTTTCGGATGATTGATTATGCAAAAGGTGTAAAAATAAATATTTTTTAAAGGAAGTAAGGGAAGAAACTTTACGAATAGGAGTGGGTAGGGAATTCCAGAAGGAGGTAGCACGAATGATGAAGGGGTTTTCAAAGGAAGCAGTTTTATGTGAGGGGTATACAGGTTAAATAGTTGGGATCTAGTGTTTAGAAGGTGGATAGAAAAACGCAGAGTTAACAGGTCATGAATATAGGAAAGCTTGAAAATGCAGCAAAGAATTAAGTTAAATAGCAATATGGAAAAAAAATTACCCTTTGGTAGCACTTCACTGATATATATTTTATTATCATAGGTAACGGAGCAGTTATCTATTTGAAACTCTCGGAGGACCATGAATGGTTATAAGATTTGCTGGGTATCTCAAGGATTTTAATAATATCTTAGTTGATAAAAGTGTTGTTGACTGGATGATGAATATAGAAGAAGATAGTCAGGGATGCAGCCAAAAAAACACCACGTTAAAGAAGGATTCTTTAATACGTGCCAACGTTTCGACCTGCTATCTCTTCAGGGCTATGATGACCAAAATACCAGCCACCGAACCACACTTGTGAGGAGGAGGACGATGACTGTAGTCAGTCATCGTTCGTCTCCTCGCAGGTCGAAACGTTGAAATGTATTAAAGAATCCTTCTTTAACGTGGTGTTTTTTTGGCTGCATCCCTGACTATCTTCTTCTATATAATATCTTAGTTTATTGGAAAGGGACTAATTTCTAAGATTTTTTTTTTATTTCATAAGCTTGAAATATATATCTAAGTCATTGGGGAATAATTCACATGTTACATAAGAAGCATCAGTGTTTTAACGAGCGTTTGGGAACGGAAAGAATTCGATGGTTTAGTTATACCCAGAATTCTATGCTCTAATTTCTAATTGACCTGGTATAGGCATGGTAGAACCCCTATATAGCATAAACTGACCTATTTGGTGCTAGAAAGCTCAAAGGTATTTTTTTTAATTTTATTTATTTTTTTATTACTCTTTTATTGTATCGGTAATAACTGGTAGATGAACCATGTATTTATTATTTCATCGGCCTTTTTCGGGAAAATGCAGAACCGATGTACGGTTAGCATCTACTTACAAATACAGCCAAAACTCGATAAGCTGAAACTCGGTAATTCGAAGTAAACCCCATTGCCCGATTATTTTTGTACGAAAATCGTATTCGTTAACTCGATCCAACAATCGTTAACTCGAAGTAAAATTTGTGTCTACACAACTCCCCGAGACTCTATAACTCGAAGTTTCCTAGAACCATAAACATGAACCATAACAAAGCAGTCTATCTCAACACTGTCCTCGCTTATCCTCTGTACTGTTTCATTTCGAAGGCAAGACAGACGTTTATAGTGTTAATTCTTTTTTATTAACCATGGCTACCAGTGGTAGAAGCTGAGTGCACCCAATTTATAGAAAATTACAGACTATTTTAAATTATGTAATTTATTACATTATAGGAAAAACTCGATAACTCGATATAATATTTTTTGGGAACTCGTGTCGAAAATTCGTTACCTGCAAAAATTGATTGATCGTTAACTTGAAATAAATTTGTTCACCTTTTAACTTCGACATTTCGAGTTTAGACTGTATAGATATTTTTTAATGAATCAATAACGGATCTTTTCTTTTTAAATTTAATTATTCTAGCTTTCGAATATATGGACGTATCTATGAATGTGAACAACAGGAACAGCCGGGAATTAATAATAGAGCTAAGAGAATAGTTTAAGGTGGGAAACGCACCAGAAACGATTGGCGATGAATTAGAAATTGATTATTCTTGAATTTATTAAAGAAATGAGTTCTGATAGAGTCAGGAAAAATATGGCAGACGGAGCTCTCTGTTTTGTTTTAAGAACATTGTTTTACAGATCTGCCAGGATCTGACGATTTTTTGATGCCGAAGGACATCCTTGGCCACTCTCTCCATCCACAATTAGAATTAGCTTTTTCGTCCTTAAGGATTGCTGTTTTAAAGGTTTTTAAGGACATTGTTTTACAGATCTGCCAGGATCTGACGATTTTTTGAGGCCGAAGGACATCCTTGGCCACTCTCTCCATCCACAATTAGAATTAGCTTTTTCGTCCTTAAGGATTGCTGTTTTAAAGGTTTTTAAGGACATTGTTTTACAGATCTGCCAGGATCTGACGATTTTTTGAGGCCGAAGGACATCCTTGGCCACTCTCTCCATCCACAATTAGAATTAGCTTTTTCGTCCTTAAGGATTGCTGTTTTAAAGGTTTTTTAAGTTATCCGAAGGATAACTTCCTCCATTGTTGTCCTCCAGGATACTGTTTTTAAATATTTAATGGTTTTAAGATGGCGGTCCTTAAAATTGGCGTTCTTTAAAAGAAAAGAGTAAACGGGAAGGAGTCGTTAGTGTTAAAAAACTATCTCTAGCCCTTGTAGAATGAGTTAACAACGAATTAATATCCTCCCGCCATCTTAAAACAGTTAAATAGTCTAATATTTAAAAAAAAGTTTCCTTTTAATGTCCGCCATCTTAAAACCGCTAAATATTTTAAAACAGTATCCTGGAGGACAACAATGGCGGAAGTTATCCTTCGGATAACTTAAAAACCGTTGAAACAGCAATCATTAAGGACGAAAAAGCTAATTCTAACTGTGGATGGAGAGAGTGGCCAAGGATGTCCTTCGGCCACGAAAAAACATCAGATCCTGGCAGATCTGTAAAACAGTGTCCTTAAAAACCGTTAAAACAGCAATCCTTAAGGACGAAAAAGCTAATTCTAATTATGGATGGAGAGAGTGGCCAAGGATGTCCTTCGACCTCGAAAAAACGTCAGATCCTGGCAGATCTGTAAAACAGTGTCCTTAAAAACCGTTAAAACAGCATATCTAAGGACGAAAAAGCTAATTCTAATTGTGGATGGAGAGAGTGGCAAAGGATGTCCTTCGGTCTCGATAAAACGTCAGACCCTGGCAGATCTGTAAAACAGTGTCCTTAAAAACCGTTAAAACAGCAATGCTTAAGGACGAAAAAGCTAATTCTAATTGTGGATGGAGAGAGTGGCCAAGGATGTCCTTCGGCTTCGAAAAAACGTCAGATCCTGGCAGATCTGTAAAATAGTGTCCTTAAAAACCGTTAAAACAGCAATCCTTAAGCACGAAAAAGCTAATTCTAATTGTTGATGGAGAGAGTGGCCAAGGATGTCTCTCCATTCTGTTTTACAGATCTGCCAGGATCTGACGATTTTTTGAGGCCGAAGGACACTCTTGGCCACTCTCTCCATCCACAATTAGAATTAGCTTTTTCGTCCTTAAGGATTGCTGTTTTAACAGTTTTTTAAGTTATCCGAAGGATAACTTCCTCCATTGTTGTCCTCCAGGATACTGTTTTAAAATATTTAACGGTTTTAAGATGGCGGACATTAAAAGGACACTTTTTTTCAAATATTAGACTATTTAACTGTTTTAAGATGGCGGGAGGATATTAATTCGTTGTTAACTCATTCTATGGGAGGCTGGAGATAGTTTTTAAACGCTAACGACTCCTTCCCGTTTACTCTTTTATTTTAAAGAACGCCAATCAGTGTCCCGAATGAACTTCGTTGATAATTCAAGAAAAGAAATTCCAAAATGCATCAACATTAGCGCTAAATTTATAGGAATATTTCTAGCAGCAGAAGATCTAACAGTAGTGATAAATGATGAGAAAAGGCTATCAAAACATCTCAGAAATTTAAAATAAGTAATTAATTAATTAAGTACTATACCTAAGGGTCTTAGGTTTAGTACTTCGGTAAGGATGTAACAGGGCCAACGGTTGTGAAAGATTTCGCCAGAATACTTCACGATGGGTAACGATTGCTAAAACTAATAAATAAATAAATGAAAATTTACGAAGAAAAGGAAGAAACATAACTACATTCATACTCTATACATAAAATTTACAAACATTCCGAGGACCACCCCGATCCAACCCTGCCCCCAATTTGAAAGACAAGCCGGGCTCAGAGAGTTCCCAGCGCTGTTCAGCTGCGTCACTAGCAAAATCCCTTGGAGACTGAGAGATAGCGCTTAACTAATTAATTCAATATCAGTTTTCGTTTGTTTTGTTTTTTGTGACGTAGCATAGTGATAAATGCGCTTGGTAAGCAACTTGATAAACAGACGATTAAGAGATCGAATCTGGCCGTGGCAAGGTGATAGTAATTGCTCTTAGTTTCAAATAATCAATTTTTGTATTTCGCAAATACAATTCGAAAGCGTAGTTGAATATAAGGCTTGAAGTTGAGCAGAAAGCTGAATGGAGTTGACCAACCATGACTGAGATGGATTTGCAGAACTAGCGGCTACTATTATGGTGGCCATTAGTGGCCATTAGTATAGCCCCGCTGTGACATCGACAAGGTCATCAAACTACCTCATCCCGAGCCCTAATTATACTCGTACTGCTCTAACAACTGCTCCCCCCCCCCTCTGGCTCTCTATTCAACCACTTACCTCAACCCAGTTTCCAACAATGGCTCCCGTTCCTCACAATAATACGTTTTAAAGCATCCTATGAGTTTTGGTATGAATACAATAAATTGATCCTTCGAGCAAATTAACAATTAATTCCATACCAAACTTAAAATACAATAAACTGCTGGTCGTTTCCGAATATCCTAAAATTTACTAGACAAGCGTTCTAAGCTCACAATAAATTAAAAAGACTTATTTACATGTCAGTAATCAGACCCATTTGGACATATGGAGTTAAGCACTAAACCTTCCAATTCGTCTGTACCCAATCCAAAATAATGTTAGAAACAAAATAATCCATAAAGATCTTAATGTTCCATATTGTTACGGTCAGGGTAAGTTAGCGGTGCTAGGCGGGCAGGTAGCCTAGAAGGGCCCAGACTTGTACCTGACTCGAACAGTCTAGAATGTTCGGTGAGGGTTTAAACTGGCCAACCCCCAGCCTGGAGAGTGTCCAGTCAGTCAGTCACGACAGAGGCGGTGAATGTCCAGTGAAAGTGACTTAGTATTGGTGTCAGTCATGAGTAGTATTATGTGTCAGTAAACATAGCAGTAATAACCCTCTGTCAGTGAAAATAGAGACAGTCTGTGTGAGTGTCAGTGTTGTATAGGTATAGAGAATCTTATGTAAAATTGTGAAAACTAGCAAAAACTTATTTAGGGTACCGTTCCACAAGCACGTCTCCAGCCCCTACGCGCTCCCAGAATCCTTTTATCGATTCAAACTTTGTTCCGATTTATTTCGGTGTTTTAGTCGCTACTTTTCGAGGGGAAAGGTTATTCTCATTTATTTCCGGAAAACTTTAAGTCCCTGTTCGAAAGTAATATTAACTTCTGTTTACCTTATGATATTAAAATGAGAAATAAGAAAATAATGAAGTGGAAATAAGAAAATCTCAAAATATAAGACACTAAATCAATTTTGAATTAATTTTATATTAAATGAAAATTAATATACTGCTAGACCACCAGTAATGTTAATTCTTGATAAACTTTATGATATGAGGGAAGTGTAAATAACAAATTATAAATATTTAAAAGGCAGAATCCTTAAGTATTTATTTTACATAACTCCTATTTATTTAACATTTGTAGCTACATGTTTCGGAGACAATGTTCCATCATCAGGCTTCTTAATTTTTTTTTAAAACACATTAATCTATAACATTATACCAATAGTTCTACAATTATATAGTAATGTGTCATTTACCTCTTAATCTGTGATTATTTTCACCTTGTCAATTCTCCATGTTATAAGCCATTATATAATATAAGACAGAATCCTAGTTGAAAGTTATGATGTTAATTTCAGAAATCTTTTGTCAAGGGAAGTGGAAATAAGAAAATATGCAACTTGAGATATACTTTCTCACATTCATTATTAGATCGATGTTTTATTGAATTAATTATACAATATGTCTCACTTTAGTGCAATAAATAATATGGACGATAAAGAATTCAGTCAGAAATTACCTATACTGAAATTTTCTCACATAAATTGATAAAACATATATAAAACACCAAATCCATGTAGAGATTAATCTTCATAACTTTTGTAACACTTTTAAACATTAGATAAGAGGAAATAAGAAAACATGAATTTATAAAACACTTCTGATATATTTATAAAAACTCTTTTTGAAACTCATGTTGTTAACTTCTGTTTCACTTATTTACATTTAAGAAGACTAAATATCAATATAACACACTAAACAACACAGTCAAAGTTGACACTGCAGAAGTAATTGTTTACGTGTAAGGTTATAGGAATGAACTATCGATAAATGTAAACTTGAAATGAAGCGTAAGGATCGAACTGGTCGGTGTAGCGCGGGTCAGGTAGTTTTCGTGGAGACGCGCTTGTGGAATGATACCTTATTGGTATTGGTATTTATTGAGTTACAAAAAAACTAGGGTTTAATGTTTAAGTGTAGTTTGATTAGTCATACCCCGAGTGGCCCGTAACAATATGTTGCTGATTTGGCCCAAACCGATACTTATCCTTTCATAGCGAACTCCATAACCACTCGAACCCACTAGTCTCTAAACTTGCCTCATACTCCATTACCGATAATCTTCAGAGGCTTCTGGAAAGATGGCCAAGAAGTCTTCTAATGTGAACATATTGAAGTGCTACTAGAGAGTAGTTCTTTACATCCTATTGACATGTCATTGTAATCACTTCCCTTAGATTTTCTTGTTGTATATAATGTACACGGTTGTGAATATCAATAAATAGTAAAAATAATAATAATAATAAATAAAAATAAGTATTACTAATTTTTCGACAAGAAGGGGCACTCTCCAATGCAGTCTATTTGTTAGAGTATTTAAAATAAAAAACTTCCTCAGTCAATATGCACGCTGCACTTTATCACAAAAGTTGTTTTTACGAGCTACAGAAAACTGAATGCCAGGTTTTGCATCCGTAGAGAACTGTTAGTAGTATAATAGTCTTATATATCCTAATTTTTTAATTTTTGGAGAGTAATCGCGAAATGATAACATTCTTGTTAACAGTTGATAATGCCACACTCAGCCGCTATAAAGCGGGTACCATTGGATAAAAAACCTGGCGGTTGAGAGGGATTCGAATAAATCTTTCCTTTCACAACGGTTGGTTTGGTAGAGAAGGCGCAGCTTGAGAAGGCGATGCGGTGAGCCGGTACGCTACTACCATTTTAAGAAAGTTGACCTGAAAAATTACTAAAATTTGCTGATTTTTTTTTAGTAGAAATGAGTAGTACAACCTCTCGCCTTCTGAAGGCGCCTCTACCCTAACACTACATACTTACCTAAATACTGAACACAAAAGCTGTCTCGAGTGGTACAAGAACTGTGTTTTGAAGCGTCTCTCGTATAATTCTATAATACGATATATGTAAGACTACAAGTTTGTAGGTAAATACATTATGAATAAGTCACCTAAATCTGTAGACATTCATCATAAACAATTTGAATAAATTAGTTGCACTATTATCAAACTTTAAGTTCACAAAGCAAGTCATGTAATAGAAACATAAGAGGAGAGGGAACCATGTTGAAATTCAGTTAAACTAGAGCTTTGATGAGAAATGTTTGAACAACTATAAACTAGAAAGTTTTGCCGACAACACATTCTAGGTTCAAGCAAACTTCAAAGGTTCGTGCATAATTGATACAAAGTAGGAAGTCGGAAACTTTTAACTAAAGCAGAGAACGGCGGCCGCATTCCTCGCTGAAAATCAATAACCGAGTTAGCTTATCGATAATAAATTATTAAATAATTTTTAAAAAAATAATAGAAAATTATATATTTTGAAGAAACTATATGAAATTTAAATGTTTATTAACTGAATCAGGACAAGTAATTTTAATGATATAAAGATAATTTTGTTTTTTGTGTTTACGTGGTATCATCTCCTGTCTGGCGTTCTCTTAATCGGCCCTCACAGATGAGGAAAATCATTACCATATACGTTTAAAATTTACAAAAAAAAGTTTAATGTTTTATGTACCCCTTACATATAAAATGAAAACAATATTTAGTTATTAGTTTAACTGTATCATTTGTATATTTACATATTACATATTATAACTCATTGATTTTTTATACATATTACAATAAATAAAACAGTTATTCAATATTTTAATACATAAACACATAATTACTGAATTGGAAAATAAGTCCGTTCGGTTTTTAAGGGTGAAATAAAACTCTGTGTATCATTATTATTTTTAGAATAATACAACTTAAAATAATGAAAGGGAAAAGAAAAAAAAAGGGTTCAGTTTTAATTTCTTAATAAAATGTATTTTATATTGTCATAAGTTATTGTTGCTTCAATATTACCATTCATATCAAAAAAAAAGATTTCATCATTAAATTCTACACACAAAAATACAAAGGATATGATCGATATTCCAATTTTCTGAAAAAGAAAACTTTATTATAATGCCATGTCCAAATAATCACCGGTTTCATCCCACTGTGTGTCGCCTGTATGCCAATAGTTCTTGTTAATTCGATTTTACTTATGATTTTTATATTTAAAATTCATTTTTCATGGTTGAAGTTCCTTAAACCCTAAAAGTTTTATGGACGAGTATAATAAAAAAAACGAAGAACTGCAATTGACCCTGAAGGGTAGCGGCAGGCAATATTAAATGACATTAATACAATAAAATAATCAATATTTTATTGAATAAATTATGAATATTTTCATTACTTGATATTATATGAATTATTCATAATTTAATGATTTAAAATAAAATATATGCTAAGTTTTTGCATTGTTAGTAACTCCGCATTCAGGGAATTTAATTCGGAAGACGAGAAGAAACCATTTTCTAAGATTGGCAATTCCATTATCATTCCCCATTGGAATAAGCTCTAGAATATTTAACATCCCTAAATAATTTACGGCCATTGCCAGAATATATTTTAGAGAACAAATTTGAGAAGTTCCAACAATAGTGCCACCTGAAAAATCCATTATTTTTTTTTCCAATCCTCCATTTATTTACAATAAATACAATATAATATATAATCCATTAGCAGATATTTATAATTTTAATAAATTCTGAGTTTCTAGAATATACGAGAACAGCACGATATAATGAAAAACTCGACAAGTCAAAGTAAATACCATTTCTCGATTACGTTTATATGATGAATTCGCTGACTCGAACCAACAATCGTTAACTCGAAGTAAAATTTTTGTCTACACAACTCCCGAGACACTATAAGTCAAATTTCCTGAGGCGGGAGGCTCTTTAAGTCTAAGTTTCCTAGAACCATGAACATACACAAACTAGTCTATCTCAACCCTATCCTCACCTTATCCTCAGTACTGTTTCATTTCCAGGACAAGACAAACATTTATTGCGTTAATTGTTTTTTTATTAGCCATGGGTACCATGGGGTAGAAGTTTTAAAACCTTTGCGCACAATTAAACGTATGATGGATCGTCACACCTCTACAGATATTTCAACTTATGAAAGTTACATACTATTTCAAGTTATGTACTATATTACATACGTATTTTATTATATTTTATTTGTATTAGTATACCCGTTTCTGTTATATTTTTCTTAGAATATATTATTAAAAACATTAAGTTATTTAAAGTTGAATACTCCTATACTCACACACACACACACACACACACACGTATCATATTGTAGGAAAAACTCGATAACTAGAAAAAAATAAAACAACAATTGTAAATACAAAACAATCAAATTTTATATCTTTGTATATTATGTAAATATATATATATATATTTTTTTTTTCTTCATTTATTGATATTTACAACTGTACAAAATAATATACAACAAGTAAATGTGTTGACAGTGAATACAATGGCATGTAAATAACTTGTGAAGAACTACTCACTAGTAGCACTTCAATAAAATCTACACTAAAAGGTCTCTAGGCCATCTTCTTTTCAGACGCCTCGGAGGATTATCAGGGATGGAGGAGGAAGCAAGTTGGGAGACTAGTGGATTGGAGTGGTTAAGGACCTTACTATGGAAGGATAGGTATCTGGTTTGGGCTAAATCAGAAACATATGGAACATTAAGATCTTTATGGATAAGTTTATTGGTCACAAAGTAAGGAGCATTGAGGATTTTTCGAAGGATTTTGGATTGTAAGGATTGGATACGAGATGAATTGAATGGTTTAGTAGAGCCCCAAAGCTCAATTCCGTACGTCCAAATAGGTCTAATCACAGTCATGTAAATGAGTCTTTTGTAATTAATTGGGAGCTTTGACCGTTTGTCTAGTAAATGTTGAAGTATTCTGTAACGACGGGCAGTTTCTTGTCGTTTTAGTCTTGTATGTGGATTCCAAGTGAGACGTTTGTCCAAATGGAGTCCCAGGTAGCGGATTTGATCAACAGGGATTAGAGGAATATCATTAAAGGATACCGTAGGACAGGATGTCGTAGGTTTACGACGGAGATGTAAATATTAATTTATAATAAATAATTTTTTTCTCCTAATTAGTATATTTATATATTTGATTTATTGGTATCTATATATATATATATACATACGTTTCCTAAGTTTTTTAGGGTGCTGAAATGGAATTCTAGGGCTCAAGAAATTTTCTATCACATTTTACGGAGTAAAAGCTTTTTTTTTTTTTTTTTTTTTATTCTTTTATTAATAGAAATTTACAACTGTATTTAAAAAACACATCAAGTAAATATGCGGTATATATGAGACATAATGACTTGAATTAAACTTGTAGAGGAACTACCCATTGGTAGTACTCTAATGAATATTTACAAAAGAAGATCACGGGGCCATCTTCTTTTCAGACGCCTCGGAGGATTGCCAGGTATGGAATGGGAAGCAAGTTGTGCAACAAGTGGATTTGGATGAGCAGTGAGTTTATTATGAAAGGAAAGGTTTTATATAGGTATTATTATGAAAAGCTAAAATTTTTCAAGTGAAGTACGTTCAATATATTTTTTTCACAATAACCGACATCGGATGCGAATTCTCCATTCAAAAGAACCCTTAAATACGAAATGCCATCCAAATAGAAAAATGAAAATTCGTAAGCTTTAAAATTTTCCAGGCCAAATTAACTTTAAAATTAACAGGCCTAATAATGGTAGGCAATTTTTGTTTAAATTAACAAAAACATGAACTACGCTTTGACGGTTTAACGTATCAACCTCATTTTTTTAGCCAAAATATAGTGTGGTAATACGCTTGAAATAGTAACGTATCATCCTATCTGGTTTCAAACTCAAGTTAAAAATCAAAATGTTCCTCGGAATTTCCAATTTTTTAATAGGTATTTGTTCTTAGAATTTTGCATTTATATACATAAAAAGAAAGCTGAGACTCTCCTCTTTCCAGCGATACCAACCAGTGAATTGTGTCACAAAGTAATGGCGATTTAAAGGGAAGTAACCAATAATCGGTTTAAAAATTTCATTTTCCTCCAAGAGCATGAAAAAAATTATATTCTTTTTTTTTATTAAATAAACGTATTTAAATGTTTTTGAGGGTGCTGGATTAGAATCTGACGTTAATTTTTTTGTGAAAAAATCTTTAGAGGTAGTTTGCTTAAAAATCTAATCATTTTTTTAGAATTTAATAAATTTAAACCATAATCTATGAAGCGGCTGTATTTTTTCTTAAATCCGCAATCAAAACTAAACATCTTGGTGCAAACATCATGTCATTTTTTAAACTCGAGATATAAAATAAATTAGTTTAATGCTATTTTAATTTTTTCTCTCGGCTTCTAGGGCCCATTGGTCGGAACGGCAAAATACGTGTCTAATATTTTTTAACCAGGAACCTTTAAAAAAATTGCCAACAAGATCCGTGAGAGACTGAGTGTGTCCTCCCCTCGTTAGACTATTGACTCTAAATGAAATTACTATCAAGTAACTTTGCCAATCCATATTTTAAAACTGTGTACAATGTATACATTATAATAAATTCACAACAAGCGATACATCATAAAGTGATAGCATATATTAGGACGGATATTCCATTAGCCGTTCCTGTTTAAATATGTACTGGCTATGGAACTGTGTTGATATGCATAGCCAATACTTGCTGGTATTGTTTCCCTGTTTCTCGGTAACGAAGCGTTCGTTTCAATTAAGTTTATAATCGAGTACAATAGTCAGTAGATCAATATTTAAGTGATTATTTACAGAATGTATTGTTGTTCAACAAACTATACTATGAAAAAATTCAACAAAACCTTCAACAATGTTATGAAAGGTTTTTGAGGAAAGGGAATTTTTTTAATAACTCCGAAGGGATGACTTTTTTTTTTTTAGATGGATATGTCTTTTGACTGGGGTTCCAAACTTTGCTATGCTAACCACTACACCACAGGTGATCCCGGAACATCTTAATATTCCATATGTTGTTGATTTGGCCATCTTCTTTTAATCCTACGAGGCGTCTTAATAGAAAATGGCCAAGAGAGTTTCTAATGTAGAACATTTATTTTAAAGTGGTACTAGTGAATAGTTCTTTACATGTTACTGACATGTCATTCTAAGTATTATCTTTAAATTTAGTTACTGTATATAATGTATACAATTCTAAATTTCGATAAGTAGTTAATAAAAAAGCTTTAGAACACAGATCACTTTTCTAAAAAATATATGCTTTATAAATCTAAAGACTTTAAAATGGTTCAATAAAAAACATCTTCCTGCATTTAAGATTTTCCATGGACAAATTAAAAACTGAAATTATTAATTTTGAATTGGGGCTCCACTAAACCATCTAATTCATCTCGTATTCAATCCTTAGAATCCAAAATCCTTCGTAAAATCCTCAATGCTCCTTACTTTGTCACCAATAAACTTATCCATAAAGATCTTAATGTTCCATATGTTGCTGAGTTAGCCCAAACCAGATACCTATCCTTTCATAGTAAGCTCCATAACCACACAAATCCGTTAGTTTCTCAACTTGCTTCCAATTACATTCCTGTTACTCCTCCAAAGCGTCTGAAACGAAGATGGCCTAGACACCTTCCAGTGGAGAATTTTTAATAAAGTGCTACTGATGAGTAGTTCTTTTCAAGTTTTAACATGTTATTATAATCGTTGTCAGTACATTTACTTGATGTATATATTCTGTACAGTTGTAAATTTCAATAAATGTATATTAAAAAAAAAAAAAAAAAAAAAAAAAAATTAATTTTGAATAATAAGAACAATTCTGAAATGAAAAATTTTCCATATCAAGTAAAATACAACTTAATGCAACTTCATAACCTTACATAATAATGAACTTTAACTAACTTAAAAAAAAAAAAAAAAAAAAAAAAAAAAAAAAAAAAAAGGTTCTACAGGCAGTGGGTAAGCAGTTATAAAAGCATTATTCGCTCTCTGTTTATTTTATGAAGCACCAACTTGGTAGATACGTCCTATATAATCATGTTAGCAGTTGCTATATAATATGAGATTTGTCAGAACAGATGAAGGCAGCTTTTATCAAAGGACTTAATGTAATCTCCCGGGTTGGACAGCAGGAGTAATGGACTTAGTTCCATGCCTAATCTCAAAGTTAAACTTTATCAAAAGATGTGTCTTTGAATGATTAACTAGGCATCATGATATAATTGTTTTTAAATATTAAAATTAAATTTTTTTTTTTGTAACAGCAGAGTTCTTTAAACAAGAATAATTTGAAAAATAAAGATACATAGATTAAAAATTACGTACACACACAGTTTTTCCACTTACCGTTTGATATAAATCACATATGGTCTTATATCACATGTAACAAATGATAAGCAAAAAGGTCTAGGCAAGTCCATGGTCGCCTAGAAACGGCTGTTCTCACTAATTTCGTTAAAATATTTTATAATTAACATAAAATAAAATAAAAAAAATCTTTATGAAACGCTGTTAATAACAGAGGTACTCGATTTTTGGATAACAGTAAAATCATAACTTTGCTCCATCTATCGGATATATTTACTCAGTAAACTTTTTTTTTTTGTTAACTATTGATTAACGTTTACAACTGCGTACAATATACAAGTAAATTTGAGGAATTTATAATATGTAAATAACTCGGGAACAACTACTCATCAGTAGTGCTTCAATGAAATTTTGAGATTAGAAGGTTTCTAGGCCCTCTTCTTTTCAGACACCTAGGAGGATTATTGGGAACGGAGTGGGAAGCAAGTTGGAAGACTTGTGGATTCGAGTGGGTATAGAGATTACTATGAAAGGATAGGTATCTGGTTTGGGACAAATCGACAACATATCAGTTTGTTTGTGACGTAATAAGGAATAATGAGAATTTTATAAAGGATTTTGAATTGTAAAGATTGGGAACACGATGGATTGGATGGTTTAGTGGAGCCCTAAAACTCAACTCTGCATATCCAATGGGTCTAATCACAGTCATGTAAATAAGTCTCCGTTCGTTAATCGGAAGGTTTGAACGTTTGTCTAGTAAATGTTAGAGTAGTCTATAACGATGAGCAGTTTTTTGTCGTTTTAGTCATAAATGTGGATTCCAAGTGAGACTTACAGGAGATTTTTAAATAAATTTATTGAAATAACTAACAAGGGGAGGACACTATCAGCCTCTCACGGACCTTGTTGGCAAGTTTTTGAAGATTCCTTGTCAAAAATATTGGAACCGTATTTTGCCTTTCCGACAAAGAAGCCCTACTGAAAAAAATGAAATAGTATTTAACTAATTTATTTTATACAACGAGCAATTTATTGGGAGCTTTGACGTTTGTCTAGTAAATGTTTGATTAGTCGGGAAAAAAATGAGCAGTTTCTTAACTTTTCAATTTGGTATGTGGAAAATGTTATCAAATAAAAAACGCTTTTGATAATCTTCGCAACAAAAAAAAAAGACCATCAACATCTCAAATTAAACTCAAAAAAAGATAAAAAATATGATACAAGTCATAAAAAGCAGTTGATAACAGAGGTGCTAAATTTTAGGATGACAGTATAATCATCACTATGCTCCTATAACTGATATATTTACTGAGTAAACTAATCATTTGTCATTCCCTCTCTGGGAAAGGCGACTAACTTTATGTCGAGAGAAAATCCAGTTAACGAAGCTAATTAAACGCTTCACAGTACTTGTTTGTTAAAAGTGTAAGATGATACCTTCGTTCCTGAAGGAGTCAATAATTTATTCTTTGTAATTTAAAAATTATAATTTTTTTTTTAAACATTGTCGGTGATTAGACTTGAGGATTAAATGTGAAGAAAATTTTAAGCTTTTAACGAAATTATTTAATAAATTATTAAAAGGAAAACAATGGCGGAATATCCTTCGGCCGTCAAAAATCATTAGATCCTGGAATATCTCAAAATTATTTCCTTTAGTGACCGCTCCCACTCAGCCTCCACTGGATATTACCTGTGATGCAGCCGAGAGCAGCGCTGGGATCTCTACGCGTCTAGCCTTGACTCCCAATAAGTGGGGAATAGGTGAATAGGTTCGATTCGGGGTTCCCCGGGCTGAGTGTGTTTGTATTGTATATAAAGTATGAATGAATAATAGTTTGTGTATTTTAATTTTAATTCAATTTTGTTTTATTTCTGATTATTGTAAATAATTATTAGTTTTATTATATGAAGATATTTATTTATTTTATTTTATTTTTTATTATTATAAGTTGTGTGTGTGTGTGTGCATTTGTAAATACGGTATGAATGAATACATTTATCTCTGTACCTATTGCCCTTTACTGAGGCAGATTGTACACTTATTTCAATAAAATATATTAGAAGCCTTTAGTGTCCAGAGACCAAGGATATCATTTGGGCGTCAAAAATCTTCAGACCTTGGCAGATCTGAAACCAGTGACTTCACATTAAACAAATCGATGTTGAATGTCTATAAGCACAATAACCTAACATCTTAACACTGTCATATTTACAAATCATTATAAATATTACAAAAAATGCTAAAATAGTTTGTTTTTTGTTTTTTCAGTTTACGATATTATAAAATATATAGAACATTTTTTTCTTTCCAGATTAAAATATTTCTGCTGATGGCTTTCCTGAAATTTCCAACGGCGTGGACTCTTCTTGGACTCATCTTCATGGGCGCGTCCGTCCCACATCATTGCGTCGGGAGCAACAAGGAATGCGAAGATGCGAATGGCGAACCTTGCACGGTTTGGGAATACAACAGGACAGTCTTCAAAGAGACGATAAATACAGAGGTAAGAATAATAAATAATTTTCCTATGAAAGAATATACAACAGTCATATGATACCTGTTCCATACACTAAAAACAACACTTGTTTCTGTGACGGACAAACAACACTAAAGTATTGAAGGGGAAGTGAGAGTGTTCTTTTTAAAAAACGTAATAGTTTATTTAATTTTCGAAAAGGACAAAAATGCGGATTTCCAAATGAACCACAATGGCGGACTATCCAGAGACCTCTTAAAATCGTTAAATCCTGGTAGATCTCAAAATAGTATCCTTGAGGACGAAAACTAATTTGTCGGGAAGGAGAGTGGCCATTGTTTTCCTTTTTAAGAAATTGTTTCTTTTTTTTACAAAGGACACTTTTTCTTCCCATATAATCCTTCGGTTTTTCGTCTATACTATTGCTCGATTGGAAAATGACTGATACAGTGTGGAGAACAGTCCTGAGCAAAATGGTCACTCGAAAAGGAATAATTATACAAAAATTACCGAACGGAATAAAAAAAAAAAAAAAAAAAAAATGTCTAGACATTGAGGTAGCTGGACGGAATAAAAATGAAAATGATTGACAGGAACGAGAATTGAAAAAAGAAGCAATCAATTAATTTTGTGTTTAGAGACAATTCTCTTTTAAATTATTAAGTTTTTTTTTTTTTTACATACGGAGTTGAACTTTGGGGCTCCACTAAACCATCCATTTCTACTCGAATACAACCCTCACAATCCAAAATCCTTCGAAAAATCCTTAATGCTCCTTAATTTGTCACGAATAAATTTATCCATAAAAACCTCAATGTTGCATATGTTGCTGATTTAGCCCAAGCCTGATACCAATCCTTTCATAGTAAAATGCACTCCCACACGAATCCATTAGTCTCCCAACTTGCTTCCCATTTGATACCTAATAACCGAGGCGTATGAAAATAAGATGGCCAAGAGACTTTCTAGTTTGGAACTTTTTTTGAAGTACTACTAGTGAGTAGTTCATTACAAGTGATTTACATGTCATTATTATCATTTCCTCAAAATTACTTTATGTATATTGATGTACAGATGTAAATATCAATAAATAGTTTTAAAAAAAGTTTTTTTTTCCTTGGACGAACTTATTTTGTATCGCAATTACCTCTCATGCTGTTTTTCTTTTTCTTTGGAATTTGTTACTCCATATATAATTATTACATCTTGAACAATATAATATTGCACTTAAACAACCAATTCATGTATTATAAAAAATGTATGACTTTGGCCGACTAGTCACTAGCCGATTAGTCGGCAGGAAACAAAGTCATTCATTGCTTCGGTTTGAATTCGGGTGACGTCGGCAATGTTCGAGGCTCTTCGTGTATACCTTTATAACCGTAAGTACATGTAACTAGAGGTTTTCGTATATTTAATACTTTTTCTTTTGTTTTTTACAAACTGGCCGATAAGTAACGGATTTTTTTGTTAAATATAGCAAAAGAAATAAATTTACTATCCTTAGCTTAGATAGTTTATTCTGAAATTTGGAATTTAATCATTCTGAAAAAGATATCATGCTAATGGACTTCAAACAAAATTCTCTTATATATAATCGGGTAATAGTTACTTACAGGCTTGGTGTTTCGGGATACCAATCTTACGCTGAAGAGAATCCTATTTGAGTGAGGGATCGTAACGTAAATAAAACAAAAATTAATAGAGCAAACTTTGACCGAGTCTGGCACCCGGGACTGCTTTACAAACTCCGTAAATTCCTACCTTCTACATATTTCCTTATTCTCCGCTCATACTTCAATGATAGAACTTTTAAAGTTGACATAACTTTTCCTATTCCTCTCTCTTTACCCAATCTGCAGGTGTTCCTCAAGGAAGTACCCTACATCCAATCCTCTATACGGTGTATACAGCTGACATTCCGACAAATCCTAGCACCATCCTCACCACGTATGCTGATGACACTCAGATCATTGAATCAGTAAACAATGATACCTTTATTGCCTCCCAGTCACTCCAATCCCATATCATAAACCTTCAAAAATGGTGTAAAAAATGGAGAATCAAAATACATCCAATTAAATCCCATCAAATAACCTTTAAACTTCGTCGTAAACCTACGAATTCCTGCCCTACAGTATCCTTTAATGTTGTTCCACAAATCCCCGTTGAACAGATCCGCTACCTAGGACTCCATCTGGACAAACATCTTACTTGGAATCCACATACAAGACTAAAACAACAAACACTGCCCGTCTTTTTCGACTACTTTAACGTTTACTTGACAAACGTTCAAACCTTCCACTTAATTAAAAAAACTCATTTACATGACTGTGATTAGACCTATTTAGTCGTACGGAGTTGAGCTTTGGGGCTCCACTATACAATCCAATTCTTTTGGTATCCATTCCTTACAATTCAGAATCCTTTGAAAAATCCTTAATGGACCTTACTTTGTCACGAATAAACTTATCCATGAAGACCTTAATGTTCCATATGTAGCTGATTTAGCTCAAGCAAGATACCAATCCGTTCATTGTAAACTGCATTCCCACACGAATCCATTAATTCCCCAACTTGCTTCCCATTCGATACCTGATGACACATCGAGGCGTCTGAAAAGGATATGGCTAAGAGGCGTTCCTTATTATGTCACAAACAAACTTATCCACAAAGATCTTAATATACCTTATGACATAGCTCATACCAGATATCTATCCTTTCATAGCAAATTCCACAACCATTCAAATCCAATAGTATCACAACTTGCTTCTCATTCCATTCCAGATAACCCTCCGAGGCGCCTGAAAAGAAGATGACCCCTCGGGACCTTCTAATATAGTGCTTCATTATATAGAACCTTTATAAGTGCTACCAATGGGTAGTTGCTTTAAAAACAAGTTGTGTGTCATTTTTATCATTATCACCGAATTTACTTTATGTATTATATTTGTACATACAGTTGTAAATTTCAATAAATGACTAATAAAAAAAAGTAAAACGAGCAAACATTGTTTAAAATAAGGTTTACAGGACCTGTTACCCGATTAAATATAAGGGAGTTGTGGAAATATTTTCGAAAGGCTGACAAAGTAGAATTTTGATATATATATTTCAGGGGGCGGCTAACTTTGAAATGGTGATAAGAAAAAATAATAAGTTATTAAAAAATGTTTCAAAAAAATATCATCAAAATCAACACAACTCTTCACAACATGCATACAATGTGTAATTTTAACTACCGCATCTAAAACAGCTTAAGGAGGTATTGTATTTTAATGGTGGTAGGGGTAGCATAGGGGCGTCAAACTGATCTTTGCCTTTCCACCCCCATCCTGAAAAATCTAGTTCCAGCCAAAGGTAACCTAACCTAAAGGTAACATTCAGGTTTCTAAAGGAAATAGATCATGTCCTAAAAATATGAAAATATGGTCTAAAATGATAATCTGTATAAAATTCCACTTTTACATTTCATTTTTTACAGCGCCCTTATTTTACTTTATTATATATCTGATATATTATGTATTATAAATAATAAATGAAACTTTCCGTTTACAAATATATTTTTGAATTATTATTTAAAAAAAAAAAAAAAATTGTTCTGTAAATTCTAATATGTAATTGCAAAGACAATTTATAATCTATATTCTCGTAATTAAGAATCGATTTTCAGGTATTGGTAATCAAAAAATTGAACTAAAAAAGAAAACAAATCATCGCGACTTTACTACAATGTCGAGATTATTCCAAAGCTAATTTATTATTCTGTTTTAACTATGAACGAGTGGGAACATAAACATAGGAGATATATTTTTAGAGACATGACTTTGTATAAAGCAAGCATTAGCGTTCGTGTATGAACATTAAAGTTATATTAGAGCCGGAGTTATTACTCTGCCCGAAACATACACATATACTTTATTAGCACTGAAAGGATTAAAACGACCCTTTTATAATCACTCACAGTAAATTCTAGCTATAAAAGGAATAACATTTTTCATTCTTTATGTCTATTTTTTAAATTTAATATCTTAGTCTGGGCACTGATAAAAATCAAGAATTTAAAGAACAAATCAATTGAACAATGAATACAACATATAAAATTAAACCAAGGATCAAAAATATTTTTAAACAAAGGTTTAATTAGTCGGAGAGTGGAAGGACCCTTAAAAATACACTGAAAGGTAAAAAATTCAATCCAATTGATTTTTTTTTTTCATATTCTTAAAAGTTTAATTTTTTTTATTTAGTCATTTATTGAAATTTACAACTGTATATACAAATATAATACTTCAAGTAAATATGATGATAATGATAAAAATGAAACGCAACTTGTTTTTAAAGCAACTACCCATTGGTAGCACTTATAAAGGTTCTGTATAATGAAGGTACTATATTAGAAGGTCCGAGGCCATCTTCTTTTCAGACGGCTCGGAGGGTTATTAGGAATGGAATGAGAAGCAACTTGTGACACTAATGGATGTGAGTGGTTGTGGAGTGTGCTATGAAAGGATAGATATCTGGTATGAGCTATGTCAGAAACGTAAGGTATATTAAGATCTTTGTAGATAAGTTTGCTTGTGACAAAGTAAGGAGCATTTAGGATTTTTCTAAGGATTTTGGATTTTAAGGATAGGATACGAGATGAATTGGAAGGTTTAGTGGAGCCCAAAAGCACAACTCCGTATGTCCAAATCTGTCTAATTACTGTTATGTAAATGAGTCTTTTGTAATTAATTGGGAGCTTTGAACGTTTTCTAATAAATGTTGAAGTAATCTGTAACGAGGGGCAGTTTCTTGTTTAAGTCTTGTATGTGGATTCCAAGTAAGACGTTTGTCCAAGTGGAGTCCTAGGTAGCTGATCTGGTCAAATAGGGATTAGTGGAATATCATTAAAGGATACTGTAGGACAGGACGACGCACAGTGGGGCAAACGTGGAAAAAACCCTAAAATCTTATGATTTTATTTTTATTTTTTTTTTTCATTATTTTTGTACACCTTAATAAATCTAGCATAACGTTGTGGAACTGATTTTTCGATTATTTCGTCACCAGGATCTGTACACGTCCTTGAAGTTGCCCTTTTCTGGAGTTGAGAAAATAACACGGTTTTGAAGTTATGTTAAAATAATTTTTTATGAGACTGAATTTTTAGCAAACATTTTGTATTACCCTTTGAACTTCACTATTGATGTTTACTGGTTTATGGACGATTTTTATTTCGTAAATGTAGCCCCAACCTTGACTCCCAGGAATTTTCAAATTTAGCTGGCTCGTAAATCTAAATTATCTTCATTTCACTTGGTCTTTCAAAAAAAAAGCTACACCGAACTAGGCTCTCCTTAGGGGTTCAAATTGAAGTACAGGTGTCTGAGGAACCGTGTTATAAATATAAATCCCGGCTTCGGCCATATTTGTTCGGGGGATGAATTTATGTGTTATCTTTCACTATACAGAAACTAATTTTTAGCATAATTTTTTTTTTTTTTTATAACTAGGATGTGAAAATTGGCTTACTATATATGTATATTTATTTTTATTAGTTTGTCTTATTTAATATATATATATATATATATATATATATATATATATATATATATATATATATATATATATATCGTCAATAGATCCATTTAAAAGTAATGTTCAAATTGAACATTCATCCCCGAATTGTACATCGCAATTGCGAGTGCCCGGGTGTATGGATCAGTGAAGAGAAAGGATTTCACTGGTTCGGATACGGGCTTGGTGGCCTAGTGGATAAGGCGCCACGCTAGAGAGGTGGAGACTTGGGTTCGAATCCCAACCGGGGTCAAATCTTTTTTCTTCAAAAATAAAATATATATATATATATATATATATATATATATATATATATATATATTTTTTTTTTTCTTTTCTTTATTCATTGTAAAATGATCAGATATAATATGATTTCTTGTTTTCTATACAAAAACACATAACTTTCTTGAGAGACTAAGTACCAGAATATAGCAGAAAGAACAACTTTCAAAAATAGCTCTTCAAATAAAAAATCAAAATCAATTGAAAATAAAAGTTTTGGAATTTGGATGACCAATTTATGGGGTTATTATTTGTATCACTGAGTTCTTATTATTGTATACCTTAGTTCTCTCATGAAGATTATCATATTTATTTATTTTATTCTTTTATATCAATGGCTAGGATATTCTACCACTCCAATCATTTTCAATCTAAATGTCTTACTAAATTCAGAGATTTAAAGTAAAATGTGTTTTATTAATATATAAATCACATTTGGCTTTAAAACTGAAGGTGAGCTATAATAAACATCACAGAGATCATCATTCAAGAAAAACAGCAACAAATGAAGATGTTTTTCATCTTATCATGGTGACTTCTGATCCGGTGATAAGTAATTTAAGTCCGCATTTAAAAAAAAGAAGTTCCCATTAAATGATGAAGGTTCTTATTTACTGTTATAGAAAAAAAGGAACAATTCGAAATCTTTTTTTTTCTTTACTTTTATAGTTAATAGCTTTTATTTCTGTACGTAATATAACGAGTGAATATAATCTTTGTCAATATAAGATTGATAATTGTAAATAGCTGTCCAGTCTATTCAATAGAATTCAACTGAAGTTACATTGTAAAACTTATTACATTTTTTAAATTATATGAAACATTTTAATTTATTTCCAAATATAACCTGATAATGAATTTTAACCTAATTCAACGAATCTTGGGTCTGTAATAGAGCTATATAGTAAATTTCATTCAATTTAGCATCTAAAAATATATATATAATAATAACAAACTTGATTTTTTTTAATTGATTTTTTTTTTAATTTTTAAACTGAAAACATGGATCAATTCTGATGATCAGATTGCTCTCGTTATAGTTTTATTTTATTCAGCAGCTTAGATAGTTTATAAATATACCCCAAATTTACTTTATAAATTTTTTCTTACTTTTTGTTCTTAGATTTTTACCCTTTCTGATCATCTGATGAAGCTGATTATGATTTCATTCAATTCAGCACCTCATGAAATATATAATTCCAAAATTTCATGCTTATAGCACGAACCGTTTAGAAAGCATGAGGTATTTACCCATTTTGGGCCGTTTTGCCCCACTGTGCGGCGTGGGTTTTCGACGAAGGGTAAAGGTTATTTGTTGAGATTTATTTTAATTCTCCAATTTCGACACCATTATTGAATGTTAATATTGGGTTGTTTCACATGAAATGTCCGATTTTATAATATTTGAAATACATAGAGGATTTTGCGAGTCTCTGTTATTGAAAAAGCTCGATACATGGGTACCTCACGATCTCACTGAGCGACAGCAATTGAAACGTCTTGAGACCTGCGTTTCGTTGCTTGCTAGGCAAAAAACCGACCCTTTCCTTGAAAGAATAATAACTTGCGACGAAAAATGGATTGCTTATGACAATCAGCGTCGGTCAGGGCAGTGGTTAGACATCGACGAAAGCCCAGGACAAATGCCAAAACCAAATTTGCACCCGAAAAAATTGATGGTTACAGTATGGTGGTCCATGGCTGGAATCATACATTATTC
Organism: Euschistus heros; assembly: GCA_003667255.2. Taxonomy (NCBI): domain Eukaryota; kingdom Metazoa; phylum Arthropoda; class Insecta; order Hemiptera; family Pentatomidae; genus Euschistus; species Euschistus heros. The sequence goes on along the minus strand of RCWM02000478.1, from coordinate 724,232 downwards.
CTTTTTGCCTAGAGGTGAGACCATTACTTCTACAACCTACTGCAATGAAATTGGCCAATTGCACGAAAAATTATTGAAAAAACAACCTGGATTGGTAAATCGGAAGGGCCCTATACTCCTACACGACAACGCTAGACCCCACGTTTCAAAACTTACCATGCATAAATTGAAAGAGCTGGGGTACGAAGTTCTTCCGCACCCACCATATTCTCCCGACTTGTTTCCAACAGATTATCACCTTTTCAGGAATTTAGACAACTTCTGCAGAGGAAAAATTTTTGCAAATGATGCTGAAATCAAAAGTGCGTTTTCAGATTTTGTTTCACTTCAAAGCTCAGAGTTTTTCAAATCCGGGATAAAAAAGTTGTTGTCACGTTGGGAAAAATGTGTAGAAAAAGAAGGTAAATACTTCGAATAAAATCATATTGTTTTCATATTGTATTTTTACTAAAATCCCTATACCTTGAAAACGGACATTTCATATGAAACAACCCAATAATATGAGATTGTAGAGATTGGGATACAACGAAAGGATTATTATTTACTGATAACAAACATGTGTAGGGTCACCTGTGGTGTAGTGGTTAGCATAGCAACCTACTAAACTCAAGATCGCGGGTTCGCAGCCCGGCAGATGACCTTAGGATTTTTTAAAGGGAGTAAAAAATCCTTAGCTATGCCGTCCTTCGGAAGGGACGTAAAATGGGGGTCCCGAGCCTGTGCGATGTCAGGTACTCGTTAAAGATCCCTATCCTAATTATACCTGGATAGGCAAAATTTAGGACTCCCATCGTAGCATCGTCCGATTAGCCATAGCAGCATAAAAGTGACGTTAAACGAAACAAACAAACAAACAAACATGTGTCATCAGCGTAAGTGTTGAGGACAGTGGAAGGATGAGTCGGGATGTCATCTAAAAAATTAAATTAAATAAAAATATGACTAGTATGAAATATTGCAGTTTTGCATTAGAAGGGGCACATCCCTCATGAATATATTCAGAACCACATTAGACCTATACTCCATCGAATGCTAGACCCAATGAACCCAAGGGGTAGATATAAACCTTATGAATTAAAAATTTATTAAATTTAAAAATCCTTGCAATTAAATAGAACTATGAAGATGATGTAGTTAAAATTTGGTATACATGGGTTCAGAAGTTTTACCATTAGTCCAGTCAATAGGGAATCACTCCCATGTTAAATTTACTAAAAATAAGGGCTGGTAGCAACCCGCACAGAGTTGTTGAGGGCGATTAAAGAAGTATTTTTGTCAAAAGTGCCCCGAAAATTTGGTGAGTTTTTCAGAGTTAGGGGCACGAGAACATGGCCAAAAGCAGTTTTTTTCAATTTATAAGCAAATATAACGCGGCTTTTCATAAAATGTTGTATATAAAAGTTGTAGATAATAAAAATATCTACAATTTAAGCCATTGATCGTTCGATTCTGATGATTGGTTGTCGTAAAAAGTGCAAAAAACCCTCTAAAATGTCCCTTTTTTGCATAAGAATTATTATAAACAAAAAGGGCCTTTTCAATATTTTTTATTGATGAAAAAGGAAGCTTTTTAAACCCAAAGAAAAATAGGATCTACCCCGTCCTCCTATCTTTATTATTTACTGAGATATACCTTTTGTTTATCTCGATATCGATATTTTCAATGCAAAACGGGCCGTTCGTGATTCACATTTTGAACTTCGGATGACCGGGATATTATTCTTAAGGGCTTATATTTTCATTATGAATTGCTAAAAAATCGATTTCTTTGAAAAAACATGCAATAAAATCGACTTGAAAAAGCGCCCGTTTTACAGCTATAAACAATTGAAGCTAGAGCGTCCGGTATTGAACCGATTTTGTTATAAATATAATAAATTAAAAGCTTACCTCTCAACGATTGATTTGAGCTATTCAAAGTGTAGCTACCATAAATAACAGCCGAGTTACGATTTTTTTTTTTTTTAAATCACTACGTCATTTCTTTTTGCAATCTCCAGATCTCTCCGCGTGATAGAAATTTAAGACAATGAAAATGCAATGTAGATACTGGAGAAACAACTGAGCAGTAGGTCCATTCGATTTGAATGTTGTAAACTGACTTTGAAATTTAGAAGAAATTTGTAATCGCACGTGAAAATGCATGGCCAGAAAGAATTTTTTCGACAGAGTTTGCTGCAAATATAGTTGTGAAAGCTTCTATTAAGCCACTGCCATCCATCAAATATGAAATACTAGAAAGAAATGACATCAAAGTGTGAAATCCTCCTAACCGTACAGTTACAGATTGAAGCCCGTGTGGATCATTCAATGGATCAATCGACGCTATCAATTCACGTGCTTTCCAGTAAAGAGGCTGATCAAAGGTCACGAAAGCAGTAGCTTGTTTAAGAGCTCGGGCTCGTGCTGACGCTTCAATCAACACTGTGAAAATTGTATCGTACCGGCTAGGAGGATTATTCGCAAATTTTAAAGGAATAATTTTGAACACATGATACTGAAAACTTGTCGAGTAAGTTTCCCGAAAGCCCATCCACCCTTTTGTACTATTTGGAGATTGATTTTTTTTTAATTAACCATAACAATGACGTAGTGATTTAAAAAAAAAAAAATCGTAACTCGGCTGTTATTTATGGTAGCTACACTTTGAATAGCTCAAATCAATCGTTGAGAGGTAAGCTTTTAATTTATTATATTTATAACAAAATCGGTTCAATACCGGACGCTCTAGCTTCAATTGTTTATAGCTGTAAAACGGGCGCTTTTTCAAGTCGATTTTATTGCATGTTTTTTCAAAGAAATATTATTTTTTAGCAATTCATAATGAAAATATAAGCCCTTAAGAATAATATCCCGGTCATCCGAAGTTCAAAATGTGAATCACGAACGGCCCGTTTTGCATTGAAAATATCGATATCGAGATAAACAAAAGTATATCTCAGTAAATAATAAAGATAGGAGGACAGGGTAAATACTATTTTTCTTTGGGTTTAAAGAGCTTCCTTTTTCATCAATAAAAAGTATTGAAAAGGCCCTTTTTGTTTATAATAATTCTTATGCAAAAAAGGGACATTTTAGAGGGTTTTTTGCACTTTTTACGACAACTAATCATCAGAATCGAACGATCAATGGCTTAAATTGTAAATATTTTTATTATCTACAACTTTTATATACAACATTTTATGAAAAGCCGCGTTATATTTGCTTTTAAATTGAAAAAAAAAAAAACTTGGCCATGTTCTCGTGCCCCTAACTCTAAAAAACTCACCAAATCTTTGGGGCACTTTTGACAGAAATACTTCTTTCATCGCCCTCAACAACTCTGTGCGGGTTGCTACCAGCCCTTATATTTAGGAGAGAATTTTCCCTATTGACTGGACTACATTGTAAACTCTATTTCTGAATGGTGCTAACCACATATTGTTCGATTTTAAATCTTCACTGGAATCCACATGTCACATATTTAAATCTTTGTTAATAATTTAACTAAGAATAAGTTAATTTCATTATCAATAAGAAAAATTAATAAATATTGCCGGAGATGGAAACTGAAAGTAAATACAAGCAAATCGGAGGCAATCATCTTCACAAAACGTAGACCTGTCATATCACCAGCATATCATTTCAAACACAGAAGACATACCTTGGTCTAAATCAATAAAATACTTAGGTTTAACACTTGACAAATCATTAACATACACCGAACATATAAACAATAAAACTGATAAAGCTAAAAAAACTTTTATACAAAATGTTCCCTACTTCAATAAAAAATCGAAATTAAGCCCTAAAAATAAACTTATCTATTATATATTTGTCAAATACCACTCACTCATTTAACACGAAATCTCAGAAACCACCGAACGGATTGGAATAAAATTCGATATGTAGATTCCTCTAGGGCCGTAGGTGCTCGCTAAGAAAGGAATTTTAAAAAATTGGCCTGGATCGCGGCTAATTTGCGAAAAATGCGATTGAATTTTTATTGAGTGAATAATAAAAGATTAATTATCATATGGTATTTGGAGATAAGCTAAGTTAAAAAATTGGTTAGATCATTAAGCCGCAAACTTCGACCACCGATTAAGTTCCTTATGGTTGTAAACAAACAAAAATACGATCGATGTCGAAACCTTATAATATTGGTACTTTCTGTGAACTCATGGTAGCTGCAAAGGTTACTTACAACTTACAAGTTTGAGTTGTTTCGTGACGAGAAGCTATTAAAAGGCTTATGTTAAAGAGGAGGTTAAAAGACTTATGTTCTCTGGTGATGGCATGCAAGGCCAGTTCGATGTAGGGACAAAAAACAGATAAGAATCAATAGTTCTACCAAGTGTATGATTCTCTTTAGTATCGTATCATGTTCTACCATGGAGAAGAAAGGTACAGTATTATCATCCCTCAGCGTGGCCCAAACTCCAATACATCACTTAAGAAAACTGTGCCTGCAGCTGATTTTTACGCCTAAATGTTAGTGGAGCGAGGAGGTGAAGAACCTTATTTACTTTAATTTCGTAATCTCCTAAACCAATTTATGCTTGATATGTACGCAAAAATAGAAACAGAAAGACTAAACTTTCTTCAAAAAAGTTGAGAAGTTGAGACTATATTCACTTAAAGTATGCCATAAGAAAAGCTGATGGTCTGGTATCAGAGCTGGGTAAGATGGTAGTGCTGCCTCGAAGCTTCACTGGAGAACTATCAAAATAATATAAAATTAAGTTCTGCAAATTGTCAAATTTACTTATTGAAATTATTCTAAGAATGGAATTCTTCAGGTTTATTTAAGTAATAATATATCAACGTTAAGCTTAACTTTAACTAATTTAAGTTGTCTTAATCCTAATAATATTAAACCGTAGCGGAGCAAGGTACTTTCAGCTAGTACTATATAAAACATTTATCCGAGCACAAATCAAATCACATATGCTTCTCCGGTGTGGAGCTCAACTTGCTCCACTAACTATAATAAATTGGAAAGGGTTCAAAACATGTGCATGAGGATCATCAATGATTATCCTCGTTATACTAAAATATCAACCATGCTCCATGACCTAAACTTACTCCCTCTAAAACAGTATGTCTTCGAACAAACCAAAGCTTACTTTGCAAAAAAAAAAAACAAATTCAGAAAATTCCCTATTACAAGATTGGTAACTATGATAAAAATTCCCTCAAAAGATACACGCACAAAAGAACCAAACATGTTCTCCTAACATAAACCCTTTGATTACTCAACTGCTAAGTATACATATAGTCATTCATTTATGTTTGCGGGTTATTATATATAGATTATTTATACTTATTATTATTGTTTTGTATTTAATTCTTATGATATATTTTATTTTATACTATGTAATTATTTTTCTTTCTTTACATTTCTTTTTTTTTTATATGGTTTTTTCCTTATTCTTCCCACTGTTCACAGATAATCTTTATATTTTAAAATATTAACTAAACTATAAAATTATGTTAATGATGTAGAGGACTTAAGACCGGCACATGTATACTAAATGATTTGTAATTGTAAATATGTCAATAAAGCATTATTATTATTATCTCATGTAGAATGGCCCTCGCCACCTATCGGTCAATGTTAAAACTTCATGCGCACCACATATTTATCGCTTTTTTAAAAGAGATTAAAAAGAAAATATGAAAATATTATTATTGCTAAACTTTCCTGAATCTATAAAGTTGATGTAGTTAAAATGTGGTACAGATTGGTTCAGTATTTTTCGCTTTTAGTGATCACAACTAAAAATGACTTGTCTTTTTATTTCTATTTTTTTATGTATCAATAGAATACAAAAATTAAAAAAAAAAAAATTGTTCATTCATATTAATCATCTTTTAATACATGTATGTATGTATTTATTTTTAAGTGAACAACAAAATTCCTTAGCACCGGAAAAATCCGCTAAATCCGTGACTGACCGCTATAAAGAGGTCCTTAACTAACCCCAACCTAACCTACTGGTTTAGTCAGGTTTTATCCTAGACTGTAATGGTACGCTCTCTACAGGACGTGTGGGGAATACTGAAGAGAGGAAGTGAGCTGGAAGAGACGTTGAACTGGGAAGAGAATATCTGGGTCGCGCTAGGTCTGGAATCTATTATAGGTCATATCGTCTGTTATCGGGGATTTAGTGCCTCCGCGCTCTGCGATGGCTCTATAATTCTTTTAATAGCAAAAATGCTTTTCGTTCAATATAATTTAGAAAACTAGTTAATTTTTAGAATTTATTATGATGATTTACTGAAGGAATAAAATATAATGTTTAAAAAAAACAAAAAAAAACATGGAACATGATTTAGAGGTTGCCTTAGTAACAGTCGATGCTCAAATATTTTCTATTTTTTTTCGCTTACCTGTGATTCAATTTTCCGCAGGAGATAATTTTTCAAATTAAATAACTTAATCGCAACCTCTACATCAAACTGAAAAAGTGACATACTTAGGACTTACGCTTGATAGAAGACTGACATGGGGCCCACACGTCAAAACAAAAAAAAAAGAAACATTACAGCTAAGAGTACAACTTCTATACCCAGTACTTCACAGACGCTGAAAACTTCCTTTAAAACAGAAACTTAACATTTACAGTTACTTGCTAAAACCCATCTGGACGTATGCATCGCAAATTTATGGACCGGCCAAAAGAACGCATATTCAGAAAATCCAGACATTTCAATTGAAATTCCTAAGACTGATATCAGACTCCCCTCTTTGTGTGTCAAACGATAGACTACATACAGACTTAAGTATTCCGATAGTTAAGACCCATATTCATAAACTTTATCGACAATATCATGAAAAACTACGTGGACACTCTAACAAACAGATACATAATATGGCAACAGTACAAATTCCTGACAACGGAGGCTGAAAAGGAAGTGGATGAGGGATCTCCTAGTCTAATACCTAATAATTTAGTTTCAGGCCTACAGATTGTACCACTAGGTGCTGACTCCCTCATGCCTGATCATGTCTGTTATTTTATTGTAACTTCACATTCATTTTTTCTCCGCTTTCTTTTACAATTTTAAGTTAAACAATTAAAGATTATTCGTAATAAACAAAGTTGAGAGAAAATAGGGGTTTCAAACGTAATTTTTTATTTTTTTTTTTTTTTTGAGTATTGAATAAATTCAAAGATATTTTTCATTTAATTTATAATAAGTTAACTTCAAGCAAATTTTCGATTTGAGCAACGCCAACAGAGTTAGAGTATGTCCAAAAAGCTCCTACATCTAAAAATAGAAGTTTCAAAAAAGATTTTTTTTTATTCAAACCAATATAGCTCTTAAATGGTAGGTCCTACCGACAAATGTTACATATACAGGGTGAGTATTTCTTAGTGTAAAAAAAAAAATTGGGTGAAACTAGATCAAAAACGTAGCAAAATGCCGCAGACCTCACCTTTCAATTCCAATCCGTTGCAGATATACGATAAATCAAAGACTTTTTTGAGAAACTAACTAACTCTTTGGCGCTATGGCCGATGAAGGACCCTGGCCTCCTCAACAATCCTCCTCCATTCAGAACGGTCTTCTGCAGCTCTTCACCATCTTACACCTAATTGCCTTAGGTCAGCTCCTACATCTTCCAACCACCGCAGCCTAGGCCAACCTCTTCCTCTTTTACCTTCCGGTCGCCCTTCCAACACTTTCTTTGGAAGCCTTTCCTGATTCATCCGGTGTACATGACCCAGCCATCTAATCCTTCCTTTCTTGATACAGGAAACCAAATCCGGGTCCCCATACAGGTCTCTCAGTTCACTGTTGGTTTTTATCCTGTATCCATTCTCAATTTTGGTTGGACCATATATTTTTCTCAGGATTTTCCGCTCCCAAGTATTTAAATGATTTTCTTGTTGAAGTGTGAGGGTCCACGCTTCGCTACCATACATTACCACTGGTCGAAGGACTGTCTTGTATATTCTGGCTTTGATATCTCGAGACATTTCTCGATTTAGAAAAATCTTTTTAAGTGACCAATAACATTTGTTGCCATTTTGGTTCCTGGCTTTTATCTCCTCTCCAATATTGTTATTTTCAGTCACAATCGTGCCAAGCTATTTGAATTTCTTCACTCTTTCAAATGTGCATCCACCATTTATTTGGAATCTGCCAGGCGTGTCTTTCTTGCATGATAACATATATTTTGTTTTATTTTCGTTAATTTTGAGCCCTATTCTATCTGCTGCCCCTTCAGATTTTTTGTACGCCTCGGAAACTGCATCGATTGTTGTACCTATTATGACCACATCGTCAGCATATGCAAGGGGTTGTGTGCTTGTATTATAGATGCAACCATCGGTCCTTTTTTGCATAGCTCTTATAATTAATTCTAAGGCCATACTAAATAAAACAGGGGATAAGGGGTCTCCCTGTTTTACTCCTATTTTTTAATTGTGAAGTCTCCTTTTCCTTCCTGTAACCTTGAATTTTACAAACTTGGAACTAAAGGACAACTTGATTTTCACCTTATTTGGGGAAGTCACAATGTCTTAATTACTTCAACACTCACTGTTTTTCGAAAAAAAACTATCGACAAAACTGCAAATCTTACAAAAACTTGCAAATTTAATAAGCTTTCGAATGATATGTTAAACGTAATCATTCTGTTTCGATTTGATGGAGAAATTTACTTTTGAAACCGAAAAAACATGGTGTTCTCATTTGGCATACAAATCAGTTACTAAATTATAATACATAATTGTAAATAAAACATTATGCCAATCCCTTAATAGAAATGTGCATTTTAAACATAATAAACTCTTCATTGGAATAAAAAGCAATGAAAAAAATTATTGTTTAATAGAAAATAAAAGAAAACTGTCAATAAAGCGACAGCTGACCAGAGGATCTTTATGCTATTCATTTATTTATTTATTATTATTATTTATGATTTATTTTATTAGATTTTCAATGTAATGTCTAAAATCCAATGATAATGAACATAGACATAAATTTTGCCGTTAGCTTCTGAATGCAGATTCAGAGAAAATGCAGAGCAACATCAACAGTTAGAGCGTGTAAAAAAAAAGGCCCAATATTTCAAAAATGTAGGCAAACGTTACTTCTATTTATATTTTTTCTTTTTGCTTTAATGAATATATCCACTTATTTTCATTTATATTATTTATTATTTTTGTTGAGAATAAAAACAATTTGCCTCAAAAAGGGAAATAAATAATATGGGTGGCTTTAAGGATCCATTCATACAAAATGTGCAATAAGAAATAAATAAAAAGAAATAGAGAAGAAAAACAAACAAAGAACCTATAATATATATTACAATAAATAATGTGAACATAAATAATATTAAATTTAAACGAATAAATAACGTAAAAACAATAATTTGTTGTTGTTTTTTTTTTTTTTAACTGAAACGATTGGTTGATTAAAAATAAAGAAATAAGACAAAAAATCTGAACCATTTGATTGGACTTTGCCGTTTTATATTGGAATGCCAATAACAGCACCAAAGAGAAGTTAATCTCGAATTCGTTGTATTCTGGTGGAATTTAAATTAGAATCGAAATTGCAATATATACTTTCTTTTTTTAATCTTAAATTATTCAAATAAGAAATAAAACAAAACGAAGATATAAATCATATTTCATATACATATTATAAAATATTACCAGATTGAAGTAACCTATAAACAATCCTCAAGTTTGACATACAAGGATTCAATAATTCTTGAAAATGAGAGGTGCTTGTAGGTAGGGGACGGTGTCAAACAAAGTTATTTTTAAAAATATTTTTTGGACACTGACAATCAGAAAAAGTTCGATTTAATTTTATGATATTGATGTTTAAAACTGTACATAAGTCACAACAGGCAAATCCATGATCTGTAAACACATAAGTAAATCGTGAAACGAAATGACCATTAGTGGCACTCCAATGATTCTTGTTCGCGGAACCATTTCCATATCGGGCAACCTGCAGGATTATCCGGGATTAAAAAGGATTAGAGCTTGCGTTCTGAAGGGTACGAGTGATATTGCAGGTTATGGCGGAAAGCCTGGTACGTACATTTGATATTTTTTAAAGTGGAAGATGATTGTGAATTAGTTCAATATTGAGAAAATAATGAAAATTAAGAAGTTTAAGAAAAATTTTGTACAGGAGAATTCTTTGATTTAGTTAAACGTCAGAACCCTAATTACTTTTTTAAAATCTTACAAGAGTTTTATGTTCCGTGATGAAATCCAATAAAATGAAATTTTTCAACAGTATTTAGCGGTACGATTTTAAGGAATGCGGAACGTTGTGGTACCGTAGAATAGAAGTGATTTGCCGAGATTTATCTTCTTTTTTTTTTTTTAACAAAGAGCTTGTTTTATCGTTGATGTAGGTGGTCAAAAGTAATAAGTTTTTAGGAAACGCGAGGGCGTTAAACGTACGATACTAGGAGAGTAGAAGCAGTTAGGAGCTCAACTCTTCCTATACTAAATAACCACTATATTGACGACTAGCTGAAAGTGCCCGAGCTCCGCTACGGTTTAATATCATTAGGATTAAGTACAACTTAAATCAGTAAAAGATAAGCTTAACGTTGATAATAATAATTACTTAAATAAACCTAAAGAATTCCATTCTTAGAATAATTTCAATAAGTAAATTTGACAATTTGCAAAAGTTGATTTTATATTATTTTGATATTCCTCCAGTGAAGCTTTGAGGCAGCACTACCATCTTACCCAGCTCTGATACCAGACCGTCAGCTTTTCTTATGGCATACTTTAAGTGAATATAGTCTCAACTTCTCAACTTTTTTGATTTTTTCGTCTTTCTGTTTCTATTTTTGCGTACATATCAAGCATAAATTGGTTCAGGAGATTACGAAATTAAAGTAAATAAGGTACTTCACCTCCTCGCTCCACTAACATTTAGGCGTAAAAAGCAGCTGCAGACACAGTTTTCTTAATTGGTGTATTGGTGTTTGGGTCACATTGAGGGATGTTAATACTGTACCCATCTTCTCCATGGTAGAACATGAGACGATACTGAAGAGAATCATACACTTGATAGAACTCACTGATTCTTATCAGTTTTTTGTCCCTACATCGAACTGGCCTTACATGTCATCACCAGAGAATATAAGTCTTTTAACCTCCTCTTTAACATAAGACTTAATTCTTTCAATAGCTTCTCGTCACGAAACAACTCAACTTGTAAGGGTCTACCTCTGCAGCCACCATGAGTTTACAGAAAGTACCATATTATAAGGTTTGGACATGACGTGTTTTTGTTTGTTTACAACTAAAAGGAATTTAATGTGTGGTCAAAGTGTGCGGCTTAAAGATCTAACCTATTTTTTAACTTAGCTTATCTCCAAATACCATATGACAATTAAACTTTTATTATTCACTCAATAAAAATTTTAATCGCATTTTTCGCGAATTAGCCGCTATCCAGGCCGATTTTTTATAAATTACTTTCTTAGCGAGTACCTACGGCCCTAGAGGAAGCTACATATCGAATTTCATTCCAATCGGTTCGGTGGTTTCTGAAATTTCGTGTTAAATGAGTGAGTGGTATTTGACAAATATATAGTAGATGAGGCAGGTTCTAATGAGTGAACTCCTTTTGACTATGTTTCGATTATTACGCGATAAAAAAAAATAACCTGGATTCGACCGATCTTGCTCAATCCTTCTCGGTTGTCTAAAATTTTTATTCAATTAAAAAAGTCACATTTAAAACCTCTATTTTTAAGTTAAGGAGCTTTCTAACATGGAATATATTATACCAGTGACATTTTTAGTCAAAAGAATACGTTTTTTTGGGGAACGTGAGGGCATTACGCTTAGTTTGATAGTTTGATACTAGGAGAGAAGCAGTTAGGAGCTCAAATCTTCTTATACTAAATAACCATAATCTTGACTAGGAGGCAGGTTATAATGAGTGGGCTACTTTAGACTGTGTTTTGACTAAATAAATACAAAAATTTAACCTGCATCCCTCGATCCAGTTATCGAGTTAGTTATCGATGCTCGATCCCTCTCAGCTGTTCCAAATAAAAAAAGTCATAATTCAAACCTCTATTTTTAAGCGGAGGAGCTTTTTAACATGGAATATGTTTTACCCGTGACCTAGTTGGTCAAAAACGATAGGTTTCTGAAGAACGCGAGGGCGTAACGTGTAGTTTGACATGGAATTTTTTTTTTTTTTTTAAGATAACATTTGTCGCTAGGTTACAAGCTATATTAGTTTGAATGACATGAGTCGCGTTTTAAACTTCCATTTTTAAATGGAGGGGCTTATTTGACACGCTCTTAATCTGTTGGTGTTGATAGGATCGAAAATTTACTAATTTTAAACTTCATTTGTTAATTCTTACCTCTTTCGCCACTATGTAAAACTAACGAATGCAAAAAAAAAAATTCTAGAAATTCGTAAAAATGAAATTATACGAGGTGTGATCAAAAAGTTCCAGGACTGAATTTTTATACATTTATTCATACAACATACAGGTTATTCAAATTTGTCTCCTTCGAAGTACTCCCCTTGGGAAGCTACACACTTTTCCCACCGGTGTTTCCACTGATCAAAGGCCCCAGAAAACTCATCTTTTGTAAAGGTGATTAGCAGCTCCGTTGTTTTTTCTTTAATTTCGTCAACTGTTTGAAATCTTCGTCCTTTCAGGTGTCTCTTGAGCTTCGGGAAAAGAAAAAGGTCGGCTGGAGCCAGGTCAGGTGAGTAGGGACTGAGGAATGACAGTCATTGCGTTTTTTACACAAAAAGGCCATCTTTAAACCTCTTGAACCACTGATGGCAGCATGATCAGCTTAGACATTCTTGACCAAAAGCCTCTTGTAACATCAAAAAGGTTTCAGAAAACGTTTTGTTCAGTTTCACACAAAACTTCACACAAACACGTTGCTCTTCTTTCACATTCATTTTCATAAAATAGTCAAACTCTATAAAACTAACCTCAAACAAACTGTGCTAATGTTACTTTCAGTGATGTTATGATTGATCTGCAAACATAGCTGTGTTCCTGTTGAGTCAGGCAATACAATGCTGCCAACCGCATCGCTGTGAGACATTGCATTCCCATAGTATAAAAAAAGTCCTGGAACTTTTTGATCACACCTCGTAGATTTCGGTCTTCTGATTGCCGATCGGATTCGAAATTTTACTACAAAGCCTTGGAGAATGCATCGGTGAATGAACGAAATAAAAAAAGCGATTTTTCATATTCATTAGTTTTACATAGTGTCAACGACCTGCCAAAAATACAAACAGTACACTAGTGGAATTCACGATAAAGTTCCCTAAATAAAAATGGTATTAAAAAGAACAATATACCGCGGTAATTACACTTTCGTACTGATGTTCTTGAGATCACGAGAGTAGATCTGTAATCCACTTTCTTTTTTTTTTTTTTCATCTACTTTTTGTTTTATAGGGTACATGGTCATCACGTCTATTTATGAGTTGTAATTAAATATAGAGTTTTTATGAGTCCTATTTGCTAAACAATGAAATGAACAATTAAACAACTGACCAAAACAAAAAAAGAAATAAACATAGATTCATATTATATTCTGGGGAATGTAAGAAAAGCACTCGTATATGAATGAAGTGGGTTTCTTAACACACACACACACACACACACACACACACACACACACACACACACACATACACGCACTCACACACACACTTACATATATATATATATATATATATATATATATTTATATATATATATATATATATATATATATATATATATATATATATATATATATATATATATATATATAAATATAAATATAAATAGCTGATATATTCACACCGTTGATAATACGCAGATAGGGCGTATAAAAAGAAACTCCAGAGTTCAAAAGTCTGTAAATATCTTAATGCTATTTATTAATTACTAATAGTTAATAATCTCTTTAGAGCATTCTCTAAGCTTGTTTACTCACACTGGCCTTCTTCAAAAAAAAAAGAAGCCTCAGTTCGGTTATTTATTTCAAAGAAGAAACATGACAGTGTCCTACGGAATTCTTATTTAAGACATTACTGGAAAAACAAATTAACGATGTTGGTACGGAAGAAGGGCTCCGGACGGCCATTAATGGATATTGATGAGGTTCTGAAGGAAGCTGTTGAGTCAAATCCGTCCACAAGTACTCGCGAACTTGCCAGGGAGTGTGGTGTGTTTAAAGATACAGTTAGTCGCCATCTCTCCATGGGGAAGGTGAAAAAGACCTGTAGACTGATCCCTCACGAACTTACTCCTCAACAATCAGCAGAAAGGTTTACAGAACTTCATGGGTTTGAACTCCTGCGTCATCCACCATAAAGTCCAGACCTCGCACCTTCGGATTACTACTTGTTTCGATCCATGGCCCATTTTCTTCAATGGAAAAAATTAGATAATTTTGCGGAAGTTGAAAATACTGTCCAAGAGTTCTTTGACAGCCGTCCCAAGGAATGGTATCAGCGTGGCATCGAGCAATTGTCTAGCAGATGGGTAATGACGGTAGATAACAATGGACTATACTTTGAGTATTAATTGTATTTTATATCAAAGAAATAATAATACAAATATTTGTTTAAGAAACGGTAATTTTTTTTTTAATACCCTATTATTAATGTAGTCGTACAGGTTAATAATAACAATCTATTCTTATCATTCACAGCTGTTTATTGTCACTTCTAATAGGCATTATGGGTAAGGTCGTATTGCATCATGGGTAACTTCAGAAAAGCACTCGTATATGAATGAAGTGGTTTTCTTAACACACAATATATATAACTGATATATTCACACTGTTAATATCAATTGCGTAACAGCAATATTGATGGTTTGTTTTGTTTTTTTCCAGTGGGACTTGGTGTGCGGTAAAAGCCAGCTGGTGAACTTCGCTCAGATGACGTTCATGATAGGAATTATGTTCGGGACGTTCCTCTTCAGCATCGCCTCAGACAGGTAGTTCTTACTAACCTAAAACAACAGCTTCTTTTAGCCGCTCTTGAATTATTCAACACCTCATGCCACCTTTTTTCCCGACACCCTTTTCAGTAATTACTCGCTTCACGGCAGATAACAATGGATTAGTTTTAATGAAGATGATTTTGGAACTAACTAGCTTTTTTCAGCAATTAACAAAAAACAAATAAAGTGATAAAAAGTTTTTCATGCATGTCTTATTAAACCTAGGATTGGATTAAAAATTCTAAATAAGCAGAATCTATCATTTGTCTGCCTTGTAATTGATAAATAGTTTTTATACCCTACCTGTCGATAATATTCCTATGTTTTAGAGCTTTAACGGTATGGCTTAAATAAAAACATACTATAATTTCGAGTAATTTTATTCATACATATAAATTTGCTTTAAAGATATATAATATTCGAATTAATTCTTTAAGCGAGATCTGTGTGGGAATCACCTGCACTGAAGCTTACAACCTTAAAAAGTTCCAAAGAGTACAAGGATTAATAGCTATGCCAAGGATGTCTTTCCACCCTTGTAAAAATCGTTAAATTCTGGCAGATTTGAAACCAGTGTCCTTCACGAGCTTTTAGTTGTATACTAGTTGTATACTAAATTGGTAGAATATAGAATCGCAGTGGTAGAAGTCTGGGACGGGATGAAGAGATGGCTCCTGCCATTACGCTCAAAATCCAGTGAAGGATACCAGATTCAGATCTGCCAGGATCTGAAGATTTCTGGCGACCGAAGGACATCCTTAGTCACTCTTCTTCCCGACAAATAAGTTTGCGTCCTTAAGGATTAATATTTTTTTTCTTCCAGAAATAAACGATTTTAAGAAGGTAGAAGGAACAGTAAGATCAGGAGCAGGATAATATAAAATTAACAAACAGAGAAAAAAAGAGGCTATGATAAAATTTTTTAGAGCTAAGAACGATACATCTTATAAGTTCCATCAAAACAGTTAAGTACTTTAAGAAACAATAAGTTAAACTGGAATATCACTATAGGTTAATATTATAATAATCAGACGGTACTGTCACAGAAACATCTCTCTGCACAAGGATAATCTGTGGTTTATTTATTTATGGCTAAAAAAAAAGAAAAGATTTACAACAGCCGAGGCTAATCTGTGGGAGTAACACGAGATTAGGGCGTAAATCCTAATTAGTGGGATATAAACTTCACGAAACCTGAATTCCAGAGATTCCTTTTTCAGAAATTAAATCGTCAATTATGATACCGTAATCACATCATTCCATAATCTAATTACAGCGGAGTTAACCGGAACAATGAGCGAAGAACTCCATCAAAATTATCTTGCCGGTGTAGTTTCAACTTTCAATGGCATTATCTCACGCCATAGGAGTATATTCATACGCCCACATCTATTCACATCAGCAAAATATCAACTCTATTAGCCTGAGTCTAAAACTGATTACGGAAGCTAAAATTTACAACACAGTCCACAACCTCAGAACCCCCACTTCCACGCCAATATTCAGATTAATCATTTTTATTTAAAGGAAACTCTGTCCTATCTAGCGTTTTCTCTGCCGTCTTAACCGAGGAACATTCTCACCATATAAGCATAAAATTAAAAAACATAATAATATCTAAGGTATTATTTTAATTTGGTAAACTTTATCTGTTGTATAATCTGTGTATTTAGGAGTTGTAAAAATAGAAAAACATATTTTTAGTTTTCATTTATTGATATTTACAACTGTACAATATAATATAAACCAAGTAACTGTGTTGATAGTAGTGGTGATTCAGAAATACTGGACCTGTTATTTTGTAACAAGTTTAGTACTAGGAACAACATTCATACCTGTTACCTTCGTACTGCGTACTGCCCTAGACTGGTATTTCTTACTTGGCATCTCTACCTGTTACCAGATACTCGTTTACCTAAACCAGTATTTTTACTTACACTCTCTAACGAGTATTTTCTGGTATAATGTCAGCCGGTCTTCATTGTATTAGGCACTCTTAAGTTCTTTTTTATTTTATTATTGTTGATTTTAATAATCATTAAAATACACTCAAATATAAAATCTATACATAAGCAATTATATTATTTTTGCTAGTCATAAGTCAAATAAAAAATATGAATGCTGTTATAAAACATCTAACATCTTAAATAATAATTTGCCAATTATTTATTATCTTGTTGATAATTCATTAATGTTTTTAATTAAAGTTTTATTAACTGTAATTAGTCAAAAAAATTTTTGTTCTTCACTTAACTACCAGTATTTTGTGAATAAAATGGTTGAGGATAATAAAAAACGTTTTATGGAAAAATTGTATTTTATAGAAATAATAAAATTAGTAGTTGAAAACGTAAACTTATTGATTATAGCCGATATTGAATAGGTAGCAGATAAGCCAGTAATAGATATGCTAAAATATCAGTGTAACAGGTTAAACGATTACGAGTGTGGAGAGACGCTGACCTTGAGACAAGTAACAGGTATTTTGTAACAGGTATTTGTAACATTTATTTCTTTCGACCTGTATCGGTCGTCCGAGTTACTGAAAAATATCGGTTTAGACCAACCCTAGTTGATAGTGGATACAATGGGATGTAAATAACTGGTGGAGAGCTACCCAATAGTAGCACTTCAATAAAAATCTACACTAAAAGATCTCAAGGCCATATTCATTTCAGACACCTCGGAGGAATATCGGGAATGGAGTGGGAAGCAAATTGGGAGACTAGTGGGTTGGGGTGGTTATGGAGCTTACTATGGAAGGATAGGTATCTGGTTTGGGCTAAATCAACAACATATGGAACATTAAGATCTTTATGGATAAGTTTATTGGTCACAAAGTAAGGAGCATTGAGGATTTTACGAAGGATTTTGGATTGCAGGGATTGGTACGAGATGAATTGGGATGGTTTAGTGGAGCCCCAAAGCTCAACTCCGTACGTCTAAATAGGTCTAGTCACAGTCATTTAAATAAGTTTTTCGTAATTCATTGGGAGCTTTGAACGATTGTCTGGTAAATGTTGAAGTAGTCTGGATTACAAATAAGGTGTTACTCCACGTGGAGTCCTAGGTAGCGGATCTGTTCAACAGAGATTAGTGGGATAAAAATTTTAATAAAACATTTCATATGTATTTCATAAATAATATCCAATTAATGATTATTTCCTCTCCGGTGAGTGGGACGCTTTAGCACCAAAGCGAAACGAATAATTCCGAAACTTCGTGCACACACGAGAGTCCAAATGGCCCCAATTTTTGAATTTTTTTGGCTAGGCACTGTGTTGAAAAATCCGACGCTGGAATAAGATACTCATGAGAAATAAAAATATATAAATATATATACAAGAAACTCATAACTAGAGACCGGATTTTCGTGCAGTAAAAAATCAAAACATGTGCAGTAAAAAACTCAAAACATGCAAAATCGTGCAGTAAAAAACCCAAAATATGCAAAATCGTGCAGTAAGAAATTCAAAACGTGAATTTAAAAACTTAATACATGCAGCAATCCATTTATTTACACAAATATGCAAAACTTAACCAGCCTTGAATAAACTTAAGGTCATTTTGACAAACGTTTCGTTTTAGAGTTAATTCAATCTGAAATACTTTAAAATTTGGGGAAAAAAGGAGATGAAAAAAATTGTTAATTAAAAGAAATATAAAATATCTTTATTAAAATTCCTTTTACGTGGAAACAAAATATAATTAAATGTTTCTGAAAAATAAATTAGTTTTTAAAAGTTTCATGAAAATGTACGACATTATAAATTTCAAAATATTTCTCAGTAAAATTATGCCCGCCAGTCACTTAATAAAATGTTCTTTAGCAAAGAAAAGGAACGTTCTAGATCTATGTACGTAACAGGACAATTTTTGTAGCGTGCGATTGTGGATGAATCCCCATTATCAGCTTCTATTTCCTTTCCGTTGATACAATAATTTATTTTTTTTAAGAATGTAGCCGTAGTTTTTCTCAAGGATTGACTCGAATTTTGAAAATAAACATCTTCCCATTTCATTTTCAATTCGGTTTAAGCTTTCTTCGTGAGTTTCAAACAAATATCAGCTCTGGATATTTATTGGTCCATTGTTTCAGTTTTGTAGAAACACTCGCGGACGTTTTTGGCATTTTCAAAGTCGATAGTTTAAAATCTTGTCAACAACTAGCCCTTTGTGCTAAATCAGAAGTGGGGAATGAAATGGGAAGCGGGGAGTAAAATATTCTGAGAAAACGTCGTGGTTCTAGGAAGTACGTCGATCTTCAATGTTTGCCTAAATCCTCAAAGCTCCCAGTTAAATAGTAGGTCACAAATACAGTTGATTTAAGCGACTTTTTACTTTCAATTTAAAACTAATTAACCTATTTACTATAAATAATTGTTATAAATGTTGACTAATAATCGTAAGTAAAGTTTTCAAAA
This sequence comes from Euschistus heros, assembly GCA_003667255.2. Lineage (NCBI taxonomy): Eukaryota > Metazoa > Arthropoda > Insecta > Hemiptera > Pentatomidae > Euschistus > Euschistus heros. The sequence continues at coordinate 704,831 of RCWM02000478.1, read as the reverse complement.
AATAAATGGTTAAGTGAATAAAATTAGATGAATTTGGTTCAATTGTGCAATTTCGTGCAGTAAAACCCGAATTCGTGCAATTAAGCTCAAAAAGTCAAATTTGTGCAATTTCGTGCAAAATAAAATTTAAGAATAAGAATCCTTATTATATAAATGAGATAACTACTTGGGTTATAGTGCGCTAAATCAAAGCGAACTAAATGTGCAATAACACAGAAATCCGGTCTCTACTCATAACTGACATGAACATCAGGCCTTTCAAACGACACCGGCAGACGAGTGGAAAAAAACGGAATGAGGAGCTGACAACAAATATAAATACCAGTGAAGAACAGATAGGGAAGGTTATTGTTCTCATCCACAGCCTTCTATGTCGGTTTTTATATTTGTTTTACACTTCTTTATTTACTCCGTCATTTCACAAGTTTAATTCTAAAACAAAGAGAAAAATCAGCCTTCACATTGTCAGTCAGGCCAGCTAGGCATTACTGCCAAGTTGGTTTGCCTAACTACAAGCCTGAATAAGGCTTAGGCGCCGTTCACATTCTGGCGATAAAATATATGCGATATATTGTTATCGATATATCGCAGCGATGTATCGATAGGAAGGTTCATGTCAGTAGGAGATAGATCGATGAGGATAGTAAAAGTGTCGTCAACCATAGCTCAACTGTTATTTCCCAAGAACTGTTGAATTAAATGACAGGGAGTTTTATCGAATGAATAGTGAATGAAAACTTTCATCATTTGAAAAGACTATTGTCAGGAACCCTTAAAAATAAAATTACCCAAAGAAAGGATAGTTCTTCAGATAAAACGCTTCTGATTACTATTCAGATGAGCTCTCCCAAAATCAATAGAAAGCATTATATTGTCTACTTATACAAAAGCATTAAATTCTTTAGTATAAGTGACTATTATTCTTGTCAATATCATGTTTAATACTCGAAATATCGTAAGAAACTAATTGCCGAGCGACCAGAAAGTGGTACTTCAAGAGATACAGTCGAACCTCAAGCGGAACTTCGAATAATCGCCGATTTCAATAAAGCGAGGTTCGATTAATAGAGGTGATTTCTGATAGACTTAAAATAATATTGGGTTGTTTCACATGGAATGTCCGTTTTCAAGGTATAGGGATTTTAGTAAAATATGAAAACAATATAATTTTATTCGAAGTATTTACCTTCTTTTTCTACACATTTTTCCCAACGTGACAACAACTTTTTTATCCCGGATTTGAAAAACTCTGAGCTTTGAAATGAAACAAAATCTGAAAACGCACTTTTGATTTCAGCATCATTTGCAAATATTTTTCCTCTGCAGAAGTTGTCTAAATTCCTGAAAAGGTGATAATCTGTTGGAGACAAGTCGGGAGAATATGGTGGGTGCGGAAGAACTTCGTAACCCAGCTCTTTCAATTTATGCATGGTAAGTTTTGAAACTTGGGGTCTAGCGTTGTCGTGTAGGAGTATAGGGCCCTTCCGATTTACCAATCCAGGTTGTTTTTTTTCAATAATTTTTCGTGCATTTGGCCAATTTCATTGCAGTAGGTTGTAGAGGTAATGGTCTCACCTCTAGGCAAAAAGGAATAATGTATGATTCCAGCCATGGACCACCATACTGTAACCATCAATTTTTTCGGGTGCAAATTTGGTTTTGGCATTTGTCCTGGGCTTTCGTCGATGTCTAACCACTGCCCTGACCGACGCTGATTGTCATAAGCAATCCATTTTTCGTCGCAAGTTATTATTCTTTCAAGGAATGGGTCGGTTTTTTTTTTGCCTAGCAAGCAACGAAACGCAGGTCTCAAGACGTTTCAATTGCTGTCGCTCAGTGAGATCGTGAGGTACCCATGTATCGAGCTTTTTCAACAACAGAGATTCGCAAAATCCTCTACGTATTTCAAATATTATAAAATCGGACATTTCATGTAAAACAACCCAATAGAATGCTAACATAAAAAATATTTTTTTATTTTATCTTCATACGAAAGGGTTTTACGCTTTGCCATTTTCGAGAGTCAAAAAATTATTAACGAACAACAGAAGACGAAACGCATCGCATCGTCATCTTCGTTAAAACTATTAGTTTAGGAGGGATCTTTGCTTCTTCCATAGCCTTAAGCTACGTTCTCACGGGGAAAAAAGACAAAAGCGAGGCACGCCTTCGTTTTCTCGTTCGTAGTGCTTGCCTGGAGAGGGGGAGAAAAGTGAACTAGCCGAGAGTCATGGACAGTTCACACGACCACGATTCATATTGCCCCTTGAAACCTACCATGGAGGAGCTTCTCGTGGAAAGTTGTGCAGTTTTGAGTTCAGTTTTTATTGATATGTTGGCGAAAAGATTGAGAGAGTCACGTGGACATATAAAAAAAAACGGAAGAAAAAGCGTTGTTGGGTCAGGAACTGGATACTCGCAAGAAAAATCATCGAATATTAATAAAACAGTATCCTTAAGGACAACAATGGCGGAATATCCTTCCACCATATTAAAATCGTTAAATATTAAAAATATTGTAAAACAGTATCCTTAACGACAACAATGGCTGAATATCCTTCGGATAACTTAAAAACCGTTAAATATTTTAATATTAATAAAACAGTATCCTTATAAGGACAACAATGGCGGAGTATCGTTCGAATATTTCAACATATTATCCATTTTTGTTCTAAATAAACCACTTGTTAACTCTCTCGACTGGCGCGGTCCACGTCTGAAAATCAAACAGGTTTGATACCGAGCGTGAGCGGTCGTGGACTCACTTCTCTATAGATGACGTCAGAGGCAAATTCACGCCACCTCGTTCAGACGGAGGAAATTCCACGAACGCGTGGATCACGCTAGCGTGCCACGCCCCGTGAGAACGCAGCTTTATAGACGACAGATCTGTATGTCGTGTCACATGCCGCTCTGAAATCAATAAACAATCGCCATATTATGCTCCCACATCTTTTCATCAATCCAAATGAAGATTTGTTCAGTGGTTGATCGATTCCTTCGGAAACCGCCCTTTCATAATATGGTAAAAGTCGACTGTATAATAACGCTGCAAAACTTTTATAGGCAACATTCAGCAGCGTGATACCTCTACAGTTGCTGCATTTCGTTAGATCCTTTTTCTTGGGAACCACTATGATTATTCAGCAATTCCATTTTTCCGGCATGTATTCTTCCTCCCATATCCTTTCTATGAGCCTGTGCATCTCTCTCAGTATGCCAGGACCCATGTGTTTGAAGAGCTCGGCATTTATATTGTCCATGTCTGGTGATTTATTTCTCTTCATTTTAACTATTACTTCTTCCACTTCTTCAAATGTTGGAGGTATTCCTTCTTCCCATCCGTTTTCTGTTTCACTGCGTGGGATCACCGCTGCTCCATTAACGTTTTCATTGTCACCAGTCAATAATTCCTGGAAGTGTTCCTCCCATGTCTCCAGAACCTCTTTATTAGAAGTCAGCAATTGGCCTTCTTTACTCTTTACCCAATTATTCGTAGGTACATATCCTTTCTTAATGGCTCCTATTTTCCTGTAAAATTTTCTACTATTATTCTTATTGGCCATCTCCTCTATGTTCTTCAACTGCTTCTAAAATGCTTTGCTATGTTGGTCTTGGGGTTTATTGAAATACTGTGTTGCTATCTGAATAAAACCCCATTTATTAATATTTTATTGATTACCTTTATTGGATTCTAATCTAATAAGTGCAAACCAATTCAGTATTACTTAAGTGGCATTTTAGGAAAGAGAATAATTATGATGAATATTAAACTTACTATATTTACTAGAACGATTATATATATATATGTGGATGGAACTATAGAATGAGAATACAATTACTATCTTATAAGGTCAGCACACACCTTACAAATTATAAACTTGTTAAAGACTATTACAAAAATTTGATACTTAACAAAATGTAGTATGGGTCTTCAGTCGGCGTATTGGGTCCGGTCATAATCAGGGCTTCCTTCCTATCTCTCTGGGTTGGCCATCCAAGAGATCATCGCTGAGGACCTCCAGCATCTCCTCTCAGCCATCTCACTTCCAACCGTCTCTCATCTCTTCGTCCACCCTCCGTCCATCAAACTCTCCAACCAAAAACTATCTCCTCGTTTTCAGGACCATGCGTTTTAAAGAGCTCATCCCCTCCATCTCCGTTTACCTACCTTTGTCTGAAAGTTTTGATTTATTTGTCATGATGTTCTTTGTCTCCTATAAAATTTTGTAGACAAACTAAACAGGTAAGCAGCGGCGATCCTTCCGAAGGTTTGACCTGACCCAGATCCCCTTTGAAGGGTTTTATGGCTTAACAATCCTACTCCCAACATCAAAGGAGTACCGGCTCTTTTTCATCACACCGTCTTATTAACAAAACATTATTCCGAGTACCCATAATACATTGCAGCTTGTTTTTTTCTTCTTCTTGATTAGCTTTTTGGCATGTCGCCTTGTTTCACGGCATTCCTTTTCCTGCTGTCTTGTATGTCGCTGCAAGACTTATGACGAGCAGAGTTCCTTATTTCGACGGCTTCCTTGCATTCATTATAAACCCCCTCTAATTTTGAATAATATTCTTCCTTTGTGTTAACATCTTTATCTTCTGATGGCGCATGGACATTAATGGTAGTTGTGTTAAATAGGCTCCCACGCAGTCTTATTCTACATATACGGTTATCTATCATATCAAAGTCCATTACCGCACTTTTATATCTTGTTTTCACTAGAAAAGCGCAGCCAAACTTATGCCGATCTTTACTACCACTATAATATAATGTATATTCCTTCTTCTTAAGCATGCCCACTCCAAACCTCTAGGACCACTCCTAGCACTCAAGCCTTAGTTCATCAAAGGCCCCTGATCTGAAGAGTGTCCTCACATTCCATGTAAGAATTTTATATATTTTAGATGTGCCCATTTAACGTTTTCTGTGTCGTTGCCGTTGATCAGTCCGTAATACGAGGCTATTTTGTTACTGAAAAAATAGGATAAATTAAAATAGAAATTAAAATATTAAAATAAAAGAAAAATTGGCTTTAATTTTTTGTAAGGCACTAAAATCAAATGATATTGTGTGGAAGAGATCTTGATGAAAATTCTTTTATATATAATCCAAACGGATAAAAAATGGAGGTGAAATGGACTATCCCTGTTTTTTTTTCATTCTAACCCTTCAAGTGAAATAAGAATTTACGCCTGTAATCTCTAACCCCAACTGATCCTCACCGCGTCTGATAGCATTTATTCTCAATTACTATCCTATAAAAATTTGAAAAATATACAGCTATTAAAAATGATTTATAACATTATTAAAAATATTAAGTAAATTGCGGTCAAACTACCAATAAATCGCACTCAAATCCTAAAAGAATTGTAGGAAATCGATATGGAAGTGAGCCATGAATTTTTATTTACATTAAATTTTCGGTAATAAATAAATTAATAATACAGTAGACCCTCGGTATAACGCGGCTCGTTATACCGCGGATTCGGATATAACGCGGGTCAAGCTCCGGTCCCGATCCTGATTCAATTAAAATTAATAAAAAATAAGGTTACATCGTATTACGGTTTTAAAACCAACTATAGAAAACTTGAAAACAATTCATTAGAAAATTGAGTCATAAAAACTAGAGAAAAAAAACGAAAAAGTTCCAAAGTTTAATAAGTTCTGGGAAAAAGGGAACTCTGAAAATTAAGTTACACTTGTTAATTTTTTTTTTTTTTTTTTAACACATTTCTAATTTTACTGAGCATTAAAAGGAATTTGTAAAGGAAAAAAATGATAACTGGTTGTTAACGTAGGAAGTAAAACTAAATAGGAAGTTTAGAATGAATTACGATTGTCTAATCAAGTTTCATTGTTTTTGTTTCAATATTAGAACTTTTTAAAGTTTGATTTTTATTAGAATTTAAAAAAAAAACTTTAGGAAATGGTATGTACATCGCTTGTGTCGTCCTGGAAATAAGCGGAAATGTGTTGCTTAGACAATGTCGATTGAATATCTTTCCGGTAACCTACCTAGATGACGTACGAAGAAGTTGTCTCTATTCTTGCCTTCTTGGTTTACAGAATCCCCTTCAGTTCTTATTTAAAAACTGTGTATTATTCCTTTTGTTGTTTACCGAGTTTATATCAGAGTGCATTTTCATTATTTTTTGACCCCCAATAATTCATACTTCTGCCTTCTTTATACCGCGGGTACGTCTATAACGCGGGAGGTTTCATTTCCCCCTAACCCGCGTTATAACGAGGGTCCACTGTATACGTAGAAAGGTTTTTTGAGTTTAGATTAAAAAAAAAAAAAAAAAAAAAAAAAAAAAAAAAAAAAAAAAAAAAAAAAAAAAAAAAAAAAAAAAAAAAAAAAAAAAAAAAAAAAAAAAAAAAAAAAAATAGCATTACAACGTCAAACTGCAGGATCTGAGAAACTAATAAAATAAATTCAGATATACAATGGCACCATTTTGTTAATCTTAAGGCGAGTATCCACTGTGTTTGCAAACCTCTAGCGCTTCAACAACAAGTGGATACGTGTCAGCGCTCAGAGTGTGTAGCAGTTGGCGCGATTTCTTGAGTGCTCCGAGGGCTGTCGGTTTATGTGAAAACACAAAAGGAAAGCGCTGTTTGTTCGTAGATGTATACTTCAGAAGTATGGGCCACTCGTGTAACATGAACATTGTACCTGACCAAACCTTAACTTAAATCTGTTGTCTAAATACATATGCAACGGAGTTGGCGGGCGAAAAATGTCTACACCTTAATGATTTCCATCAAAAGCAGCCCTTATTATTGAATCACAAAGATTCAAATTATAAAAAAGAAAAATTTGAAGATGCTTTGAAATTTTAAACATATATTGTAAACTAATAAAATGATCACCAGTGACCAGAAACTTAAATGTTAAGGCGAGCTTAACCTTAGTGTCTTTTCTTTTAATAGACGGTGCTACAAAGTTAAAAATAGTTTCAAATTTTGAGAAAGGCATTCGCGAAAATCAAAAATCGATTCTTTTTTAAATCGGTACCAGGAACGAGGATCAAACATTTTTGGAGGATCAAACGAGACAAAAGAAAGTTTGCATATATAATTTTCACTCAAGTGTAAATATTCTATTTCAAAACAAAAGAGATTCTATAAAGTTGAACTTGTTTCAGCATTTTTTTTCTGCGGTCAGTAAAACATTCTGCTTCGAAGAGAGAGCCATACTACGCCACCTATTAACCAAAAAATTTTAATGTAATCAAACTATAGATGGAGAGGAACTTTGAATGTTTTCGATTTAAATCAACAAACAATAAGAACCTGGAAACCTCATACCTGCCTAAAAAACAAAAGAATAAATACTTTGGAAATTAGAAAAAAAACAAAAGTAAGACATCCCTAATTGAATCGGGGAGTGCAGACACAACGTAATTCACAGAAAATACCAACAGCGCAATGCCGCATTAAATTCTAAATGTTCCTACGCCCAATTAGTATGGAAACTAGATATTTTTAACACAGCATAAATGGATGTTATAACACAGAAAAAAAAAGTTTAATTATTTGAAAATTTGGAGAAGTTATATACTTCTTTCTGAAAAAATTGAAAATCCAGACATAGTTGTTTCCGCACTTACCGATTTAATTGTTACTAAGAAAATTTAACTTATTGGCTTGCATATGCAGATTACTAGAAAATTCACTAAAAAATTCAGATATTTATCAGAATGGTTATGAAACATTGACAACTGCGCTTGTGCGGATCTAGTGATTCGGGTGTATTTTCCTCATTGTATCTCCTTTTACTAATATGAAGTCATATGATGTAAAAGTGTAAAAATGTAGCTTGCCTACTATTTTTTCTTAATAATAATCTAATATAAATTTATTTTCCAGGTGGGGCCGTAAGACACCGCTGATCATGGCTGGAATCTTACAACTGGTCACTGGAGTCGCTACTGCATTCATACCATGGTACTGGGGTTTTATCGTGCTCCGCTTCATACAGGCACTTTCAGTCGGAGGAACCATGACTATAAGCTTCGTACTATGTGAGTATTAATGTTTACTAATAAAGTTATAAAAAATAAAGATTGATATAAAGTCTATTGCAGACAAAAAAGTGTATTTTGAAATATTACAATCACGAAGGAAATAACAGTTCTAAATTTAAAAATAATGGTAATATGAAGCGTCGACTTTCAAAATGAGGCAAATCTACTATTTGTCAAAACAGAAATTTTTTTTTTTTAATTTTCTAAGTTTCCCCCCCCCCTTTATCGCTTGATTAAATTGTTTCCATTTAAATGTCAACGTAACGTATTGAAACCTCCCTCTAAGTGGCTTCTCAAACTTATATAAACTAAAATATTTATATGGATAAATTTCTTGACTAGTAACTATTATATGTTAAGGAAGGTTCTTGAGGTTCAGTCAATAAGTAAAAACAACAATTTTGACGAAGTTTCGAGACTATATTGTTCTCATAATCATGTCCTGCATCTTAGTAGGAATGTCGTTGTATTTTTCGCACTCGCCAGTTTTATATTGGATTTATCCATTTAGGAATACAAGGACATTCTTACTAAGATGCAGGGTATGATTATGAGAACAATATGGTCTCGAAACGTCACCAAAATAATTGTTTTTATTTATTAACTGAACCTCAAGAACTTTACCTTAACAACTAAAATATTCATTTAAAGATAAGTTAAGGCCGGGTTTTTTGCAGTAAAAATTTTAAAAATGTGCCATACAAATTAACCAAACGTGTAATAAAAATAAAAAACATTGAAAAACGTGCAATTCAACCTTCTACTGATGTCTCTGGGTGTCTGTAGTATTATATGTAGAATTTTTTTTCTATTTGTTTACGTATTACCTCAAGAAAATGTTCACAAATATTCCAATAAACATAACAAAAGTCAATAAACATATTGTAGAATGCATGAAATATGCTATTATTTTTGACCTTAGAACTTGGTTTCCATCCACAATAGTTTCTCAGAAAAAAATAACAGAATCAAACTTGTAGAGCTTTAAATTTTCTTTAATTTCATATTTATGATTCTGGGACTTAAAGCAGATGTTTGACAAAAAGTGAGGTAAACATTTTTTTTTCTCGAAAATTATCGAGTTTTAATAACGTATATCTCAAAAACCGTTGAAAATTCGACAAATATCTACATAAACAATTTTAATTTTTGACTTCACAACTTTGTCAGGAGTAGTAGGAAGGTAAACATACTAAAAGTCCCCGCCGCTGGGGGGTGAGCTAACGATGGGGGGAAGGGGAGAAGTTCCATTTTTTTGGTTTTTCCATTATATCTCGAAAACAGTTGACTATAGAAAAATATGTTTCGAATAAACGTAAAAGCTTATTAAATTCACTATAAAATTTATTATACATAAATTTGTCGTAATTCTAACCGTTTACGAGATATACGTTATTGAAAATAGGTGATTTTCGGGGAAAAACAAATGCCACCTCACTTTTTGTCAAACTTTTGCTTCTGTTACGTTCCACAATCGTTTCTCAGAAAAAAACGTCAAAATGAAAATTGTAGAGCATTAAATATACTTTAATTTCATATATACTTTTCTGGTATTTGCTTCAAATGTTTAACAAAAAGTGAGGTAATTTTTTTTTTTATTTCTAATATTGTCGATTTTTAATAACGTATATCTCGAAAACCGTTGGAATTTCTGCGAATACGTATATAATTAATTTTATAGGAAATTTAATGAGCTTTAATTTTGATCTGCTGCATATTTTCCTAGATTCCACCATTTTCGAGATATAATCGAAAAACCCAAAAATTGGACTTTCTACCCTCCCCACCGTAAGCTCACCCCCTAGGGGCAGGGACTTGTAATATGTTTACCTTCTAACTATTCCTAACAAAGCTGTGAAGTCAAAAATTATCGCATATTTTTCACAAAGAGTTTAAAATCGACCGATACGTGGCTAAGTACCATTCTTCAATAAAGTTAACAATGTTAAAATTGTTAAACCAACCAGATGAAATCAATTAAGTTATTTCTACCAAATAAAATTTATTACCACACCAGAATGTCGAACGTTTTCTTTTTGATATTTTTTGTAAAAATATGTTTCATGGGCCTTTAGCTGTAAGCACAGATAATGCAGTCCATTATATGTTTCTTAAGTTTATTAATTGTCTCCGTCGTTCTGGATTACCAACTCATATATTAAAATTAATAAATGGATTTATAATTATGCTTTTAAAATATTTTATGAAGCTCAATTGCATACTTCAATACAAGGTTTTAAAGAATACTTCAATAATTAGTTCAAATGATAGAAGTTCTTTAATTATGAGACCTGACGAAGCCGCGACGGGTGGATGCATGCAAAAGATTAGGAAACTGAACGAGGTCTCAATTTTAAATGACCTTTTTAAAATTTCTAATTGCTGTAAATATTCAACATTTTAATTATTTAAAGCGGATCAATAAATAATGCTTGAAGTTATAATAAAAAAATAATAATAACATTATAACACTTTCTTTAATCTTTCACTATTTCCAAGGCACTTCAAATCCTGCTTAAGCTTTACTTCATACTCAGCAAATTGTCGTGGGTTTTTGCTGAGGGTTCTCTAAGGGCCAGTTAGGACGAGGAGTTGGGATTAGTTCTTAAGTAAATTGACTCTAACCTGGACGCAACTTAGGGAATTAACTCTAAATAGGGTTAGCTCTCAGATAATCTCATTATAGAACTAAAAAAATATAAGATTAAATAAAAATTAATATTATTCCAGAAAAAAATGTAGTTAAAGATTGATGTATTTTAGCTTAGGCCAAACCCGGGACTTCAATAACCCTTGGCTCATAACTCAACCCTTCAAGGTGTTGGTTTAATGTGATAGGCCGAATTTTTTTTTTCACCGTTCGACATGGACCGTTGAGGTCACAAAAGGAATGTTATTAATTAAACAAGTTAAAGGAAAATGGGTATTAACTAATAAAATTCTATAGCACTACCAATTAAAGTTATGACGGAGAATGATTAGAAGTTGAAATTGAGGGCAGGAACCAGATGTTTCTATGCTCTGCAAAAAGTTCTCCAATACAAAAGTCTCTCCAGGAAGGCAAAGCTTTTCTTATGCAAAACAATAATTAGGCCAGTAGCAATGTATGGCAGTGAAACATGGACTCAAACCAAGGAAAACAGAAGAGCTCTACAAGTTTGGGAGAGCAGAGTCCTGAGAAAGATTTAAAGAAGAAAGAAAGAGCTGTTAAAGAAGAGCACAGGTGGAGGAATTAGAAGCAATGGCGAACTAACTGAATTGTACGGAGAGCCTGATATCCTCTGTGTTATTAAGAAGAGCAGGCTTAGATGGTTAGGGCATGTGAAAAGGATGGAGCCCTGTAGGCTGCCTAAAATGATGCTAAATGGTGCACCAGGAGGAAAAAGGAAAAGGGGCAGACCCAGGCGGCGGTGGATTGAGGACTTGGAAGAAGATATAAGAAAGATGGGAATTGGAAACTGGAGGAGTCTCGCTGGAGACCGTGAGGAATGGGGAAGAACATTGGCAGAGGCCCAGGTCCTGCAAGGACTGTAGCGCCCAACAGTGAGTGAGTTCCTCAGAAAGAAGAAACAAGACCACCCCCAAAAATACTACATTATAATAAACCACAGGCTCGAAGTGGTGAACAGCTTCCAGTACCTTGGATCCACAATAAATGATCGACTGGATGAGGAGGAAGAAGTTAAGAAAAGGATTGTGATGGGAAATAGAGCATAGTTTGGCATGCCTAAAATTCTGAAGAATAGGCTGACCATTAATACACAAAGTTTAGGATGTATAAAACACTGATTAAACCTGTGGTTTGTTTGTTTGTTTTGTTTGTTTTGTTTAACGTCACTTTATGCTGCTATGGCTAATCGGACGATGCTACGGTGGGAGTCCTAAATTTAGCCTATTCTGGTATAATTAGGATAGGGATCTTTAACGAGTACCTGACATCGCACAGGCTCGGGACCCCCATTTTACGTCCCTTCCGAAGGACGGCATAGCTGAGGATTTTTTACTCCCTTTAAAAAATCCTAAGGTCATCTGCCGGGCTGCGAACCCGCGATCTTGGGTTTAGTTAAACCTGTGGTAATCTATGCCAGCGAAACCTGGACCATGAACAAAAAGACAAGCGACCTACTGGACCGGATTGAGGAAGAATACTTAGGAATATTCTGTGACATGTACGCCAAGATGGAATATGACAGAGAAGGAAATATAAGGACCTGTACAACAAATACAAAGATCTTAATATCTCGAGAAGCATCAGTATCCTGAGATTGAAATGGTTTGGTCACCTAAGGAGAATGGAGGACAATAGAATACCAAGGAAAATCTATGAAGGCACAGCAGGTGGAAAGAGAAGTAGGGGGAGACCCAAGGGCCACTGGAGAGACAGTGTACTCCAAGACATGCGGTAGATGATGATAAATGGGTTGTATGCAATGGATAGGGATAAATGGAAGACAGAAGTTGAAAAAGTCATGGGCCGCTATATGTTGTCTGCTGTGCTAGAAGAACAATTAAAGTAAATAAAAAAATAATCTTTATAAGATATCCATACTATTATATAAAAGGACAAGCCATTTTTCTTTTGTGATCACTAACCAAGAAAACTACAGAAATAATCTCTACCAAATTTAAACTGCTTCATCTTCTGCTCAAGAAAGGTTTTGAAATAATAAAATTTACTTACATTGAATTAAATTTTTATTAAAAATGCGATAAATATGTGGATTCCAATAATGACAAAACTTGAAATTCCTTTAACAGTACAATATTTTTATTGATAATTAAATAAAACTTCAATTAAGTATTAGTTAAAATTATTTCATTAATTGCTTGTGAAAGTGGGCGTAGCTGCAAAGGAGGATGCTATTAATTTATAATTTAAAATATGCTATCTCATCACATAGGATATTGAAGTTCTTTATATATTTGACAGGTATATATTTTTAAAAATAAAATCCAATGACAGATAATTAGATATCCCAAAGAAAGCTAGGCATAAAATAAGACATAAAAAAACAGAGTATTAAACTAGATATTAATTTATTTAAAATATTATAAATAAAAATTTATAATAATTTATATCATATGATTTATAATTTAAAAGTAAATGAAAAATTCTTAAATACATTAAGAAAAGAAAGATAATACGTTGTAATTTACAAAAACATACTAATAATACAATTACAAAATAATGCAATTAATATAGAAATAAAACATTTTTGAAGATATTTATTTAACAACAACTTAATACATAAATAAAAATTAACACTAGTTAAAACTTTCAGTTTTTATAGTTAAATAATTACAAAAGTTAGAACTTTCAAAGAAAAGTTCACTTTTTAAAGAAAATGAGTACTAGAAAATTTTTCCTATGTAGAAGTCAATTTCACAAAATTTAGCTATGAAGCTGATTTCATTCAGTCAAACTAAATCCCTTAAAACTTTTAAATACTTTTTTGAAATATTTCCTGTACCTTATTCTTATCCAAGGTGACACTTGCTAACTATCTAATTCAAAAAATTTGTCTTACTTTGAATATAACATTTAGATACTTTTATTAGAAGTTTTAATTTTATTTTGAACAACATTAAGCATCATACAGTAGAATTTTTTTTTTTTTAAATTTCATTTTTATCATCTTCTTTTACTACCTTCTTTGTGTCTCAACCCAAACTGACCAGGCATCATGGTCCCTCGCTAATACCTTCTTGGATTCTAGCCGTCTTCCCCTCTTCTCTCCAACCTGATACATTTGATCCATCCATGTCTTCCTTGGTCTGCCTCTTGGTCTTTTGCCTGTAGGCCTAGCTTCAAGAAACTTGCGTGGTTCTCAGTCTTCACTCATTTGGCAAACGTGGCCTAACCATTTCAACTGCTTCTTCTCTAGGATCTCACATATTGGCCTAGCTCCTAGATCATTTCTTGTTTTTTCATTCCTGATGAGATCCCTCCGAGTTCTCCCCGCCACTCTTCTAAAGGTACTTCATTTCTGTGGCAGCGATTCTGCTTAGATGTTTGTCGAGAAGGACCCAACTTTACCCAAACCCGTCATTTTTATCTTTTCTGAATATATCTTTAGTATGTATTAATGTATATTTTATCTTTATTTTGATTTATTAAATAGATATTTATTATTTCTATTTTTTTTCCATTATAATCTGTCTCTGACCAGATGTAATTGTATTAATTTCTTTACTACTTTGTTATTATTTATGGACTTCATCCCAGAGTAAAATTATTTTTCTATTCTACTCTGTCCTTATGAGTCTGTGCAGTAATTATCAGAATTAAATATATTTAGTATTATTTTTTAATAATTTACTTGTATAACATGAGCTAAAAATTATGTTAAAAAAAATTCAATTATATAAAAACCCAATTACTATATATTTATATACTTATAAATAAAGTTATTATTTGATTTGAAGGTATGGAAGTACTGAGTGGATCGTGGAGGACTATTATGGCTTCCCTCACACACATCCCGTTCAATTTGGGCACCATCTTGATGTCAGGTCTCGCTTATTTAACCAGGGAATGGAGGACATTTCAACTAGCGATCTCTCTACCAATTATTCTCATCTTCCTATATCCATGGTAACCATAATATTTAAAAATATATAATTGTATTGAATATTAGCTTAGCAATGTTTGCATTAGTAAATTTGTCTAACATTGCTGGTGTAAAAATTCTCATGAGGTCCTTTTTTCAAAATTTTAATGTTTTGGAAAAGTAATTTGAGAAACCGTACTTTACAATATAACTTACTTTCAATACCAAGCCTTCCTAAATTATTTATTTTTTAACGCTTGTGAAAGCATTAATTGAAGAAGATAAATTGAATAAGTATGATTGGTAACCTTTCTCTGTACTAATCTATAAAACTAAGTAGAAATATTATACATAAGAAATCATAAATCTGTTTAATTTATAAATTTAAGAAAAGAAATGAATGTAAAAAAAATCATCTTGAATTTTTATTGTCAAAAAAATACTCTCTTAAAATTAATTGATAAATAAAAATAATTTTATTTGTTATTAATAGCAATTCCTACCTTACAGGCTTATCACAGAGAGCCCGAGGTGGCTTTTAGCTGTCGGCAGGGACAGAGAAGCTTTGAAAATTCTACAAACCGCAGCTACCAGGAACGGGAGACCACTTCCTGAAAAAATACCTGAAGCTAAAAAAGAGGTATATTCTTGACATTTTTTAATATTGAATTTTACATAGAAATTATATTATTAATTAATTGTTATCATTAACATACATAAGTATATCAATATAGCATTAAAATAACCTATTAATAAATTATGATAAATAGTAATAGGGGAAGGAGCTGTACCTAAAGCACAGTTGTACCAGTGGAAATTTTTAATAAAGAGAAAGCTAGAGGAGGGAAATTAAAATTGGAAAGTAGGTATTGCTGCAAGCATCTCGCTGCAGTTGCATGTGTATTTTCAAGTCAGACAGATCAACAGATTAGTATAAATAATTATTTTAAAGTTTTTTTCTTCCAAATCCTGACCAATCCAACCAGTGATTTTAAATTTTTTAAGACCTACGGTTAGAAATTTTCTAGGCAGTATTATTTCATTGGGTTGTCCGATAAATATATCATATCTTCATATGTTTTCATATCAGATATCTCTTACGGGTTTTGTGAAACAGAGCTTTCCGCACAGCATGGCGTTCAGTTGTACCTGTGGACACCATTGACAGCTGAACCTGTGGACAGATGGTAAAAGTGTCCACAGGTACAACAGATTTTTCTATTTGTTTATTATTACATTATTTTAATTATAAATATTGCGGAAAAGTTCTGCTGAGAGAGGACACTTAGTAACAATGATTCACAGGATAAACGCTATTGAAAACTCTGTTCCTCCATTATTTGTGTTTCTTCAATTCCATTTTAAATCCTGGATGTTAAATGGTGGTTAATGAAAACAAATAAAAATAAAGAGGAAAAAACTCGCCGTCCAGTATTTATAACAAACGATTCAACTGGTGAAGATGGTGATTCAACAAACGTGATCTTGGCTTATACATCAAGCGAAGATTGTAATTTTTTGGATGGGTTGATGAATGATTATGAACAAGAGAAAGAAATTGAAGATGAAGAAATAGATGTTGGGAGCTATGTTTTGACTGAACTATAAGGGAAAAAGTCTGTTAAGTATTTTATAGCTTTAAACAAAGAAAAAGTAGACTTGTTCACATTCAAAATTTGATACTTGAAGAAAATTTCATTAAATGATGGAACCCCAAATTTAATTCTTCTGGACATCACTACTGATTATGAAATTGAAATAAGAGATATCAAAAGAAAATTACCACCGCCATCTTTTATAACTCGCACTGGGAGATAATGTAAACAATCATATTTTCCAAATTGTTTCATGGATACAATCTCTAATGATTCAATTTTTTCATAAAGAAGTCTGCGACACTTGCTAATAATAACTAGAGGTACAGAAAAGAGTTATTTCTGTTAAATGGTTTAAAAATAAGTTAAGTTTGTATTTACTTTCATTCGCTAAATTTATTGTTGTCACATTTTTAATCAGTCTTTTAGTTCAATAATCAAGTCGACTTTTCTTGCTTAAATATTCTATTTTGTTTTATAAATTTTATAAAAAATTATTCTTGATGTGTTTCTATGAATATCATTTCAATTATCTCTATAAACCTGTGAAGAAACGAATGTCCATTGGTTCAACCACTAGTGTCCACAGGTACAAAGGGGGAAGGTACCTATGGACACTAGTCAGTAAGTTACAAAATATTATTTTCTGTAAAAATAAAATTACTTTACAAAATAAATACACCAGGGTTTGACAGCCCCTTAAAGGTCTTATCTAATGGTACAATAATCACTCAGATAAAGTACCAAAAATTAGAAAAATTAAGAAGTGAAAATTGTCCACAGGTAGAGCACCTTCCCCTACATAATTAAGAAATCCAACTAATATGGAACAAGTAACATTTATAACTGTTTCACATTAACAACAAGTATACAGGACAAATATTATACAAAAAAATGTTACACATTTGAGGGTGAAAATCTCAATTCCTCCCTGACTGAGAAAAATAATAAATCATGGATATCTCTATCTATAATCAACTGCTTTTCCCAATTTATATTTTAGAATTAAAAGAATCAAATTACTTAAAGTAATAATTAAATTAAATTAACAATCAATGATTATTCGAAAGAAATAATGCCAAGAGAAAACAGCTGTTTCAAATGCAACTTTTTTCATTCAAACCAATACAGTTACTAAACGGTACGTCCTAGCAACAAAGGTTATACAACAAAAAATATTCTCCATTTAATTCCTTACTAGGAAACTGTCGTCAAATTTTCGATCCCATCAATGCTAAAAGAACTAATAATTCTCAAAAAATGCCTGCAAAACTTAAAAAATGTAGAGAAAACTTGACTTTTTTCATTCAAATATAATTCCTAAAAGGTTGATCCTAGCAACAAATTTTATAAAAAGAAAAATATTTTTAATTATATTTCTGAAAAAAAAAAAACTTGTTAAATTTGATCCGAGTAATACCAACAGATCTACAGTGCGTCAAAATATTATATTTTTGAGAGTGAAAAAAACGTTACATTGTGACTTTTTTCGTTCAAACCAATATAGCTCCTAAAGGGTAGGTCCTAGTGACCAATGTTATATAACAAAAATTTTCTCAAGAATATTTCTAACAAGGAAAATGTCATCAAATTTTCAATTAGAGCATGTCAAAATGTTACATTTTGAATGTGAAAAAAGCGTTACAGCAAAAAATTATAGACCCCCAGCCAAAAGTCATATCCATGTAAAAATAACAATAAAATAAACAGAGCCATAAATAAAAAAAAAATAATTCTCAAATCGATCCCTATATGTAGAAATCACTAAATGCTAAGTAAGAAAAGAAGAGAGTGATTACAAGTCAGTACTCCAGTAATCATATTTAGCAAAACGTACGAGGTGTGATCAAAAAGTTCCAGGACTTTTTATATACTATGGGAATGCAATGTCTCACAGCGATGCGGTTGGCAGCATTCTATTGCCTGACTCAACAGGAACACAGCTGTGTTTGCAGATCAATCATAACATCACTGAAAGTAACATTAGCACAGTTTGTTTGAGGTTAATTTTATAGAATTTGGCTATTTTATGAAAATGAATGTGAAAGAAGAGCAACGTGTTTGTGTGAAGTTTTGTGTGAAACTGAACAAAACGTTTTCTGAAACCTTTTTGATGCTGCCATCAGTGGTTCAAGAGGTTTAAAGATGGCCTTTTTGTGTAAAAAACGCAAGAGACACCTGAAAGGACGAAGATTTCAAACAGTTGACGAAATTAAAGAAAAAACAACAGAGCTGCTAAACACCTTTACAAAAGAAGAGTTTTCTGGGGCCTTTGATCAGTGGAAACACCGGTGGGAAAAGTGTGTAGCTTCCCAAGGGGAGTACTTCAAAGGAGACAAATTTGAATAACCTGTATGTTGTATGAATAAATGTATAAAAATTCAGTCCTGGAACTTTTTGATCACACCTCGTATCAGGGAATTTTAATCTTTGAGGAGAATTACAAAATTTAGTGAAGCTGGACGGTGGCTAAGTCAGAAAGTTAGTCGGTATAGTTCATAAGTGGGGTTTGGTTAACATAATGTGGGTGATTACCAAAATTTCCTAGAATTAGATGAATAAATTTGGTGTTAGAGTAAATTGTTTTCTGAATATAGTCCCCTTGCTGTTGTGAAGAAGTGGATAAGTCAAAATTTTGCACTTTTCAGCAGAGCATTTTTTATCGTTATCCTAAATCCTTTTATAACTCTAAAAATACCATTTGCATCAAAAATATATATTTTAAAGTCTTATTAAGAAGCATAACTTAAACAATTTTTCATATTGCAGATATTTAAAATCCTGCTTTGGTAATTAATGGTTCACTCATATTCAAGGTAAATTGACATCCACTTCTTTACGAAAACCATCTAGTTAATGCCTAAGACATGTTTTCAAAAAATATTTAAATGCTAATCTATTATCTAACTGGAAATTCGATAAAGAATTGTTTCAATATAGTAATGAATTGATCCAATAGAACAATAAAATAAATAAATATATTGAATTCAACTAATGTAAGTAATATTTGATAAATATTATAATACTTAATACTAATCATAATTATTATAATAGTCTTAGTCAAATTAGAGTTTTAGTTCAAATTTAAGGAAATTGAAGAAAGCAAAATTATAATTACATGATATTCCTGGTTGTGTAAATTATCATATTTTTTAACATTGTACATCAGCTCTAACCGTTTATTGTGTGTTGTAGTGTTGTGTTAGATTCCTACAGATATAAATTATTTGAAAATTTTAATTATAAGCCTAATATTAACTCTGTTTTAGAGCACTTAGCTGATTGTTTCATTAGGGTTGAAAGTTGATATTAGTTATTTTTTGTTCTTTTTTAATGATTAGGTATAATTTAAATTTATGATCGGTGATATGTGCTTTAAAAAGCTTGGAAAAAATGTTGCTCAAAAGGTTTCGATCAATGTAATTATGTAGTACTAACAAATTTAGAAACCTGTTATGATATTTTGAATTTTAAAAAAAGTCAATTTTCACTTTATTATTTTTTGCATAGATCTGGTTATAAATGAAAAATATGACATTAATAAGGTGTGACAGGTGGAAGTTAAAGTTAATCCAATGCACTTTGGTTCTAAATGGAAGAATATTTTTGCAATTTTACTATTAAAGTAACTTAAAAATGCAAAGCACAATTTTGAGTTGTCACTTAATACATACATGTGTAAATATAAAGGTATATGTAATGGTTGACTTAATCATTGGTTGTTTTTATGTTATATATTTCCCAAATAAGGAGTAAAATAATTCTTTCTAATACAAGACAAAAAACAGCAGAGCATTAAACCAAGTGAGATAATAGGAGGATTCAGCTATTATAGATCTTTCCTCGATAATATGATTCATTATTGCAAACACATTTAATTTTCATACATGAGAAATTGGAAACAAAAATGAAATAATGTATCATAAAAAAAACAACAAAAATACTATTTCTTCTCTACTGATGACAATAAGATGAAAATAATAAAAATATATATAAATATACAGTTCAGATAACAATATTGTCCAAGAATTAAAATTGCAAGAATCAAAATAACTACAAATCATGTAAATTTATTGCGTAAGGAAATAGAGTCAAGGTAATTCTGTTACAATTTAACGGAATATTTAATGAATTTAACAAACTTAAGTGAAGAGTGTTAGGCTGGAAGAGAGAATGTCTAAATGGAGAATGTAACCATAGTTCTGAAAAAATTGAAAATTTAAATTTTAAAACAAGAACAACAACTTTGTAAAAAACAAAGTCTGTATTGTTTTTTTTCTCATTGAAAACAGGATCTTAAACTTCAAAACATGTGACAATCCTATTTCTAGCCTCCATGAGAACATCTTAAGTGTTAGTACATTGGACAAGCTAACTGGAGATGAAATTTCAGTTTAAATTTTTTTGGACACTCTCCCTTCTAACCTAACACCCTTAAAGTATAAAATCACAATTTTTGAAAAATGAATTTCTTTACTTTTTGCACTGAAGTTTAAGAGTTGGTTACAGTAAATTTTTGACTAAACAACTTTTTTCTTGTGACCAGTGATTTGATCTGGAATTGTTATTAAACCCCATTTGGTATTCAGAAGATTAATATTAATTAATAATTGAATTAATTAATTGATTAATATTTACAGGCCGAAAATAACACCCAAAATGAGAAGAAGCCAGGAGTGCTAGATCTTTTAAGAACACCAAACATGAGGAAGAAAACTCTAGTAGCGTGGTTTTGCTGGAATAATGTTGGGCTGTGCTTCTTCGGTTTGGAACAATATCTCTCTACAGTCGGTGGAAACATTTTTGTTAATGTTGCAATTTCTGGTAATTATAATGCTTTCCATTTTTCTTTTGAACGGAAAATATTTTGAGTGGCTAAAAAATTATGGTTATGATTCAGGGGCATGCATCATTCCCGGAGTACTTGCTTCCATATTTACAATGGACCAATTCGGAAGAAGATGGACTTTGTGTGCTGGACAGTTTACTGCGGCTACTTGCTGCCTTATAATTATTTTATTGCCAAAAGGTAAAGATCAATTAGTGCTAAAAACAAATACAATATATTTATAAGTTTTAAATAAACAAAAATAGAAAAAAAAGGAAGAAAGAAAGATGTGTATGCATTCAAAATTGAATAGCATACTTTTTTGTAAAATGCTTGTTTCACCAAAAGTTATCTGAATAAAGTTTATGCATGGAACTACATATTTACGCAATACAATTTAAATTTCAATGACAATAGTAGAAATAGAATTAAAAGTATATAATTATGATTCAAACAAATATATAAATATTAAAAAAAATTATTTTTTTAAACAGAAGCAGAATGGTGGCGTGTTACATTCGCTACAATTGGAGTAACAGGTACTGCTGTTGGTTTTACAACACTATATTTATATTCGACGGAACTTTTTCCAACGGTTGTAAGGAATACTGGTCTTGGAGCTGGCTCCATGTGTGCCAGGGTTGGATCAATGGTAGCTCCGTTTGTTGCATCTTTGGTAATTATTTAATTCAATAATAGCATTACTAGAATAAAATATATGTTTAGCAGTTTGTGTGTGAAGTATTGTATCAGTTTATTTGGTCAATTTTAAGCCTTAAATACTCCAGTTTGCAACACGTTGCTTTTGAATAATTAGTTTCAATTTTAATCATATTGCACATCTGATGGAACAAAGATGCAACTGTAAAAAAATGGAATTTTATATTTGAATGAAACTTTTTCTTAACCTTAAAGCAATGTGGTGATATAATTTTTCATAACAAATCTCTAATAAATTGAAATTATAATTGTTACGGAAAAGTTCCTCTTAATAATTAATTGCATAGGACAATAATCTCTTTTTTATGGCTATATTTGAATATTTATATGAAATTATTCAGCCAAGAATAGTCCCAAGTTATAATGGGATTAATACACAGTATACCAGCCGAAAACAAATAAAATTTGAGCACCTTATCTAAATAATATAAATTTTTAGGTTTTCGAACCGTGTAACTTTACTTGTTCTTTCCTTTGACCCTTCAAATGAGTTGGCCACTTATTCCTAGTAAAAAAATATATGTATTCTATAAAATATTATCTAATCTTCCAGTAATTTGATTGAAAACATTAATTATTAACTAATATAGATGGACATGGAAGGAAGTAAAAGCCATATCAATTAAGATACAATTCAATATTATTCAAAATTAGTTACACACATTGAACATTGATGGGAAAGACTTAAGGCTTTTGTTTAAAAGTTTAACAAATCAATCTCAATCTCAACACTATACTATTTTTTTGTATAGGATAAATTATGGCATAATGCTCCAGCAGTCATGTTTGGATGCAGCAGCCTAGCTGCAGGTCTCCTATGTATGCTGCTTCCCGAAACTGTAGGAACACTTTTACCGGTCACTCTTGAAGATGGAGAGTTATTTAATGGGTAAGTATTTTAAATTATCTAACAAGAGAAAGGTAATATACATGCATATTATATTATAAAAAAAAAGTTATTAAATTTAATACACTGGATACCACTTATAACGACTTTGTTTATAACAACGAATCGGCTATAGTAACTAAATTTTCAGGTCCCTTGAACTTGCTATCTCTATCATCTGCATTTTGAATTAGATATAGTAACATTGCTTATAACAACATATCGGTCTCAGCGGTATGATTTTCATTAATCTCGATGGTCATCAGTTATAATGCTGCAGTGATTGGAAAGGGAATCAGTTCAAAGTAAACACTTCCGCCATCCAAAGGGATGAAATGAAATATGGAGAACAGAAGTAATAGGACTAATAGTTATCTATACCATTATATAAAAGGTCAAGCCATTTTTTGTTCGTGATCACTAACCACGAAAACTACAGAACCGATCTGTACCAAATTTCAACCACATCAACTGTATAGTTCCAGGAAGGAATTAATTTGTTATTTAAATAAATTATAATGTGTATATAACATAATACAAGAAAATAGGTGGTGATAACCATTCTTCATGAGAGGTTACAAAGGTACGGTGTACTATAGAGCATAAAATTAATAATAAAAATTTACTTATATTCAATTAAATTATTAAAATATATTTAAATATTTGGTGGGGCATGTGGGAAGTTTGAAAATTGACCGCTATGTTATTAGCAACATTCCACAATAAAGTTTAAAGTGGTAAAACTACTGAACCCATCTATACCAATAGATGGGTTTAACTACATAGCTTATATAGTTCTAGGAAGGTTTAGCAATCATAAAAAATTAAATATATAATGTTGAGTGGCAGAAACAAGGTTTGTCACACTATCCGACCAGATAAAATCAATAAAATTATTTCTGCCCACTAAAAATTATTACCAAATCAAAATATCGATCCTTTGCTTTTAGATATTGTGTGTAAAAATATGATTCATGGGCCTTTTGTTGTAAGCACTGATAATGCAGTCTATGATCCACAAGAGTTTTTAAATTGTCTCTGTCCAAATGAATTAAAAATTCATACATTAAAATTAAAAATTGGATGTCCAATTATGCTTTTACATAATGTTCAAACACCTTATCAGTGCAATTTTATAAATACATAAAGGCTTAGCGAACCCGATGGTTCAATGCCAACACCACCAACCGATGACCAAAAACCTCCCTCCAACCCACTCCCCCAAAACCCAAATCTCCCAGGTCGGCATTGACGCAATCTTCCCATCTACGTCTTGGTCTACCCCTCAGTTGTTTACCCAACGGCTCAAAACTGGTCACTTTTTATGGAATTCGATCATAACTAAACCCAACGACCTTACATGCCCATTTTAACCGTCTTGCTGCTATTACCTGAGCTATATTTACCGGATATAACTAAGGTGAATTTTAACCACTTTAAAAATTACTGCTATGTGTGAAAATATCATTGAAGAAATAACACTCAATTTCTTACATCAATACAAGATTTATATCGATAAACAAATAAAACTTCAATCATTAGTTAAAATTATCAAAGCTCTTTACTTATGCAAGCGGGCGAAGCCATGACAGGGGATGCTAGTTAATATTATAAGTTGGTATAGTAGAAGTTGTAATCAATAGAGGAAACCAAGGGTGAAAATGGTGCATTTAGTAATAATATACACATTATCTTTCTTAGAGAGTTTTTGGTATGGAAAAATACCAAGGTTTCTTCCAGAATTTAATCAAAGTGGTAACAAACAAATATAAAAGACTGGAGTTTCTGAAGGTAGGGAGCTTATGCCTCTTATTACAATTATACTTCAACTCTTTTCATTACACAAAATGAGGATATAATGACAATTCTTTCTGTAAAGAAAAGTATTAAAAATTGCAATTTTTTTTTTTAATTTACTGAATTAAATAAATATGATTAATTATTTTTTAAATAAATTTTTATTTACACGACTATCGTACGATCGTTTAATTTAATTTAACAGTGATCAATCATGAGTTTTGTGACACAAATGTTAGCGATGGTGTCACACGCTTTTTGCTGAATTGTTCGGCATTTAGGAGACAAAGGCAAAAGTATTTAGGCAAGTATCTCCTACCCAAACCTACTCCTGAGTTGACCATGGAAAATCTTTTATCCCTTAAAAGCTTTAATCATTTAAAAGCTATTTATTTATTTATAACCAATGCATTTAATTCACATGGTGATTAGTTATCTCACAGTATTTTGTTTCTCTAAAATTTTGTTTTTCTTTTTATTCAGCTGAAATTTTTCTTTTATTAAGTTGAACTTATTATGCATAGTATATTTATTTAATTTTGTATTATGTGTCATATATAGATTTTATGTTTGTTTTAATTTATTTTTATTTTTAATTTTTTTTTCATTTTAACTGTTCATTCTGAAGTCAGACCTCCTGTGATTGTAATTATTTTTACAAAATACAATAGTTCATTCATTCAAATAAATTTTGATTTACCTATTTCTTATTTCTTTTAGGAAAAAAGAAGATAAGAAGAAGGGCAAAGAAAACAAAGCATACGTTGAAGACATTGCTATGGAAACATAGCAAAATATCAACAAATTTTATTTTACTACTCAACAAAATTCCCTCAATGTAAATATATTTGTTTTTTGTTTTTTTTAAATTGCAGTTATTGTTGAATTTAAAGTGCAATTGTTGTTAGATTGTTTGTAGTGATTTAGGTGGCTGTGCCCCTTCAAAAAGGGCATCAACCCAGGGATATCTTTAATTTTTTAAATTATAATATATATATTTATGTATATCATAAGAGCTGTGCCCAACTAAATGTTTTTAAAGGTTAATGAATCTCGAAAGAGCAGAGTATTTTTTATATTTATTCTTTTATAAAATCAAATGTGATAAGAGATATTTATATTTGTATTGTCATTAATTTGTAGAAACTGTATATGTCTACACATATTTTAATAAAGTTAAGTTTTGATAATTTGATATACACCATCCTATAATCCTTAAAATATTTTATCGTAAAACCTTTATTTCTGTGACTATTTCAGCTGCAAAACATAAAAATTGTGAACCAAGTGTGTCTATATTATAACCTTATTATTACAAATATTTTTACAATTTTTTTTTTTCTCAAAGATGATGAAAATATTTGAGTTGAAAGATACGATCCCTCAATTTTAGGATATCATCCACTCAAAGAAAAAAAAGCAACTTACTTTTTTGTTTTACGATATTTAAGTGAAGAATGGATTTAAAATAAACAAAAATTACATTTACATTACCATATTTGACCTAACAAAAGACTGCCAAAACATTTGTTAATATGTTGTATTCAATCATTATTTTTAACATTTGAAAACATGGTGTTACTGATGTGTTTTACAATTGACACCTAGAATTTTACTAAATACTACAGTGGTTGAAAGATTTAAATTCAGAATTTGTATGATTGGCAACGATAAAACAAACAGACAAATAAATAAATCTTTATATAAATATATAAATAAAAAAAATCTTTCGAACGTAAAACAATACTTTATAGTTGTGCATTTATATTATTATTTTTTTATAATGTTCTTGAAAATAAAGTTATGTAAAAATTGAGAAGATAAATCTGAAGAATTATTTATGGAATTCTACTATTCTACTATCAGAAATACAAGTTAACAAATTACTTGAATCAATCAGGGATTTAAACAAATTAATAAAAATACATTCTATCATATAATGAAAAGTTATCTCATTTTAAAAATAGTCAAAGGACCAAAGGATTTTAAAATAAATCAGTATTAGATCTTGTGAAAACAACGTAGAATTATTTTTAAGCTTATAGAAGATCTTGTAAAGTAAGAGAAGAGAAATGATTGAATATGAGTAGACGCTATTTGGCTCACAGAAAGGTTTTAAAAAAATGGGTTCAATGGAAAATTGGTAAACGATAAAATAATTATTAAACTGAATAAGAAGGTTATATTTCCTGACTTGTATGCTATTAAACTAGCCCTAGAACATATAAACACTTGACATGGACCCAAAAGAATACTTAATTTGTTCTGACTCACTTTCAGCTCTCACAAGCTTTAGCAACAAGAACCATAATGTAAAAAACTACATAATCGGTTCCACTTCGAAATTCAAAATTATTAGCTTCATGTGGATTCCGGGAATTCAGGAATAGAAGGTAATGAACAAGCGGATTTAACAGCTAAAGAAGCTTGTTCCCTGTTTCCATTACCCTCAATCCCTGCCCCTTTAACAGATCTCAAGTCATTCTTAATCAAATCAATATAGTTTGGCATGAAAGTTGAATTAGAACCGACAACAATAACAAACTTCAAAAAAATTAGACCAATTCCAGGACCATGGAAAGAAGAACCAGGAACAAGAAAAGAACAAGTCATCTTTACAAGACTAAGAATTGGACATTTAAAATTAACCCACGGTTACTTATTGGAAGACAAGCAACCCCCAAAATGCAATGAATGTCAGGTCATCCTGACTGTAGAACACATTATTTTTGAATGCCGAAAATATCAAAAGCAAAGCAAAGATAACGGTCTGATGAATCAAGACATTTCAACATTGCTTGAAAACAACTTGTACCTCCACAACCACATTATTCAATGTTTAAAACAAACAAACCTGTACAAGGAATTATAGTTCTAGACTACTAGTTCTCAA
This sequence comes from Euschistus heros, assembly GCA_003667255.2. Classification (NCBI taxonomy): domain Eukaryota; kingdom Metazoa; phylum Arthropoda; class Insecta; order Hemiptera; family Pentatomidae; genus Euschistus; species Euschistus heros. Next base: position 677,521 of record RCWM02000478.1, on the reverse strand, counting down.
CCTGAGTATGGTGCCTCTAACCAAATGTGGTGGAACATGGCAACAGAAAGCAAACAAATAAATAAATATTGACTGACTGAATTATTTGTTTTAAAATAATAGTTGTTTATTTTTTAAAAATCTAAAACAACTTTTATTTTAAATCATTGCATTAATCACTACTTTTTTATCATACCGCACCCAGTGGCAGTAGAGATAATTAATTGTTTTGAGATATTAATGTTTTTTTTTTTTTTTAGTGTTTTCGTTCCAGCAGTAACCCTGTTGGAAGAGATTTTATTTAATTTTTCTGTATACACCATACTTGTACAAAGTATACAATGTACATGTAATTATTATTTTTGATTTGATTATAATTTTACATGTGTTGAAAGGTATAAAAAATATAAAAATAAACAAGAAAACTAAAATAAAACAAATAGTCCAGTCAATAAACATATTGTAGAGTGCATGGAATATGCGATTATTTTTTACCTCATAGCTTCGTTAGGAATAGTTAGAAGGTAAACATAATAAAAGTCCCCCACCTAGGGGGTGAGCTAACGGTGGGTGGAGGGAAGTTCCATTTTTTTGGTTTTTCCATAATATCTCGAAAACTTTTGACTCTAGAAAAATATGTTTCGAATAAACATAAAAGCTAATTAAATTCACTATGAAATTTATGATACATGAATTTGTCGTTATTCTAACCGTTTACGAGATATACGTTATTGAAAATAGGTGATTTTCGGGAAAAAACAAATGTCACCTCACTTTTTGTCAAACTTTTGTTTCTATTACGTTCCACAATCGTTTCTCAGAAAAAAAGGTCAGAACCAAAATTGTAGAACATTAAATTTACTTTAATTTTATAAATACGTTTCTGGTGTTTGCTTCAAATGTTTAACATAAAGTGAGGTAAACTTTTTTTTTTATTTCTAAAGTTGTCGATTTTTAATAACGTATATCTCGAAAACCGTTGAAATTTCCACGAATACGTAAATTATTATTTTTATAGGAAACTTAATGAGCTTTAATTTTGATCCGCTACATATTTTTCTAGAGTCCACCGTTTTCGAGATATAATTCACAAAAAGGTAAGTAACGAAAGTGCAGGGTACATAGGTAGTAGGTTAGTCAAATTGGCGCGGAATGAAAAGTGGAACAGACCGTAAATTCTCATTCCACTTTTAACTCGGAACGGACCTTCATTAGTACGTAGTAAGTTGGTCAAACTGACGTGGAACGAAAAATGGAATGGAACTAAAACTGGAACTGGTTCCAATCGTGGAACGGAACGTAAAATATCTTCCCACTTTTAAGTTAGAACGGCCCTTCACTAACACCTATATAGCTAGAGTGCGCCAAAAAATTCCTAGCTCTTAAAAAAATTAGGCAAAACTTGACTTTTTTCATTCAAATCGTTATGGCTGCTAAATGGTAGGTCCTTGCTAAAAATGTTATGAAACAAATATATTCTTCATTATTTCTGATAAGGAAACTGCCGTCATATTTTCGGTACGGGCAACAAGAACAGAGTTAGAGCTTGTCAAAATGAATGTGGAAAAAACGTTACACCCTAAAAGTTTAGACCATTAGCCAAATGACACATATACAAAGACATCAAAAATTGTTGTTGTTTTTTTAACAAAAATCTTTAAATATCAAAATCTTTTCTTATACTATTTAATATGAACATTTAATTTTTTTTTTTATAACGGCTAACGAAAATAAAATGACGAGCCATTTGACTACCTTTTGTTTGCGACAGACCTTTAGAGAAGGAAGGTAACTAGCGCTTAGCTATTGTTATCATTACAATAGCTCGCGATTGGAACCTGACTCGGCTCTCGTCCAAATCCCAATAAATTCTGAATTTCAAGTTAAACGGTCAATCAAGGGTACAATAGTGCATAGGCTTTTATTTACCTTTCTCTCGAATTGAAAGAGAAACAATTTACAGAAACGAAATAGATATTATTTCGTCCTTTGAATAAAGATATGAGACGGATAGAATTCGATATTTTCCCGCTAATATTCTTCGGCGATAAAAAGAGGAGTTTATTTAATAGATAGTAATGATCATATAGTACAAAAACCAAAATATGTGAACTTTACACATAATCATACTTAACCATATTATTATTGAACCATTAAATGTAACATTTTGAAAAGCTCTAGCTGTGTTGGTGTTATTTTGATCGAAAAGTTGCCGTAATTTTCTTGTCAGAAATTTAATGGAGTATATTTCTTGTTATATAACATTTACCGCTAGGACCCAACCGTTTAGGAGCTATATTGCTTTGAATGATAAAATTCGCGTATGCTTAATTTTTTAAAAACAATTTTGGGCTTCTTGGTATGGATATATCTTTTAGTTGGTGGTCAGTACTTTTTTGGTGTATTGTTTGTCAACAAATGTCGAAATTTGGGTTCATTTGTCATTTTTTTAAGAACTATTTATTGATATTTACAACTAAATACAAGATACATCAAGTAAATTTGAGGAAAATGATTACAATAAGATTTCAAAACTTGAAAAGAACTACTCATGAGTTTCACTTCAATAAAAATTAAACTATAAGGTCCCGAGGCCATCTTCTTTTCAGGCGCCTTGGAGGGTTATCTGGAATGCAATGAGAAGCAAGTTGTGACGCTAATGGATCTGATTGGTTGTGGAGTTTGCTATGAAAGGATTGATATCTATATATAACTATGTCAGAAACGTAAGGTATTTTAAGATCTTTGTGGATAAGTTTGCTTGTGACGGAGCGTTAAGGATTTTGTACTGTAATGACTGGATACGAGAGGAATTAGATGGTTTAATCGAGCCCCAAAGCTCAACTCCGTATGTCCAAATAGGTCTAATAACTGCCATGTAAATGAGTTCTTTATAATTTGGAAGCTTTGAACGTTTGTCTAGTAAATGTTGAAGTAGTCTGTAACGACGCACAGTGGGGCGAAATAATGTTTTTTCTGGACATCGTATTTTGAGCCTCTAAAAATTATTGCATCGATTTCAAATTTCATATGGGAATGTTTTCAAAGGTGTAGAAATCTATAGTCAGTTTTTCCTCATCATTTCAGGAATTCGCTCTGATAACCAATAGTGTGTCTAAAAAAAAAATCTAATTTTCGTTTTTTCGTGTTTTGATCTAAGGGATATTATTTTCTATGATTTTTGATGTGCTCTATCGAACTTAGAAATCTGCAAATCAATCAGTTTACCGGTATGTGCGTTATATGTGTTTTATGCCTTTTTCGTCGATCGGATTTTCTAAAAAATTAAACAATTTGCGGTTTGTAAGAAACCTGATAGGTAATAATTATTTTAAATATTGTCCCAACCAAAAACGGAACTATTTAGTTATTTAATAGAAGTAATCAATTATAGCCCGCAGGCTTCTACCATGTGGTTATCTAAATTTTACGTTGGATCCATTTGTTCAAAGTCGTCGTGTCAGTGTCAGAATTCAGACCTATTCTGATATCAATTTTAAGCGTTTTTATTGGTGAATACCTGTGGGTAACATTTGTGAAGTCCATTTCTTGTAGTAATTTGGACCACTTTTTGGTACAAGTTGAATTAGCAAAGTAAATCCAAATATTCTCCAAGATCGCAAGTGGTCGCAGACCATTTCGATCTTGAGTTACTTTTTATAATCGATATTTTAAATTAAAATGGGTTTCGACTTAAACAAGTATAAACATTTTTCAAAGATCAACTTTTTTGTTGAAATTTTCAAATTTAAATACATTTATTTTTTTTAATTATTATTTTTTCAGGAAAATGTTTTATTGCCAATTTTTTTATCATGCTTAAAACTGTGAACAGCAAAGAATTTACATCGGATGTGTAAACAATTTCTAATGCAATTTAACAAAACGAGAAATTTTCGAGAACCTTTCAAACAAACATAGTATATCAATTTTGATGTCCTATTTGTGCGTAATAAAATTATGTTTAACGAACTGTTGTTTATCGACAATGACCGTAGAAAACATTTTATAAATGATTCAAGCCACAAATATCAATTTTTGTTTTCAACCAATGTTCAACAAATTACATAGGCTCGTCCCACTGTGCGACATGGGGGTTGAGAACGGAGGCCCTGAAGGTTCTGTCAAAAGGCGCAATTCTGCCCATTCTTACTTAAGGCATGAGAATATGGCATCCAGGAATTCAGATTAAGTACAAGGCAAAGCTGGAAAGGGTCCATAGGCTAATGGCACTCAAAATTATCAAAAGATTTCGGATAATTTCTGATGAAGCCGCATTTTTTTTTTGGCCAAAATGATCCCCATTAGTGTACTAGCTGACAAATATGTAGGTAAAATAATCCAATACGGTTACTGATGAAATAAAAACACTAAAAAGATATAAACAGACTAAACAAAAGGGGTAAAAAAGGATTATAATGTGAAGGGAAGGAGTTCTGCAAATCCTATAAATATGTAAACAAAATCTTTAATTCTAAATATTCTCCAAGTTCGCAAGTGGTCGCAGACCATTTCGTTCTTAAGTTACTATTCAGTATTGATATTTTGAATTAAAATGGGTTTCGACTTAAACAAGTTTAAACATTTTTCTAAAATCAATGTTTTTGTTGAAATTAAAAAATTTAAATACATTTATTATTTTTATTTTTTCTAATTATTATTTTCACAGAAAAATGTTTTATTGCCAATTGTGATATCATGCTTAAAGCTGTGAACAGCAAAAAAACTACATCGGACGTGTACACAATTTCTAATGCAATTTAACAAAACGGGAAATTTTGCGAGAACCTTTCAAACAAACCTAGTTTATCTATCTTTTGTACTGTTATTGTGTAATAAAATTATGTTTAACGTATCGCCGTTTATCGACAATGACCATAGCAAACATTTTATAAATGATTCAAGCCATAAATATAAATTTTTGTTTTCAACCAACGCCAAAAAAATTACGTTGGCTCGTCCCACTGTGGGACGGGTCGTTTATTGTAGTTTTAGTCTTGTATTTATCATTTTTGAAATTTTCTCTCTTCCTCTATAGATTTAACAAATTCGTAAACATGACTAGCTGTTGTTGAAGTCATCCTTCTTTGGTTCCACATCTGCCATGTTGTTCCTATCAAAATGTGCTTAGCACTAATTTGTTAGGATTGATGAATTAATTTGTGTCGTATCAAATAAAACTGAAAGGATAGTTTTCCTTGGCGCATTTTTTTTTATAGGCGTATATATATATATATATATATATATATATATATATATATATATATATATATATATATTTTTTTTTTTACCGTGTTTCAGAAATGATGTTTATTGTTATTTAATTTTTGTAAACATCGGTGATATATTCTGACAGGCTTTCAAAACCTAAGTAGATTTATTCAAATTTAATATATATTTTTTCTACTTATTTTATAAAGTTCTATCAAACACCATTTTTACGTCAATGTAGGCTAATGTTGTGCCTAACAATATTTGACACGATAAAAGTAAGCAAATTGATTTAAGGTCTGTGCGATAAAAGTCACAACTAAACCGCGAATGACAAGAGATGAAAATATTAAATATCGGATGCTTTTACCGATATAAAAAGTCAACACTGAAAAGATTTAGATACAATTAGGATTGATGAATTAATTGCCACTTCCTTTGGAATTATTTTATTAGAATACTAGTTTTGAATGCTAAACATTCATCTTCAGTTCTAAAAAATAGAAAAATTTTCAACACATCAGCACTATGTTACATGGATTATATTGGGTTGTCACACACGAAATGACTGTTTTTAGAACCAGGAAGAAAATAAAAATTTGAGATCAAATCTAACATATTTTTTATTCAAAGTAATTACCATCATTTTCGATACACTTCAGCCAACGGCTTACCAAGTTTTCTATCCCAGATTTGATAAACGTTGAGTCACGTGATGAAAGGAACTCAGAAAATGCATTTTTAATGTCTAAATCATTGGTAAGAAATTTTCCTCGCAAAAAGTTGTCCAAACAAAAATTGTTAGTCTGTAGGGGATAGATCAGGGGAATATGGGAGGTGTAGTAAGACCTCATAGCCCAACCCCTTTAATTTATTCACTGTCAGTATTGAAACATGAGGTCGGGCGTTATCATGAAAAAGAATAGTCTTTTCCTGTTTTCCAGTACCGGCTGTTTCTTGATGAAATTTTGATACATTTGGTCAATTTCTTGGCAGTATGATGTTGAATCAATTGTTTTTACCGTCCATGGGGCAGATTTTCTAATGTCGTATCTCCTGAGGAAAATTTTGTAAACCAACAATGGATGGTTCTTTCATTAGCACTTCCTTCACCAAACGCATGAATATTTCTTGCTGACTGGGCAGCGGACCGAGTTTGTACTCATAAAAAAAAAAAAAGTCGTTCGGAAATTGCGTGTTTCCACGGCCACGGTTAAAATTATCCTAAAATCTGTATGCTTACTTGGAAAAAAAAACAAACACAGATTGCAAATATAACATTAACAAGTACTTTATTATAGATAGCAAATATTTTGATAGGAATCAGTAGGCAACGCTTTAACCCTCTATAAAGAAAAATCGGACATTTCATGTGTGACAACTCAATATATATTCTAGGTTTTCAAAAATGTAAGCAAGAAATCAAACATTGGTACTCACCTCACAAAGGGTGATCTAACTTTAATTTGTTTCTATTTTGTTTATTCAGTTATTCTTAATATACGTTAATATATGTTAATAATATACTGTCGAAAACTCGATACGTCGAAGTTTTAAGGGTGAACAAATTTACTTCGAGAATCAATTTTTCGTCATAACAAATTTTCAAGATATCGAGTTAAAAAAAAATATATATTACTTCGAGTTATCGATTTTTTTCTATAATATAATAAATTACATAATTTAAAATAGTCTGTTACTTTCTTAATCATATATGTAGGGTTCTATCACGCGCTGAATTGGATGCCAAGCAGCAAAGATATCAGCTCCTACCCCTGGTAGCCATGGCTAATAAAAAACAATTAAAATGAAAACAGAACTGAGGATTAGCGGTGGTTCAGAAATACTGGACCTGTTATTTTGTAACAGTTATGACTGCGTCCCTGTTACCGATATTCAAAAGTAACAGACGAGATACTTACGTACTCACTTCAGTACTAGTAACAACATTCATACCTATTACCTTCGTACTGCGTACTACCCTAGACTAGTATTTCTTACTTGTCATCTCTACCTGTTATCAGATACTCGTTTACCTAAACCAGTATTTTTACTTCCACTCTCGAACGAGTATTTTCTGTTAAAATTTCAGCCGGTCTTCATTGTATTAGACACTCTTAAATTCTTTTTTATTTTAAGAGTGTTAATTTTCATAATCAATAAAATAAACTAAAATATGAAATCTATGCATAAGCAATTGTATTATTTTTGCTAGTCATAAGTCAAATAAAAAATATGTATGCTGTTATAAAACATCTAACATCTGAAATAATAATTTGTCAATTATTTATTATCTTGTTGATAATTCATTAAAGTTTTATTAACTGTAATCAGCCAAAAAAAAAAATAAATAAAAAATTGATCTTCATTTAACTACCAATATTTTGTGAATTAAATGGTCGAGGATAATAAAAAATGTTTAGAAAGGTAGTTGAAAATGTAAACTTATTGATTAGAGCCGATATTGAATAGGTGACAGATATGCCAGTAATAGGTATGCTAAAATATCAGTGTAACAGAGTAAACGATTACCAGTTTGAAGAGACGCTGACCTTAATACAAGTAACAGGTATTTGTAACAGATATTTTTTTGGAACAGTACCAGTCGTCCCTGCTACTGAAAAATATCGGTTTAGACCATCCCTACGTCTCGGGGAGTTGTTTAGACACAAATTTTACTTCGAGTTAACGATTGTTGGTTTGAGTTAACGAATACAATTCATCATATAAATGTAATCGGGAAATGGGGTTCACTTCGACTAATTGAGTTTTTCGACATTCCGAGTTTCGTCTTACTGAGTTTTGATTGTACGTTAATATACTTTTTTGTCTCTCTCGCTTTTTATTTATGTTTTGGTTTGTTAAATCATGAGTTTAATTTATGACATGTAAGTAGCCACCTTAAATTTAATTAACAGATTATATTTTTTGTAATTTCTATTTTAAAAATGTTATTTAATCAGTGATTTATGTTGTTTTTTAACTTTATTTATAATCCAATCCGTTACGAATCACGCATCCGTTAAATATTACGAACAAGGATGTGTTTTGTAAGCTGCTAAAATTTTCATATCCTTACATATCATACATGAGGACATACATATGAGGATACATGATCAGTTGTCAATAAAATTTATAGGGATATGAAGTAGTATTATAAGCTTTATGAAAATGGTAATTTTTCACCGGAGCTCAGCGGAGCTTTTTTTTTTTTTTTTTTCATTTCGCGTTTTTTTTTTTTTTTTTTTTTTTTTTTTTTTTTTTTTTTTTTTTTTTTTTTTTTTTTAAAGCCTCCGATTTTATTTATTATTTTATTCATACAAGTAGAACCAAACATATTCAAAAACTCTGGTTACTTTTTCCCTCTCGCTCTATTATATTTTATGATAATATATTTCATATATTGGAACAATTTAATTTTTTTCCACTAATTTTTAGTACTTGAACTACAAATCTGTCAAAATTCATAGGTTTATGTATAAAAATAAATCCACAGCGACTTAAATTGTAGCTCAATAGAAATAGGCCATTTTGGGTTGGAGTCATACTGTCCAACTTTAGAAGGCTTTAGAGTCAAAAATAACAATGAAATTGAAAAAAAAAAACAAAAAAAAAACTGGAAATGTTTGCACCAACTAATAATGAATACAATAGCCCATCAAACACGACAAAAATAGTAAAATTATTTTCAGAGTTTTTTTTTTTTTTTTTCGCGTTTGTCCCACTGTGCGATATATATATATATATATATATATATATATATATATATATATATATATATATATATATAGAGAGATAGAGAGAGAGAGAGAGAGAGAGAGAAAGAAGAAGAAGAAAATTTACTTTATTCTGGGACTACTTGTCTCCTAAGAATAACATATGATTACAGTACATAGGACAATCGTCTGGCTTTGATAATTAATTATAATATATAATAATAAAAATTGATTAATAATTGAACTACGAGTTACAAAATAACTAGGACATCTTGCAAAAGGATACATCTTATGTATACTATTATAATGTATATTACATAAATATTCGTGTTTTAAATTAGTTCGGAAGATTGAAAATGAAAGAGGTAAAGAAATAAATGGTGTTTAAAGAAAGTAAGAGTGGAGCTTTTTTGAATTGTGATGGGCAATGAATTCCATAAAGAGGAAGCGCGGATAATAAAGGATTTCTCGAAGGATGCAGTTCGATGCGCCGGAGTGCATAGGTTGATGGGCTGGGTTCTAGTATTTAAGAGGTGGATGGAGGAGCGCAGAGTAAGGTCATGGATATAGGTGGGTGTTTTGGTTTCCAAGGTTTGAAATATGAGAGCACCCAGGAAGTATTGACGTCGAAGACTGGGGTAAAGCCACCCAATTTCAGAATACCTGTGAGATATGTGAGAACGTCTGGAGATCCCGAAAATAAATTTAATAAAACAGTTCATTACTCTTTAACATTTCATCTCGAGCTCATCAGAAAGTCCTCCATATACTGTGCATCCATAATCAAAGTTGGGAAAAATGAGTGATGATACTAAAAGTTGTCGAGTACTTAATGGTGATGAATCACGGTAATGTGAAAGTTTCTTAGGAATAAAAATAGATTTCCTCGTGATTTGAGGGATATGGTTATTCCAAGCAAGATGTTGATCGAAAGTTATTCCCAGATTTTTAATGGAATTTTGGAAATAAATTGGACGGTTTTTGAGGAAAAGCAGTGGATAGTAGGGAAGTGCTTTTAGGTGAGGTTTTGACCCAATGAGGATAGCCTTTGTTTTCTCTCGATTCAGACTCAATTTATTCTCTACTTGAAACTTTTACAATAATATTAATAAAATAATTTAGAAAATTGAACATATAACATTTTTTTTTAGAATATAAGAAACAGATAAAACATTACAAATTGATTATGAAAATTAGAATCAGAAAATGTGGTCTATGGCTGATTTTTGCACGCAATTTTAAATTTTAAAAGGACTTTTAATGTCCTTCCACCTTCTCAGTCCTTGGTCATTTGGTCAAAGTCCAAACTATAGATACATTTTGTAAATTTGTATATAAATATATATATACACACACACACACACGAATATTTTTTGTTTTCTTTCAAGATCGATATTGGACAGCGATTCAGCCTTGAACTATATCGGAGATCCATCATAAGGAAGTCTAAACACAGTATTGTTCTTACAGCGATTTGTCCTTGATTTTAATCAGATAGCTAAACATAAAAGGCCCGCCTGCTCTTTGAATTTTTAGCTGCGATATAATTAATTTTACGGTGTTTGTTTTCATAATGGTTACTATTAAAAGGTCGATTCTTATTCCTTTCTTGCTTACATTACTACTGCCGACTTCCAATGATTGTTAATTTTAATTTTAATAGTTTAACAAACGTATTCATAAATACCTTATGAATGTTAAACTTCATGTAATAAGAGTAATGTATAGTGACAGACGTGATGGCGCATGCGCTTAATCATATGGGAGAGAGAGTGTTTTGTTTTGTAAAAGAATTAAACAACAGGTGTGAGCGGAAGCCATAGATATCAATGAACTAATGCCGATACACAGGGTGTTCGGAAGATCTTCGGCCAAAAACTTATCTCGGGTAGGGAGGTTCATTTTGAACCTATTTAAGGTCACTTACCTATATACAAAGTCTTACGGTTTTTTTTAATGAATTTTTTTGTAAAAATGGCCAAATGAAAACATTTATACCTTATAACTCCGTTGTTTACTGATATATCAACGCCATTTTTTTTTTTCCTGCAATTACTAATACATTGTCCATGTAAAATAAAAAAGACATGGTGCAAAAAACAAATACTAAAAAAACGGGAGATCGTTAAATCTTGTCAAAGGCAAAAATAAAAATTGTGAACTTCAAGTTCAATAAAAAAAAAAAAAAAGTAAGCGCAACAGCCAAATCCAAATTGTTTTAAAAAATTCGTTTTTTTTGGTATTTGTTTTTTGCACCATATCTTTTTTATTTTACATGGACAATGTATTAGTAATTACAGGAAAAAAAAAATGGCGTTGATATATCAGTAAATAACGGAGTTATAAGGCATAAATGTTTGAATTTGGCCATTTTTACAAAAAAAATTCATTAAAAAAAACCCGTAAGACTTTGTATATAGGTAAGTGACCTTAAATAGGTTCAAAATGAACCTCCCTACCCGAGATAATTTTTTGGCCAACGATCTTCCGAACACCCTGTAAAGTTAATGTGAACAAAAATACGTTATTGTACGTGTGGAAGAAGGAAAGAAACTGGAGTGTGTTTGTACTATCTCTGTCTCTGTATATCTTCATCTAAATTATGTTAAATAGAACAGTTCTATGTGTAACTTAATTAATTAATTATACATAGATACTAGCATTCCCGTCGCGGCTTCGCCCGCCCTCATAACTAAAGATAATTTCAACTAAAAATTAAAGTTTTATTTGTTTATCGATAAGATTCTTGTATTTTAGCATGTGGTTGAGCATTATTTCTTCAATGATTTTTTAGCAGTAATTATTAATCTAGTTATAATTGCACTGATTAGGTGGTTGAAGACTCGTACATATAAGCACCATTAGGCATAAAATTTTTAACTTTAATGTATGAATTGGTAATCAAGATGGATAAAGACTATTAAGAAACTCTTGCGGAAAATAAACTGCATTATCAGTGCTTACGACAAAAGGCCCGTGAATCATATTTTTACACACAATATATAAAAGCAAAGGATCGACATTTTGATTTAGTAATAATTTGTATTCGGCAGAAATAACTTTATTGATTTCATCTGGTTGGATGTTGATTTCGAACTATAAAAGTATATGACAGTGTGGCAAACCTCGGTCCTGCCTCTCAAAATTGTACATTTAAATTTTATTTATTGTAAATTTTACCATTGCAAAACCTTCCTAGAATTATAAAAATTATTTATTTAGATGTCGGTACAGATAGGTTCAGTTTACCATTGTTAACTCTATTGTGGAATGGCTCTATACACAATCGGTCGATTTTCAAGCTTCACTGGGATCCACATATCGCACACCATATTTAAATCTTTTTTAATAATTTTCTTGATAGTTTAATAAGTAAATTTTATCATCAATTTCAAGCTGTTTTGTAACCTCTCGTGTAGAATAGCACTCCCCACCTATCGGTCAATTTTCATACTGCACTGTTGTCCACATATTAACCTTTTTTAATAAAATATAAATTAAAAATCAGTAGATTTTAATATTGCCAAACCTTCTTAGAACTATGAAAATGATGTAGTTAATATTTAGTACAGATTGGTTCAGTAATATTCGCGGTTAGTGATCACAAACGAAAAATGGCTTGTCCTTTTATATAATAGTATAAGTTATTATTATAGTAAATTTTCTAATTGTAAATCTTTCAAGAACTATGAAGATGATGCAGTTAAAATTTGGTTCATATAGGTTCATATAGGTTCATTAGTTTTACTAAAATGCTATTGTCGCTTGCCACATATTCGAATTTTAAATTTCACTGGAATCCACATGTCACACCACATATTTATAGCTTTTTGGATAACAAATTAATTTAATTTAGTAATTTTATTATCAATTTCTAGCTATAATTAACACTGGATCATTGTAACCTCTCTTGAATGTCGCTCGCTTTACTACCCACTACATATTTATCGCTTTATAAACAGTAATTTAAGAGAAAATATGTAAATTTGATTATTGCTAAACCTTCCTTGAACTGTGAAGATGATGTAGTTATATTTGGTACAGAATAGTTCTATAGTTTTCGCGGTTAGTGATCACGAACGGAAATGGCTTGTCCTTTTATATATAACTTCATCATCCCCCGTCGAGGAATTTTAACTAATAATTGATTTTTTGTTTTTCGATAAAAATCTTGTATTAAAGTCAACAATTGAAAATTATATTTTTGATAATATTTTCATGCATAGCAGCCATTATTAACTTGGTTAAATTTAGATTGATTAGGTATTTGAAGATAACATAAAGCATAATTAGACATCCAATTTTCAATTTTAATATATGAGTTGGTAATCCAGATGGACAGAGACTATTAAAAAACTGCATTATCAGTGCTTACAACTAAAGGTTCAAAATTCATATTTTTACACACAATATTGAACAGCTGAGGATCGGCATTTTGATTTTTAATAATTTTCATTCGACAGAAATAATTTTATTTGATTTGATCTGGTTGGATTTTAATTTCTAACCATAAAAGTATGTGGTAGTGTGGCAAAACCCGTTTCTAACACTCAACATTGTACATTTAAATTTTCATTGTTGCTAAACCTAGAACTATGAACATGATGTAGTTAACTCAATATAGCTGTACCTTTTAACCTTTCATGTAGATGGCAATTGCCGCCATTTTTGAACTTCACTGTTATCCACTTATTATTCATTTTTCAATAAAGAATTAGTTGAAAATCATTAGATTTTACTATTTCTAAAACATCCTATAAAGATGATGTAGTCAAAATTTGGTAGAGATTGGTTCAGTAGTTTTTGGCGGTTAGTGAACACAAATGAAAAATTGCTTGTCCTTTTATATAATAGTATAACCTTATACCGCCATATGTTAGAATCGTATAGAGCTAACAGATAATTGTGACTTACAGATAATATACAAATAATATTGCGACTATAAATTAAGATATAAGGTATCCTATCTTTTTTGTTGGATCAAACTGCACACGGTATGCAAATTTGATTAAAATCGGTTCAGTAGTTTAGGTGTTAGCCGGCCCCTAGGCGGCGACACGTAATTTATATATATTAAGATAAAAAAAAAAACCCTGTACCACTTACAACCCATGAAGGGTCTTGGGTTCAGTACTTAGGTAGGCTGTACTGTTTCTAAGCCAACGGTTGTGAAAGGAGGTGATTTGGCCAGAATTCACGCTCAACCGCCAGGTTTTTCCCCAATTAAGGGTACCAACTTTTTAGGAGGCTGGGTGTGCCCCAGGAGGGTCTCCCGACCTCGAATTCGATCCACGGCCGAAATAACAGAAAATAAATTTTCTGCCTTCAGTCGTACTCGAACTCGGGCCCGGGAGCATGGTAGTCAAGTGCCTTACCCACTGAGCTACCGCGCCTCATACATAGATATATAAACAGTTATAATTAGGTTAACCTTTTAATTATCTATAATTACTATTAAGGATTTTACTGATTTATAATGTATGTATGTGAACATTAAACATTATTGCTTATATGTCAAACAAGCGCTATATATTTAATTGAGATTAATTAATAAAACTATTTGTATTATCTTTTTTATTCAGTAATTAATTATGTCAGAGTAATTTTAAATTCTTTATATACAGGGTGAGTCCCTCTTAGCGTTAGAAAAAAATAAAAATAAATTGGGTGAAACTAGATCAAAAATGAAGAAAAATGCAGCAGACCTCACCTTTCTATTCCAATCCGTAGCAGATATACGATAATTCAAAGGCTTTTTTTTTTTTTTAGAAAACCACGTTTTTTGTCATAAAAGCAGTAATATCTTCACGTTTTTTTCTTCTTTTTTTAAACGATGAGCGTTAGAGTATTATAAGACATTGTAACTTCCTTAAATAAGGTGAAGATCAAGCTGTTATTTAGATACCAAGTTTGTAAAATTCAAGGTTACATGTACTCTGCTCTTATAGGAAATTTAATGCTGAATCCGAAAATGTGGTCAAAATTTGAAAAATGTTTAAACAAAGATATTACTACTTTTATGGCAAAAAACGTGGTTTCCTTAAAAAACGCCTTTGAATTCTCGCAAATCTGCAATGGATTGGAATAGAAAGGTAAGGTCTGCGGCATTGTTCTTCATTTAGGATCTAGTTTCACAAAATAATTTAAGAAAGATTACTCTCTATTTTTTTTTAACAAAAATGTTTTCAGACATTATGAGAGAAATGATAGGTATAGGACTGAAAATAGAATGAAATAAATGAAAATTTTATATTTTAGATAAATGAGGACAGCATTGGGTTTCGAAGAAAGCAATTCATAATAGGATTTCATACAAAAAATAACGGAATGAGTCCGGTGATTTTGAAGAAAATAAGACAACAGCTAAGAGAGGGTTGAAAGCCAATAAAAGTGTAGAATGACAGAAGACACCATCTCCTAAAGAAGGGACCAGGAGTAGCCCATTGTCAGCTGATCATATTCTCATATATATCAAAGGAACCTATTTCTTACTGGCTAATAGGATATCGGATAGTAACAAATTGATCATGATAACATATTCAGAAAATAAAATAACCCATTTTTACTATACATTATAATATAATTTTATTGTAATAAGATAATAAGATAACCGTTATTCACTAATAGTCCAGTCAATGAAGGACTGAAATAGGGCGTAGAGTGCGTTTTCTGTAATCCAAGGTTTTTCTTCGGAAACTTGATCAGGCTAGTTAGGAAGTTAACATTAGTGTTATACAGCCTGGATTTTTATTACATAATTCAAATTTAATTAGGATTTTTATTAATTCATTTATATCGTTATTAAAAAAAATAAAATATGTATAACATATATATAACATTTGGATCCCAAGTTTAAAAATCGACCTATAAGTAGCTAGCGCCATTCTGCAACAGAGTTCGCAATGCAATCAAAAAACGGTTGAACCCATCCGTGCCAAACTTTAACTTTATCATGTTCATTGTTCTAGGAAGGTTAGCAAATAACAATAATTTAAATACAGTACAGTGTTGAAGGGTAGAAACGAGGTTTTCTAAACTGTCATTAACTTTTGTGGTTAGAAATTAAAATCCAACAAGATGAAATCGTTAAAATTATTTCTTACACGCTAAGTGATTAATAGAATTGCCTGATCAAAATTTCAATCATTTCGTTTTTTTTATATTCTGTTTAAAAATACGATTTCTCTAATTTGTCTTTTCCTTATAGTCCAGCCATTAAAGGATGATAGAGTCATGGAGTTTTTGGGCCTGGGAACAGGAAGGGAGGGTGCGCGAAAGGTTCCTATTTTTGGTTTTGCGCTCATGTCTCGAAAACAGTGCATAGAATGCAAAACATGAATATTTCCTAAATCAATGCTAATTAAATTTTCTACAACTTTTATTATACACATATTTTTCATATTCTGTACCGTTTCCTTGATATTCGCTTGGAAAATGAGAAAAATTAAAAAAAAAAAACACTCACCTCACGTTTTCAGCTATAATTGTCTCCATATCTTCTAAAATGTACATTCTTCAACAAAAGTCTTCATAAATGATATTGTAGAAAATTAAATTTCCTTTGAAATACACATATATATGCCAATTTATCTTTAACTTCTCAAAAGTTAACTTTTCTTGGTAAAATGTATTTAACGACCATTACATTTTCCTAGCGTATATCTCGAAAACTGTACAGAATATGAAAAATGTGTATATAATAAAATTTGTAGAAAATTTAATAAGCTTTGATATAGTAGATGGTCATATTTTGCATACGACGCACCGTTTTCGAGATATGAGCGCAATACAAAAGAAGGTACCTTCTGCGCTCCGCGCCCCTCCCCTACCTGTTCATAGTTCCGAAAACTCCAGGAGTTTTACTTTCTAACTACCCGAAGGAGAAACTGGAAGTAGAGGAATTTAAATGTTTTTAGAGATTTCGCTTGTCTAATATGAGAAGCAATGGAATTCCATATAATGGTGTATACAGATCACAAAGGCGGAATCTTGTGTCCATTGAACTGATTGCAGATCTGAATTGAAGGATATTGTAAATATAGGAAGGATGAAGGGTGCTGATAATTTGGTAAAGGAATGTTCCATGGAAATATTTTATGCGGAATGTGGGACAAAGCCAGTTTAATTCGGAATAGAGGAACGAAACGTGGTATATCGAAGACAAATCTGGCAAAGCAGTTTATGATTCGTTTCAATCTTCGAGAACCGTCGAGAGATCACCATAAACAAGACAACCATAATCAAGGTAAGGGAATATTAGGGAGGATACTCGAAGCTTACGAGTTGACTGGGGAAGAAGGTGACGGGATCGGTGGGATAATTTAAGTAGACCTATGGAGATTTGCGCAATCTGATATTTCCAGGAAAGGGTCTGTCCAAAAATAATTCCAGGATTTTTAACAGAAGAGTAGATGAGGGATAGGATCATCATTTTGGATTAAGGGAGGATAAATACTGTAATATGTCAGCATGGTTCATCTAATATCTTAAATCAATAAACTACCTTCCTTAGGTTCCAGTGTACTTTAATAGGACAATTCATACAGATATATATATATATATATATATATATATATATATGTTTAGCAAGGTTCTTGAGGTTCAATCAATAAATAAAAACAACTATTTTGGCGACGTTTCGAGACTATATTGTTCTCATAATCATGCCCTACAGTGAAAAAACAGGTTACAATAAAATTATATAAGTTATACAAGTTATTTCCAAACATAAAGTTAGCTACAGAACAAGTATATAACAACATGTGTTAGAATAATAAAAATATATATAATTACAGAATATAGAGGAGTATGAAACTACTTACAATGTTACTGTTGGATATGGTAACGGCTAACTAAATTCTAACAATTCTAGTACACAACTGACCTGGGGAACTTTGAAAAACAGTTACAAAGCTTATGGGGGATTTCCTAGGAAAAATTAAGTTTAAAGGACTGGATGGTATTCCCAAGATGCAGGTACAAAAATATTTCGGTGTAATATACTAATAAATGGATGAATGATTTATATGATGTATATAAATATATATTATTGGTCTGAATGTATTAAGTTGGAATAACAGGTGTCAAGATTTAGAACGTCTGATTTTTTGTTTATTGCGCGATTTTCTGTGGTTATCATTTCTTTTAAAATTATTTTGTTCATGGTGAATAATTTTGGGGGAATCAAATTTAAAAGAATGTTTTGTTTGCCTGTAATGTGTGGTGAGAGCTGTTTGGTCAGGTTTGTTCGGGTTTTTATTTATAGACGAGTAACTGTATTTATGTTGATACACTCGTCGTTTAAGATATTGTTCCGATGTACCAAAATAAGACTTGCCACAACTATCTTCACACGGTATTTCATAAACAATATTAGAAGGTTTATCGCCACTAGTTGGATGGAAATAGCAACATAATACGGGACTTTGTGTTAAGTTACTTTATATGCTGATTGCGTTGCGGCTGGAAGATAAACAATTAATGATAAACAACTCCAACATGCCACGTGGATCTGGTTCATCTTCATTCATTGCGTATTTAAACAATCATTAGCTGACCTTCGTAGGGAATGATTAAGAAAACATCCGCCAAATAAATGAAAGCCTTAGCAAAGTATGAATTGGTTTAAAAATATATGTAAAGAAAACCACTTCATTCACATACGAGTGATTTTCTTAAGTTACCCATGATGCAATAGGACCACCATTACCCATAATGCCTATTGGAAGTGACAATAAATAGCTGTGAAAGATAAGAGTGAATTGTTATTATTAACCTATATATATTACGAATAAAATCCTATGTTACAGAGAGAAACGAAATTGAGTTCTTATTTCATTAACTAAGAGAAAACAATTATCATTATATATATATATATATATATATATATATATATATATATATATATACTGCCGGTCAAAAGTTTGAGACCACCCAGAGCCAAAGTATGTAAATTTAAAAGTTTAATATCTTTAATATCGTTCCTCTCTTTTTCTATCTAATTTTATGTTGATGTTTTTTTTATTTATAAGTAAAAACACTTTGTTTCACTTTTGAGATTTTCTCCGTAATAAATCAATTACGAGCTATTCCACGCAGGAAAAAAAGGAACTTAGTTCATAAATATCTAATTAAATTTGAAATGGCTCAACAAAAATTCCCGCTGCCTTCATTTAATATGAATGGGAGATTTTCGTTTCTCAATTTTTAATTCAAATTTCAAATTTTTTAATCCAAGGTTATTCTGTCGGCAAACGAAATTGTTGGAATTAATATGGAAAATACAGTTTGTTTTAAATTATGTATTGAAAACTTAATTTTAATTTCTTCTCTTAAAGGTAGATGAACTTTAAAGATCTTGGTATAAACTATATAAATGCGTTTAATTTTATTTAAATCCATTTATTTTTCACCTAACATCAAACTTTTAAATTTACTGGTATCGTTTCAGGGTGGTCTCAAACTTTTGACCGGCAGTGTATATATATATATATATATATATATATATATATATATATATATAAACCAATTGACACATTAATTTAAAGATAATTCTAATTTTACATCACATAGATCAAAACAGACTTTCTGTTATTCTGGGATATCCAGAAATGCCAGAATGTGATGAAGGCGTTCAAGCATAAAAATGTGCTTTAATTCCACCTTCTGAATTCTTTGAAGTTTCCAACACCTACTCATTTTTTAAATTGTAATTAATTTTTAATTTTGTATCTTTTACTGACCGCAGGGTACGGAAACGACATTCAGAGCTGACGCAATTCCAGTTAACAATTAAAAAAAAAATATATTAAACTAAATACACTATATTGTTTGTACAGGTTGATATTTATTTTGTCAACATTCTCAGTAAAAAAAAATTTTTTTTTTTTTTTTTTTTCATTTATTGATATTTAGAACTGTACAAAATAATATACAACAAGTAAATGTGTTGACAGTGAATAGAATGGCATGTAAATAATTGTGAAGAACTACTCACTAGTAGCACTTCAATAAAATCTACACTAAAAGGTCTCTAGGCCATCTTCTTTTCAGACGCCTCGGAGGATTATCAGGGATGGAGGAGGAAGCGAGTTGGGAGACTAGTGGATTGGAGTGGTTATGGAGCTTAATATGGAAGGTTAGGTATCTGGTTTGGGCTTAATCAGAAACATATGGAACATTAAGATCTTTATGGATAAGTTTATTGGTCAGAAAGTAAGGGCATTGAGGGCTTTTCGAAGGATTTTGGATTGTAAGGATTGGATACGAGATGAATTGAATGGTTTAGTAGAGCCCCAAAGCTCAACTCCGTACGTCCAAATAGGTCTAATCACAGTCATGTAAATGAGTCTTTTGTAATTAATTGGGAGCTTTGAACGTTTCACTAGTAAATGTTGAAGTAGTCTGTAAGGACGAGCAGTTTCTTGTCGTTTTAGTCTTGTATGTGGATTCCAAGTTAGACGTCTGTCCAAGTGTAGTCCTAGGTAGGGGATCTGTTTAACAGGGATTAGTGGAATATCATTAAAGGATACAGTAGGATAGTAAAAACAATTAAAAAAGTGGAAACAGATAGGACAAAATTGAAAAACGCAGTAGATTTTTATCTAGAATGCACGTTCCTCTAAATTTGTTGTCAACAAGTGCGAATGTAAATATTATGTACAATGCAGTGCATAATTTAACACTATCTTCAAAATAGTCACTTTCGAAATAAATAGGAAAACATTCCAAAGTTTAAATCAACAAATAAACACATAAAACACTTTATTTGTTATAGCTCTAAGTTAATTGTCTTTATCTCATTTTAAATATTGTCATTTGTTATTGTCTCATATCTTTTTAAAAAGAATCGTTCACTTGTTTTTATATAAATAATCAATTTTTATTTTATTTAACATTCAGATCTAGAGAATACAAGTAGGGGAAGGTGCTGTACCTGTGGACAATTTTCAATTATAAATTTTTCTAATTTTCGGTGCTTTAATTATCTGAGTGGTTATTATACCATTAGATAAAAAATTTAAGGGACTATCGAACACTGGTATCTTTATTTTGAAAAGTAATTTTATTTTTACAGAAAATAATGTTTTGTAACTTACTGATTAGTGTCCATAGGTACCCTCCCCCTTTCTACCTGTGGACACTAGTGGTTGTACCTATGGACATTCATTTCTTCATAGGCTTATAGGGATAATTAAAATGATATTTAGAGAAACACATCAGCAATACTTTTTTTTTTAACACGTACTAAACAAAATAGAATATTTAAACAAGAATAAGTCGACTTGATATTATTGAGCTAGAAGGCCGACTTCAAAGGTGACAACAATAAATTTAGCGGATGAAAGTAAATAGAAACCTTTTAACAAAAATAAATTGTTTATGTACCTATAATTATTATTAACGAGTGTCACAGACGTTTTTATGGCAATAATCGAATTATTTGAGATCGTATCCATGAAAAGATTTAGGAAAATGTTATTGTTTACATAATCTCCCAGTGCCAGTTATAAAAGATGGCGGTAGTAATTTTCTTTTGATATCTCTTATTTTAATTTCATAGTCAGTAGCGATGCCCGAAAGAATAAATTTTAGGGTTCTATCATTTTATGAAAATTTCTTCAAGTAGCAAATGTTGAACGTGAATGAGTCTACATTTTCTTTGATCAAAGCTATAAAATGCTTCACAACACAAAACATAGCTGTCAATATATATTTCTTCATCTTCAATTTATTTACCCTTGTTCATAATCATTCATTAATTCATCCAAAAAATTACAATCTTCGCTTGATGGATCAGCCAAGATCACATTTGTGAAATCACCACCTTCATGAGTAGAATAGTTTGTTATAAATAGTGAGTGACGAGTTTTCTCCTCTTAAAAAAAAAGGTTATACGAATAGTAGGTATCCAAATTTAGGCATTTTATATCACGCGGAATGCCTACCAACGTTTCCGCAATATTTAGTTGAAATAATGAATTAATAAACAAAGAGAAAAATCTGTGGACACTTAAACCATCTGTCCACAGGTTCAGCTGGCAATGGTGTCCACAGGTACAACTGAGCGCCATGTTGTGCGGAAAGCTCTGTTTCACAAAACCCGTAAGTGTTAACTGATATGAAAACATATGAAGTTATAATATATTTATCGGACGACAAAATGAAATATTACTGCCTGGAAAATTTCTAAGTGTAGGTCTTAAAAAATTTACAATCACTGGTAGGAATGTTAAGGATTTGGAAGAAAAAAACTTAAAAATAATAATTTCTACTAAATTATTGATCTGTCAATTTTGAAATCACACTTACAACTGCAGGGAGATGCTTGCAGCACTACCAATCTAACAATTTCAATTTCCCTCCTCCCACTCTCTCTTAATTACAAATGTCCACTGGTACAACTGTGCTTTAGGTACAGCACCTTCCCCTATTCCATTTCAACTGGCAACCGGTCGATAAAAGTAAATTTACATAATACATTCTATTGTTGTCTTAAGTCTTTTGTTCTGATATTGTCAGAACAAATCAGAACATTTCACACCAGGCTCTCTGACATGTGTTCTGTATTATGATGAAATTTCGTATCAGTCTATTTTCACTCTATTATAAGTCTGCAATTATATGCAAATTGTTTTTGATAAGATTTGAGAAATGCAAGGACATGATATCATTTATTTGAGTAGATAGTGAGAAAGCGCCTGTTTGGATAAGAATGAGGTACTGAAAATAGATCATTTTATACAGGGTAAAAATTTTATACAGAGAGAAAAAAAATATGGGTGAAACTAGATCAAAATACGATAAATCAAAGACTTTTTTGAGGAAACCACATGTAATAACATAAAATCCTCTGATCTGGTATCGGTTTATTGATAGTTTTCCTTTATTTTCTAATCAAAAATAATTTTTTTCTTTGATTTTTATTCCAATGAAGAGTTTATTATGTTAAAAATGCACATTTTCATGAAGGGATTGCCATAATGTTTTATTTACACAAGTAACTGATTTTTATGCCAAATGAGAACACCATGTTTTTTCGGTTTCATTACGTCTTACATATCATTTGAAAGCTGATTAAATTTGCAAGTTTTTGTGAGATTTGACGTTTTGTGGATTGTTTTTTCGAAAAACGGTGAGCGTTGAAGTAATATAAGACATTGTGACTTTCCCAAATAAGGTGAAGATCATGGTGTTCTTTAGATACCAAGTTTGTAAAGTTCAAGGTTAAAGGTACTCAGCTATTATAGAAAATTTAATGCTAAATTTGAAAATGTGGTCAAAATTTGAAAAATATTTAAACAAAATGGAGATATTACAGCTTTTATGGAAAAAAAACGTGGTTTCCACAAAAAAGTCTTTGATTTATCGTATATCTGCAACGGATTGAAATAGAAAGGTGAGATCTGCGGCATTTTGCTACATTTTTGATCTAGTTTTACCCATTTTATTTTTTTTAAACTAAGAGATACTCACCCTGTATATAAAATATAACATAATAATATAATATAATCTATCTATTTATGTAATAATATAAATAGATCATTTTAACACGTTTTTAAACATGTAGTAACCAAATTTTGTCGAAATCATAAATTAACTTTTTTCACCCCTATAATTTTGTAGAGAAATCAGAGCAGAACTTGCTCTGTATGCAGTTCTGTCAAGAGCTTATTCTGGGCTTGTTTTGAATTTTCCAGGTCTATCTTCACTTTTGTGCTTCATGCCATTGTTTTGAGGTTTATTGTTGCATTCAGGATTTGATGGGTCAGTCTGTGTTTGGGTAGTCTGCGTCTGTGTCCGTAGAATTTTAGTCTGCGTTTTCTAATTTCCGCTTCGATGTTTGGAAGCTTCTCTGTGGTTTTGTTATGTTGGAGTCCGTAGCCATCTTCAATCTTTAGTGGACCAATAATTTTCCGAATTATTTTACGTTCTGCTTTTTTGATGTTTTCCATGGTTTGTTTTCTGTTGAGTACTAGGGTTTTAGTTGCGTACAAGACTTCAACAAGGTTTGATAACAGTGTTGTGTATATGTATATGTATACACATAAAGGCTGGACACCTAGCGAGAGTCAAGGATGAAAGATGGTCGAAAAGCAGCACCGAGTGGACACCGATCGGCGAAGTGAGAAGTGAGGAGCAGGGGAAGGCAGTACAAGAGGTGGAGGGATGAAATTACCCGAAGAATGGGAACCAACTGGATGAAAGTGGCCAGGGACAGAGACTGTTGGTTCAAAATTGTAAATAATATCTAGAAAGAAAAAAAGGTTTGTTTTGTGTTTGTGGTTTTGTTTTTGTGGTTTACAAAGAATATTGTATTTTTTTTTTTTTTTTTTTTTTTTTGTATTTTAACAACTTCTATTCTGTAAAATTATTTTAGAGCTGAACTCCATTTTAGCTCCTAAGGGAGAGACTTTTGTCATAAATATGATGTCAATAAGGCTTTATTATTATTATTATCAATAATAATGAATGTATAATATAAAAATATTTAATATAATTATTATATTATACATACACGGTGTTCAATATTCGAAGGCCACCCCCCCTTTTTTTTCCCAGTTTTTGAAATTTTGAAACGAAACTCTCAGGATCTTAACTGTGTCAAATAAAGTTTCTTTTCAGGTTTTAGTCTGCTCTCCAACCTTCTCCAGTTCTTCTCCAGCAATCCTAACTTTGGAATTCCCAATGGGATGTGGTATTTTTTATGATAGGTTTCGATAGAAAATCAAATTCTTAATCGATTTTACACCAGTAAATTTTTTTATCTGGGGCACCGTTTCGCCGCAAATCATTTTAAGAAAATAAGCAATCTAAAAGTGTTATTGAATGAATAAATTAATGAAAAATGACTGTTTATTGAAAAAAACAAAACATTTCTCAATTACAGGAGGTTTTGGCTCCTAATACAGCTAAAACTGGTTTTGCAAAAATTAAATTTTGGGAGAAACCTTACATGTCGACTTGTTATCACCGCTCGTCGTACCAGTCGTGTGAAGGACTTAATTTCATATTTTTGTTAAAAGTTTATTTTATTTTTGGAATACCAGTTTTAGACTGCTTATTTTCTTAAAATTATTTTTCGTGATTTGCAGCGCAACGGTGCCCGAGATTAATAAAATCACTGACGGATTTCGATGTAAAATCAAATTTTGAATCGATTTTAAACAGGTGAATGTTTTTATCCGGGGCAAAAAAAAGGGGGGGTGGCCATCGAATATTGAACACCCTGTATACAGTGTGAATGTCTCTTAGTGTAAAAAAAAAAACAAATTGGGTGAAACTAGATCAAAAATGTAGCAAAATGCTGCAGATTTCACTTTTATATTTCAGTCCGTTGCAGATATATGAAAAATCAAAGGCTTTTTTGAGAAAACCACGTTTTTTTTTTTTTCATAAAAGCTGTAATATCTCCATTTTGTTTAAATATTTTTCAAATTTTCATCACATCATCGGATTAAGCATTAAATTTCCTATAATAGCTGAGTACCTGTAACCGTGAATTTTACAGACTTAGGATCTAAAGAACAGCTCGATCTTCACCTTATTTGGGAAAGTCACTATGTCTTATATTACTTCAACGCTCACCAATTTTCGAAAAAAACTAACGGCAAAACTGCAAATATCACAAAAACTTGCAAATTTTATCAGCTTTCGAATGATATGTTAAACGTAATGATTCTTTTTCGATTTCATGGAAAAATTGACTTTTGAAACCGAAAAACATGGTGTTCTCATTTGGCATACAAATCGGTTACTTGTGTAAATAAAACATTATGACAATCCCTTAATGGAAATGTGCATTTTAAACATAATAAACTCTTCATTGGAATAAAAAGCAAAGAAAAAAATGATTGTTCAATAGAAAATAAAGGAAAACTGTCAATAAAGCGACACCAGATCAGAGGATCTTATTTTATCACATTCATTTATTTATTATTATTATTTATGATTTATTTTATTAGATTTTCAATGTAATGTTTAAAATCCAGTGATAATGAACATACTTCAATTTTGCCGTTAGCTTCTGAATGCAGATTGTGTTGGAGAATACTACTTTTTGCGGTGAATTAATGGGTAGATAAGTCTGTTTTTACAGGGGAAGGCATTTCTACATATCCATGTATATCGTTGGTTTATATTTGTATTGCTTTCGAATAATGTGGAGGAGCACCATGGTGTAGGAAAATCATATTTTCCCGAAGTTTAGGTGGAATATCGTGATGAAGTTGTGGTAAGATATTTGTAACAAATTTTAGTAATCTTATCATTCAATATGTTGCGCAAACTATGATTTTCAACACTATTC
Organism: Euschistus heros; assembly: GCA_003667255.2. NCBI lineage: Eukaryota > Metazoa > Arthropoda > Insecta > Hemiptera > Pentatomidae > Euschistus > Euschistus heros. The sequence continues at coordinate 651,307 of RCWM02000478.1, read as the reverse complement.
AAAAGCAATAAAAAGATGAATAAACCAAAGATACCCCACACGGAACGGCAGAAATGCCTTCTGTCAATTTCTCCATGAAATCGAAACATAATCATTACGTTTAACATATCATTCGAAAGCTCATTAAATTTGCAGATTTGCAGTTTTGTTGTTAGTTTTTTCGAAAAACGGTGAGCGTTGAAGTAATTGTGACTATAAGACATTGTGACTTCCCCAAATAAGGTGAAGATCAAGCTGTTCTTTAGATACCAAGTTTGTAAAATTCAAGGTTACAGGTACTCAGATATAGAAAATTTAATGCTAAATCCGAAAATGTGGTCAAAATTTGAAAAATATTTAGACAAAATGGAGGTATTACAGCTTTTATGGGAAAACACGTAATTCCCTCAAAAAAGCCTTAGATTTATCATATATCTGCAATGGATTGGAATAGAAAGGTAAGGTCTGCGGAATTTGGTTACATTTTTGATCTAGTTTCACCCAATTTTGTTTTGTACACTAAGAGATACTCACCCTGTATATAAAATATTTTGTAAACTTTTAATTTATTTGTAGCTTTTAAAATATATTTAATATGAATATTCCTATGATACTCTATGTATGTTATAACCTTTACGCGAGTATGTAATGCCAATGTGTGGGCTATTTATAGAATTAGAAATCTGTTTGTTAATAATTATTATTCATGTGCAATGCTAAACGGATTTCATAGTTTAACAGAGAATGCTATTATTTTACATGATTGTAATTGTAATGTATAAATCATTTTCTCTACACTGTTACCGCAGCAAGCGATTAAAAATATTTGTTTATCTTTCTCCTTGATCATTATATTTTAATATATACATAAATAATACATTACAATTTCATTATATATATAAATTCCCTAATTAATGCTTATTAATAATATATAATACACCTAATTAATTAATTCCTTAAATAGAACACGCCCTCCAGTTTTCCTTGACAACACGCTGACTCCATAGATTAGCATTGTACACAACCTTGGTCTGACATTTGACCGAAGTATGGGTCCTTCCACATATCAAAAGAAAAAAAAAGAAAAACGTTCAACCAAAGACTAGGAAACTAGGAATGAGTATCGATCCACGATATAATGATAAATCGATATTTTTAATTTGATAATCTGATAATATGGTGTATAAAAAAAAAAAAAAATGCCCGTTTTATCAATATCCAGAGTTTAAATGTCTGTAAATATCTTAATGCTATTTATTATTTACCAATACTTAGTAATCCCTTTAGAGCATTCTTTAAGCTTGTTTACTAACACTGAACTTCTTCAAAAAAAAAAAAAAACCTCAGTTCAGTTGTTTATTTCAAAGAAGAAAATGACAGTGTCTTACCAAACTCTCATAATTTTAAGACATTACTGGAAAAAAAATTTCACAGCCACTGAAGCAACTCATGAAATTATTACATATGAAGGGGAAGGTGTCCTTGAAGAGCGCACTGCGCGGCGTTGGTTTGAAAAATTTAGAAGTGGAGATAGGACGTTGGAAAGGAAGAAGGGCTCCGGGCGGCCATTAATGGATATTGATGAGGTTTTGAAGGAAGCTGTTGAATCAAATCCGTCCACAAGTACTCGCGAACTTGCCAGAGAGTGTGGTGTGTCGAAAGATACTGTTAGTCGCCGTCTTCTCTCCATGGTGAAGGTGATAAAGACCTGTAGACTGGTCCCTCACGAACTTACTCCTCAACAATCGGCAGTCGAACCAAAGAAAAGTTTACAGAACTTCATGGGTTTCAACTCCTGCCTTATCCACCATGTAGTCCAGATCTTGTACCTTCGGATCACTACTTGTTTCGATCCATGGCCCATTTTATTCAAGGGAAAAAATTTGATAATTTAGGGAAAGTTGAAAATGCTGTCCAAGAGTTCTTTGACAGCCATCCCAAGGAATGGTAACAGTGTGGCATCGAGCAATTGGCTAGCAGATGGGTAATGACGGTAGATAACAATGGTCTACACTTTGAGTATTAATTGTATTTTATATCAAAGAAATAATAATACAAATATTTGTTTAAGAAACGGTCATTTTTTTTTTTTTTTATATACACGCCATTATTTTAATGTCGATATTTAATTTACGATATATCGGTTGTTCTTTATTAAAAAAAAAAAAAAGTAAGAAAACCTAAGAGAATTGGTGGTAATTAATAATTGATAATTAAAAGAGTTAAATTAAAGAAAGACTCCGAAACAAGCGTTTTTGGGGCGAAAATCAATCTTAGGATAAAGCCACCTCGAAGAAATGTATTTTGATACCATATTACGGCCCAATATCCACCAAAGTCGGGAAGCAATTAAAAAAAAAAAATGGGTTTAAACTCTGCATTTGAAGTAGATAAACCATTGTCATCATACTTCCCTTCACTTAAAGATAAAATAGACCGTTTCCAAAAAAGCGGTGTATACGAACTAAAATGTAATGACTGTAGCAAAACATACGGGAAAAACCTTGTTTGAAGTTCTAATGTAAATTCAGGTCATTCGAGCACCTCATGTTCACAAAATAGGATCAAATTTTAACAACAGTTTTAAAGCTTCAAAGTTTCGAATTTGAAATCCGTAAAACGTTTCTTTATTTTTTGCATTTCACATCTGTGAACTAAGGCATCGGTATACAGGGTGAGTATCTCTTAGTCTAAAAAAAAAAAAAAAAAAAAAAAAAAAAAAAAAAAAAAAAAAAAAAAAAAAAAAAAAAAAAAAAAAAAAAAAAAAAAAGGGTGAAATTAGATCAAAAATGTAGCAAAATATCGCAGAGCTTACCCTTTTATTCCAATCCGTTGCAGATATACGGTAAATCAAAGACTTTTTTGAGAAAACCACCTTTCTTTCCATAAAAACTGTAATATCTCGATTTTGTTTAAATATTTTTCAAATTTTGACCACATTTTTTGATTTAGCAATCAATTTTGTATAATCGCTGAGCACCTTGAATTTTACAAACTTGATATCTAAAGAACAGCTTGATCTTCACTTTATTTGGGTAAGCCACAATGTCTTATGGTATATTAATTCAACAGTCACCGGTTTTTGATAAAATTATCCACAAAACTACAAATCTCACAAAAACTTGCAAATTTAATAAGCTTTCGAATAATATGTTAAACGTAATGATTTTGTTTTGATTTCATGGAGATTTTTACTTTTGAAACCGAAAAAAAATGGTTTTCTTATTTGGCATACAAATCAGTAACTTGTGTAAATAAAACATTATGACAATCCGTTAATGAAAATGTGCATTTTAAACATAATAAACTCTTCATTGGAATAAAAATCAAAGGAAAATATTATTGTTTAATAGAAAATAAAGGAAAACGACACTAGATCAGAGGATCTTATTTATTTATTATCTTATTTATGATCTTATTTATTATTACATTTATTTATTTATTATTATTATTTAGGTTTTATTTTAGTAGATTTTCAATGTAATGTTTAAAATCCAATGAAAACGAACATAGACCTCAATTTTGCCTTTTTTCTAATTTTTTTTTTTTTTTTTTCAAAAAATTGTGAGCATTGAAATAATATAAGACATTGTAACTTACTTAAATAAGGTGAAGATCAAGCTGTTCTTTAGATGCATCATTAAAGCATTTAAAACATATTTGCAAATATTTGCACTGTATATATATATATATATATATATATATATATATATATATATATACACACATATAGTCATATATATGAACTTCTCAGCTTATAGACGTGTTAAGTTTTTATCATTTTGAATCTTTATTTACACTTATCAATCAAGGTGAATAACAATCTATGAATGTTATTAAATACTCCATTAATTCGCATAGAAGGTTTAAGGAAGAAAAAAAAAAAACGCTGTGTCACCTTCTCCTAATTAGATTTTTTTCTTCTCCGTGTATGTTTATTATTCGAAACTAGTATTCGAATTAAATAATCCTAATAGAAGCGGCAATTAATTCATAAATCTTAATTGTCGAGAGAAAAATGACTCCCCCCTCCTTCGTATTGAAAATAAAGGAAACACTCTAATAGGAATTTATATCAAGAAAATTTAAAATGTCCACAGAAATGATCGTTTAAAGTATTGTTAATTATAAAAAAAATAAAGTAATTAAGCCATTTTCAAATTTTATATTAAACCCATTAAGGTTCAGGTAACCAATTTTCAGAGGCTAGGTAAGCCCTAGGAAAGCTATAAATCTACGGCAGATAGTATAAAATGAATCCATTAAAGACGGAACAAAAACAAAAATGAGAATAACCCATCATTGAAGCTGTAATAGCCGATGAAGGATGATATATTAATGAATGTTTTCTTATAGTAATTATATTAATAGTTGACGGAATAAATCGCTGCGATTTTATTTTATTTATATGTGTATAGAGGGGAAAATAAAAAAATAAATAGAACAATTGTATGTAAACAAGTCTATTTAGATCTGGATTCCATGGTACAGAATAATTTGTTACTGGTATAGGGGAACTATGTTTAAACAAATAAGCAAGGTATTTAATGAAATTCGTTAACATATTTCGTTAATCAAACGATTTTACTAATTTTAAGATTTATAAAACAGATTGCAAGCCAAACAGGACTCAGGATATCAGTAGAAATATTCCACTGTTCCATGCCGAACAGATCCTCTACCTAGGACTCCACTTGGTCTCACTTGGAATCCACATACAAGACTAAAACGACAAGAAACTGCTCGCCGTTACAGACTACTTCAACATTTACTAGAGAAACATTCAAAGCTCCCAATTAATTACATACGACTCATATACATGACGGTTAGACCTATTTGGACGTACGGAGTTGAGCTTTAGGGCTCCAATAAACCATCAAATTTATCTCGTATCCAATCCTTACAACCCAAAATCCTTCGAAAAATCTTAAATGCTCCTTACTTTGTCACTAATAAACTTATCCATAAAGATCTTAATGTTCCATATGATGCTGATTTAGCCCAAACCAAGCTCCAGAACCACTCAAATCCACTAGTTTCTCAACTTGCTTCCCACTCCATTCCCGATAATCCTCCGAGACGTCTGAAAAGAAGATGGCCCAGAGATCTTCTAGTGCAGAATTTTTATTAAAGTGCTACTGATGAGTAGATTTTTTTTTTCAAGTTTTGTCACGTTATTGTAATAGTTAACAGCACATTTACTTGATGTATATATTTTGTACAGTTGTAAATTTCAATAAATTGCTGTAATAAAAAAAACAATATATGCAATCATACAATGTAATCACAAAATATCAGCATAAATTTATGATAATGTTTTAATTTTTTGTAAAGTTAATTTTTTGTTTTCTATTTCTTACTTTAAGTCCTGTAAAATAAGGCCACAAAGGCCGTTCAAGTAAAAAAACTGTATATTTTAAGAGATCTGATTGAAACTTCATTTGTAAAAGTCTAATAGTAAGTTTAACCAGCTTCAAGATTTTGGATCGGACTAATAGTTTTGGAGTTATACCCAAAACTTACTATACGTGTTCTCGCGGAGAAGTGGGACCGACAACAAGTTGGCCATTTATTAAAATTTTTCTCAAGACCATAACTTAAAAAAAAATGATCCAATTTCGAAGTCGCTTTTTTTCATTTCGTAGGTCTTAGACTTTCTTCGAAAAACACTTTGAGGAGTAAGTTCGTGAGGGACCAGTCTACAGGTCTTTTTCACCTTCCCCATGTAAAGAAGATGGCGAGTAACAGTATTTTTCGACACACCACACTCCCTGGCAAGTTCGCGAGTACTTGTGGATGGATTTGTTTCAACAGCTTCCTTCAGAACCTCATCAATATCCATTAATGGCCGCCCGGAGCCCTTCTTCCTTTTCAACGACGTATCTCCACTTCTAAATTTTTCAAACCAATGCCGCGCAGTGCGCTCTTAAAGGACACCTTCCCCTTCATATTTAATAATTTAACGAGTTGCTTCAGCGGCTATGAATTTTTTTTTTTCCAGTAATGTTTTAAAATAACGACAATTTCGTAGGACACTGTCATCAAAATAACTGAACTGAGGCGTTTTTTGAATAAGTCCAGTGTTAGTAAACAAGCTTAGAGAATGCTCTAAAGGGATTATTAAGTATTGGTAAATAATAAATAGCATTAAGATATTTACAGACTTTTGAACTCTGGAATTTGATAAAACAGACATTTTTTTTTTATACGCCCTATTACATTCTACTTTGTAAAGTTATTCTTAAGTGACTTCGTCCCAAATTAAAGGGTTTTTTTTCTATTTTGTTTTATTCTATATACTGTGTACAGTTGTAAATATCAGTAAATAATTTTTTTATAAAATCGTTACTAAGAATTTCCTTCATAAATCCCATATGATGAAGTAAGAGAGATATCGGTATTAGACTAGGATAAGGAGACAGAGGAGAAGAGAGGTGGCGGAAGACCGGTGGCAGAACCAGCCCCAACACAAGGAGGCTGGTGCAGCGACTAGTGCGGCTCAGTCTGGTGCTAGCGCTCAGCGAGGATGGAGCAAGGAGAGGCACTTCTACCGGTCAGCCGGCTACCCGTACTCTACACTCAGCCAGGTTAATATATATATCTATATATATTATAATATATATATAATAATAATAATGTGACCAATATTAAAGAGAACTTTCAAGAGAGTACTAAAAATCAAACAGAAAAATGTTAGCAACTCTTATGTGGACGTAAAAAAAAAAAAAAAAAAAAAAAAAAAAACTGTTTAAAAATTTCATTGCGGAACTGGAAGTTTGTAATGGGAGAGGAGTCAATTTTAACTGTATAATTCTTATCAAGTCAACAGTTCTGTCCCTCTTAAAGTTTTTTAAATTTTTTGAAATAATATTAAAGCTGAGTAGCATCTTTAGGGCTGTAAGCTTTATATAAACTGAAACATGTGGACAAATATACGCACATATATTGTTACATACGCAAGTTTAGGTAACTCTTTCAAAAAGAAAATATCACTAGCCGAATATAAAAAAAAGGAAACTTTATATTTAAAAAACTTTATTAAAAACACATTAAACAGGGGGGCTTTAAAATCAATCAGGGCAATTAAATCCTGAAAATATGCAACCATCTATTCCATTATTTTCAAAATGTGATTAACATTAAAAAGAGCTTTCCTTCATAATAAACATCAAACAGAAAATTGTTAGCAACTCTTAGGTAGACATAACAAAAAAATTTAACAATGTTTAAAAATATTATTGTGGATCTGGAAGTTCGGTCTGCGAGAGGAGTCACTTTTAACTATATAATTCTTATCAAGTCAACAGTTCTGTCCCTTTTATAGTTTTTTAAGTTTTAAAATAATGTTAAAGTTGAACATCATCTTTAGGACAGTAAATTATATGTGACAAAAACTGCTAAATGGGAACATAGATATATGCACAAGTATTGGCACATATGCAAGTTTAGGTAACTGTATTCAAAAAGAAAACATCACTAGCCGAATATAAAAAAAAAAGGAAACTTTATATTTAAAAAACTTTATTAAATAAAAATTAAAAACACATTAAAAAGGGGGGGGTTTAAAATCAATCAGGGCAATTAAATCCCGAAAATATGCAACCATCTATTCCATTATTTTCAAAATGTGATTAAAATTAAAAAGAGCTTTCCTTCATAATAAACATCAAACAGAAAAATGTTAGCAACTCTTAGGTAGACATAAAAAAAAAAATTAACACTGTTAAAAATTTTTATTGTTGATCTGGAAGTTCGGTCTGGGAGAGGAGTCAATTTTAAATGTATAATTGTTATCAAGCTAACAGTTTTGTCCCTCTCATACTTTTTTTTACCTGTTCTAAAATAATGTTAAAGCTGAATATCATCTTTAGCTGTAAATTATATGTAAAATGAAAAATATGGACATATATATGCAAAAATATTTGTACAAATTAAATCTTAGGTAATTAATGGTGTTTAGAAAAGAAACATTAGGAAAAAAACATTGCTAGCTAAATATATAAAAAAGGATAATTTAAATTTAAAAAAATCTTTATTAAATAAAAATAAAAGACATTAAACAGGGGGACTTTAAAAAAAATAAAAAAAATATTGGGTAAAATATGCAATTAAATCCCGAAAATATCCAACTATGTATTTTATTATTTTCAAAATGTGATTCAATATTGAAAAGAGCTTTCCTTCATATTAAACATCAAACAGAAAAAAATGTTAACAGCTCTTAGGTAGACATAAAAAAAAAAAAGAGTTAACAATGTTTAAAAATTTCATAGTGGTGCTAAAAGTTCGGTCTGGGAGAGAAGTTACTTTTAGCTGTATAATTCTTATGATGCCAACAGTTTTGTCTCTCTCATAATTTTTTAACAGTTTTAAAATAATGTTAAAGCTGAATATCATCTTTAACTGTTCATTATATGTAAACTGAAAAAATGTGAATATATATATATATATATATATATATATATATATATATATATATATATATATATATATATACAAAAATATAAGGTAAAATATGCAATTAAAAGCCAAAAAAACGCATGAAGCTATGTTAATAATCAGAAAACTTGAAGAATAAAAAATAATTTAATAAAGAGACCATAAAAAAAACAACAACTTATTATTTAAACGAAAACATTAAGTAGCGACCGTAAAAAATATTTCCCGACTTATTCAAGTCACTTATTTACATTCCAAATGAATTAATAATTAATTATAATAATATATTATAAAATACTAATTATAATGATTGAAGATTTAAGATTTTTTAAACAAAAATTATACTCAGAATTTTTACAAAGCAGATACATAAGGTGTACCTTTTCCTAAATAATACATTTTTAGATAATATTGCATAATTAACTATAAACATAACTGACTTTAAATAAGTTAAAAAACTTTATTAATTAAAAAAAACTAAAAAAAAACAAAGCTGTATTAATATCCAGAAAACTTTAAGTGCAAATGTAATTTAATACAAACACTAAAAAAATAAAAACTTATTCTTTAAAACAAGATATTAATCAGCGACCTATAATGAAAGTTTCCCGAATTATTCACATCACTTATTCACTGTTAAAATGAATTAATAATAAATTATAAAATTAGAATTAGAATAATTTAAGATTTATAAAAATTTTTAAACCAAATGCGAGATGCAAAAATATTGGTTAAAATATGTAATCAAATCACGAAAATATGCAACTTTCTACATTATTTAGAAAAATCGTAAAATAATTTTTTTGTTGGCACAAATCCTAATTTATTTTGCTTCTTTCACTAAATGTTTCGGGACTTTATTCCCATCCTCAGGTTTCTAAAATTGTAGAAACGCATAATTATTACTTAAATAAGACCTAGTTAATGCTACAATTTACAATACAATTAATAATTTATCTATTTTACTGTGATTTATACATATTGCCTTTACATACATATTGCCCTATTATATAAAATTTGCATAAAGCACAATGAGAATGAGAAACCTGAGTATGAGAACAAATTTTCGAAACATGTAGTAACTCATGCTAAATAAATTGGGAGTTGTGCCAAAATCTCCTTCTACATAAATTTGAATCAAAATATCTGAATACATAACTATATGTAAGTACAAACTTAGGTTTAGGTAACTGATTGTGTTCAAAACAGAAACATTCGGAAGAAAAACAATACTAGCAGAATATCTTTTTTTTTCATATTCGGCTAGTGATGTTTTTCTGTAAAAAACTTTTAAAAAAACTACATTAAATAAAAATAAAACACATTAAACAGGGCTACATTAAAAACCAAAAAAATAAATGAAGCAATGTTAATAACCAGAAAACGTGAAAAACAAAAATAATTTAAAGAAACTAAAAAAAAAAAAAAAAAAAAAAAAAAAAAAAAAAAAAAAAAAAAAAAAAAAAAAAAAAAAAAAAAAAAAAAAAAAAAAAAAAAAAAAAAAAAAAAAAAAAAAAAAAAAAAAAAAAAAAAAAAAAAAAAAAAAAAAAAAAAAAAAAAAAAAAAAAAAAAAAAAAAAAAAAAAAAAAATTGCTTATTCTTTAACACAAAACATTGAATAGCGACCTATGTATAAAGAAAGCTTCCTGAACTATTCATGTCACTTATTCACTGTTAAAATGAATAAATAATTAATTATTAATTATTAATGTTAATTTTAATTAATAGATTACAAAATTGTAATAAACATAATTTAAGATTTAATAAACCAAAATTATACTCACAAGGGGACGTTTGCAGTTGGAACTCACAGATTTGAATGCCGATTTTAGTGTGGGTAGTAGGGACCTATAATAGTGCAAAACTAGAGTGATAGCCGCCAATGGGCATTATGAGCCAAGAAAAAAAAATATGAAAATCACGTTTTATTTTTTCTCAGCTCTCAGTCAAGATAGAGAAATTATTCTTTCACGTTTAATTGCAGTTATGTATGCTATTAGATATAAAAATACTTTTGTTATACTCAAGACAACACCCGGCTTTAGGGTGCTCGAAAACTCTAAAAAAATGACAAATATTGATTTTTTACCCCTTTCGAGGAGGTTAAAATTTTGAAGAAGAGATTTCATCAACAATTTCTAAAGGTCATGACAACAATAGTAATAGCATCACTAGAATCAGCATACATTCTGCTTTTTATCCACGTATATAACATTGGAATTCCTCCAGATTTTAGTGGACAAAAACTGATGTGAATGAAAAAATCCGTAGTCAGCTATGAGATATGAGATATCTCAATAATGGTAAATCCTGCGACCTCCGTTTGTAGTTTAAAAATTTTCCTCACTCATATTTTTATTTCAAAATGCATTGAAACCCTAAGATTGATGAATAATCTAAAATTAATTTTTTATTGTGTAAAAATTAAATTTCAAATAAGACCATTTAAAAAAAGCATAGGTAAGGGGAGTTTTATCTTTTTTAACCAAAACCTGAAATTAATTTTAGATTATTCAGCAATCTTAGGGTTTCAATACAATTTGAAATAAAAATATGCGTGAGGAAAATTTTTAAACTAAAAACGGAGATCGCAGGATTTACCATTCAGTAATTCCAATGTTATATTCATGGATAAAAATCAGAATGTACGCTGATTCTAGCGGTGCTATTATTGTTGTAATCGGTTGAACACAGCAGTTGTTATGGCCGGTAGAAAATGTTGATGAAATCTCAACTTCAAAATTTTAACCTCCTCGAAAGGGGTAAAAAATCAATATTTTTTTATTTTGATAAAATTTCACGTATAAGTCTTTTATGGTGCGTTAAGTCGAGATTTGAGGTCAGTTGTTCATAAAAAAAGGTTTCGGCTGATTACAGCGGATTTCCTTGGAAATGTGTCATTTTTTTAGAGTTTTTGAGCACCCTAAAGCCGGGTGGTGTCTTGAGCATAACAAAAGTATTTTTATATCAAATACCTTACATAACTGCAATTGAACGTGAAAAAATCATCTCTCTATCTTGGCTAAGAGCTGAGAAAAAAATAATAAGACGTGATTTTCATATTTTATTTTTTTTCTCGGCTCCTAATGCCCATTGGCGGCTATAACTCTAGTTTTGCACTGTTATAGGTCCCTACTACCCACACAAAAATCGGCATTCAGGATGGTGTACGTTTTCCTGTATTATAGATTTTTAGATAATATTGCATGACTAACTATAAAAATAACTGACTTTGAATAAGTTAAAAAACTTTATTGTATAAAAATAAAACACATTAATAAGGGGATATGAAAAACCAAAAACAATCATAAGGAATGTTAATAAACAGAAAACTTAAAAAAATTACAAAAATAATTTAACAAAGAAACTATAAAAAAGTACGTATTCATTAGAATAAAACATTGAACTTTTTTTTTTTTTAATACAGTTAAAAAAACTGTATTAAATAAAAACAAAACAAACTAAACAGGGAGACATTAAAAACCGAAACCATTGATGAAGTATTGTTATAATCAGAAATCTGAAATAATTTAATGAAGAAACTATAAAAAAAAACTTTATTAAATAAAAACAAAACAAACTAAACAGGGAGACATTAAAAACCGAAACAATTGATGAAGTATTGTTAATAATCAGAAATCTGAAATAATTTAATGAAGAAACTATAAAAAACTACTTATTCATTAAAAAAAACATTAAACAGCGACCATGAACAAAGTTTCCCGACTTATTCACCGTTAAAATGAATAAATAATTAATCAAAACTAATAAAATTATAGTTTAATATTATGCTCAGCATTTTTACACGGCAGATGATGTACCTTTTCCGGTACCATAGATTTCTATGTAATACAAACAAATTATTTAAGAATGAATAAATCCAATAAATTCATTTAAATCTGTGTACACTATGACAGGACTATTGCCCATTAAGTATATTAAGCACACTGTTTTTGTTTGAATTTATAAACGAGATACCTAAAAAAAACTTATACGGCAGATTATTTTATCTATTATGTATTGATATATAGCCAATTTTGCTATTCCACCTATATGTTTCTATAAATACATAAAACTTTATCTAAGAGTGATATAACAAATAACATTCAGTACAACTCCATGCTGACACCATGTTTATTTGAAATTATAAAAGAAATACCTGAATGACAAATCAAAACTACAAATGTTTTTTAGCCTAAAAAATACATATGCTTTTTCTACCTTCATTTAAAGGTATTTATTAAAAAAGAAAAAAAAAAATTAATTCAGTTAAAAAATATAATTTATAACTATATAATTATTATTTTGTATTTTTTATAAGTTCGATGCACGACTCATTTTTACACGGCCGCAGATGCTCCTGGTTCCTGTTTCACAGATTTTTAGTTAATTTTGCTTTTCTGCGTATGTTCCTAAGAATACATTAAAATATACTTTAAACTGAATTTACCTAATAAATGCACTGAACAGTCAGTACAATTCTATTCCAAAAAATCTGTGTGCAGTTTGCACTTGATATTAAAAAAAAAAAAAAAAAATAATTATTATGGTTATTTACTCAAGGATCCTACTGAAAGTCTAGAAATCATTATTGAATGTATATATTGTTTAAAATTATATATATATAATATATGCGTAACGGTATTTCCTTTGGAACATTGCAAAGTATGGCGCGTTTCAAAAATGTATTGCAAGTGGTGACAAATAAATTCAATTATGTGGCCCACTTAAAACGGGGAAAAAAAAATTATTTAAACATTAAGACCAACTATAAAAATAAACATTTCAGATGTTTTAACCATAACTTGTATTCAGTATTCCTTTTGCTGTATCATAGATATACTTTTAGCTAGTTTTGTTTCTCTACATAGTTTTTACGAATATATTAAAATTTATTTTAGACTGAATACTTCTAATGAATTCATTGAACAGTCAGTACAACTCTATTCTAAGAATCTGTGTGCATTATGACAGAACTATTGTCCAAATTAAGTACCGTAAAACGGCTTGACTTTGCACCAAGTCACTAAAAAGTTTCAGTCGTAGAAAAATTGTTTTATTGTCTAAATGAGGGATATTTTATATCGTCCATTTAGAACGGTTAAAAATAATGTTATCTAAAATTATCGATTACATTAGAAATCATTGGCACATTATTTTAGAAAAAAATACTGCCAGTATGATTTATTAATGCTTCTCTGTTACGTACTTTTAGCGCCCACTAACTATGTGATAGTTATGTTTTAAGAATATTAATTAAATAAGTCCTAAAAACAGTTGACTGACAATGAAATAATAAAATAGTTTTTAATTGATTTCTCTTGAATTCGGTAAAATATTTTACATTTTTTAACAAATTTTTATTTTATATTGAAACGAATCTGAAGTAAAAAATAATCACCATCATTAATTAAAATAATAACAAACTTCTTTAATAATTACTTTAATAAAATAGCAATAAATACCAATATACCATTTATTTTATACCAGATACCTATCCTTTCATGTTAAACTCCATAATCATTCAAATCCTCTAGTCTCTCAATTTGCTTCGCATTCTATTCCCAATAACCCTCCAAAGCGTCTGAAAATAAGATGACCTAGAGATCTTTCAGTGTAGAATTTTTATTGAAGTGCTACTGATGAGTGGTTCCTTTCAAATTTTGACATGTTATTGTAATCATTATCAACACATTTGCTTGATGTATTAGTCCAGTCAATAAACACATTGTAGAGTGCATGGAATATGCGATAATTTTTGACTTCATAGCTTCGTTAGGAATAGTTAGAAGGTAAACATACTAAAAGTCCCCGCCGCTGGGGTGTGAGCTAACGGTTGTGGGGAGGGGAGAAGTTCCATTTTTTTTTTTTTTTTTTTATAATATCTCGAAAGCTGTTGACTGGAAAAATATGTTTCAAATAAACATAAAAGCTAATTAAATTTACTATAAAATTTAGTATATTTAAATTTGTCGTAATTCTAACCGTTTACGAGATATACATTATTGAAAATAGGTGATTTTCGGGAAAAAACAAATGTCACCTCACTTTTTGTCAAACATTTGCTTCTATTACGTTCCACAATCGTTTCTAAAAAAAAACGTCAGAATCCAAATTGTAGAGCGATAAAAATACTTTAATTTCATATAAACGTTTCTGGTATTTGCTTCAAATATTTTACAAAAAATGAGGTAAACATTTTTTTTTATTTCTAAAATTGTCGATTTTTAATAACGTATATGTCGAAAACCGTTGGAATTTCTACGAATACTTATATAATTAATTTTATAGGAAATTTAATGAGCTTTAATTTTGATCTGCTGCATATTTTTCTAGAGTCCACCGTTTTCGAGATATAATCGAAAAACCCTTCCCCCCACCTTTAGCTCACCCCCCAGCGGCGGGAACTTTTAATATGTTTACCTTCTAACTATTCCAAACAAAGCTGTGAAGTCAAAAATTATCGCATATTTCATGCACTCAACAACCCTCATTGACTGGACTATATATATTTTTAACAGTTGTATATTTAAATAAATGGATAAAAAAAAAAATATATTAATCTGCTTTTGTTTCTTTATGTTTAGTTTTGAACCTCAAAATATTTTATTGGGAAATCGTTAAATATTTTATAAAATTATATAACTATTATTACTTTTTGTAATATTATATCTGTTTTCCTTATCTACTCACTTAAGATTATATTAATTAACATTCGTGCGTTAAATATGAAATTACATTCGTTTTGAAATAGATCTTTGCAAATAAACAGAGGGCATACATCATTATATAAAAAGCATAGCAAAGAAATTATTAGAATCAAAGAAAAATATAATTTAATACTAAGAATCGATTAAATCGAGAATTGACTTTTGAAATTTAAAAACTCAATTTCTTTCTGACTAGTGAAAACAATAGATCATGGATATGCTAATTTATAATCTAACACTTCTCATAAAGAAACGTTTTTGTTTTTTTTAACCTAATAATTTTATTAAGAACTGTACATAATTATTTATAACCAGTGAATGAGAGGTTACTGATAAGGAAACTGTTGTCAAATTTTCAATCCTATTAACACCAAGAGAGCTAGAGCTTGTAAAAATAGCCACATCACTTCAAAAATATAGGCAAACGTGACTTATTTCAATCAAACTAATATAGCTCCTAAACCTCCTAGGCCCTAGGAACAAGTGTTACAAAACAAAAATATTTTCTATTACATCTCTGGTAAGGAAAGTGTTGTAGAATTTTCGATCACACCTTCAGGGCTAGAGTGTGTCACAATGTTACATTTTTTAGTGTAAAAAAAAAAAAAAAATTACAAATTTTGAAGATGAAAAAACTAGAGTTTGAAATCGATAATTAAAAAACATAAAAATCAAAATCAAATCCGATCAAAATTTTTATCTGGAATTTTTTAAATCATTTGATTATTTTTATTAAGATCGATTTTTATTTTTGATCATAAGTGTTAAAAATCAAATTCTGATCATTATTTTTCAACGGGGTCACCCGTGGTGTGGTGGTTAGCACAGCAACCTACTAAACCCAAGATCGCGGGATCGCAGCCCGGCAGATGACATTAGGATTTTTTAAAGGGAGTAAAAAATCCTCAGCTATGCCGTCCTTCGGAAGGGACGTAAAATAGGGGTCCCGAGCCAGTGCGATGTCAGGTACTCGTTAAAGATCCCTATCCTAATTATACCTGGATAGGCAAAATTTAGGACTCCCACCGTAGCATCATCCGATTAGCCGTAGCAGCATAAAAGTGACGTTAAACGAAATAAATAAATAAAATTTTTGAACGAAATTTTTACAATTAACAATAATAATAATTTTTAAGTAATTCCTTTGTAAACCAGAAATTTAAATTTTTTGAATTATCTTCATGATATATTTTGAGTCTGGAGTAGTAGGTTGAGAATAATATAGTCAACTATTAGCATCAGAACATCTTTACTTTTTAAATCCATTACAAATTTTGGCTTACAAACAAAAATATTATGTATACATAAAATTAAAGTTATTAAAAAAATATTGGGATCTTGGGAACACAGTTGTAACCAAATACTTAACAACGATACCAAATATGTCAACAAAATAAAACTACGGAACAGAAAAGGTAATGGATTTGATTGAATCTTAATATAACGTTAGAATGTATTTTCTACTACTTTGTTTATATCATTTAATATATATATATATATATATATATATATATATATATATATATATATATATATATATATATATATATATATTAAATAAATATATATTGAAAATGTGTACATTAATATTGTATACAAACATAATAATCGATTTGTGTGTAAAAGGTGATTTTTATTTTCTGATCAACATTTTTTTTATCGCAATTTAATCATTATTATTTATGCAGTACCGTATCACTAAGTGAGTGATCATAATTTTTAATCGATAAACATTAAAAATCGATTAAAATTTTTATTTATAAATCAGGAATGATTTTTAAATTAAAAATCAAATATAATAATTATTATATGATTTAAAAAAAAAAAAAAAAAAAAAAAAAAATTATTGCATTCAAACCCTGAAAAAAACATTACTCAAGAAAACTGTTGACCTCAGCCCAACAATATATTCATATTATTTTTATTTTATTTAAATTTTTATTAATAGCTTTTATTTATTTGCTGTATACAGCAATATAATAATATTTATTTATAAGTCCTACAGATTTGTTTGTTTCAAAAAATTAATAATGTGGTTGTGGAGAGATGAGTTATTTTCAAGAAATTTTGAAATGCCTTGATTCATCAGACCATTATCTTTTCTTTCCTTTTGGTATTTTTTGCATTCAACAAGAATATGTTCCACCATCAGGTTTACCTGACATTCGTTGTATTTTGGGGGTGGCTTCTCTTCCTATAGCTTTTAAAATGACAGTTTGTGGAAATAGAATCAGCTAAGGATTGAATATAAAACATTAATTAATAGTTACCACTATGTAATCAAACTAAATTAAAAATACATTCTTATAGTATCAAAATAAAATGAATAGAATGTAATGAAAAAATAAATGAATCGTGGAAAATACCCTTAACTATGTGTGGCACTGATAGATAACAAAGGCTTTTTGATGGTTAGAATTTCTTCCATAACAGAAACGAATATTAATCCATACTATTATTTAAAAGGACAAGCCATTTTTCGTTTGTGATCACTAACCGCGAAAACTACTGGACCAATCTGTACCAAATTTTAACTACATCATCTTCATAGTTCATGGAAGGTTTAGCAATAATAAAATATAAACGACTTTCAATTATTTTGCCGTAAAAAAGCGATATGTGGTGCGCAGTGAAGTTTAGTAATCGACCGATAAGTGGTGAGAACCATTTGAGAGAGGTTACAAAGGTACGGTATTATATAGAGCTTAACATTTATAAAAACTTTTACTTATTTTCAATTCAATTGTTATTAAAAAAATATATAAATATATGGAGCGACATGTGTTTCACAGTGCAGTTCAAAAACCGACCGATATGTGCCCATTCTGCAACAAAGTTTGCAATGCTAAAACTATTAAACCGAACTGTACCAAATTTAAAATACAACATCTTCAAAGTTCTAGAAAGGTTTATAATAATAAATTTTACTATAATAATAATTAAAATATATAGTTTTTTGGTGTCAGAAACGATGTTAGCCAAACTGTCATATACTTTTTTGAATAGAAATTAAAATCCAACCAGATGGATCGATAAAATTGTTTCGGCCAAATTGGATGTCTAATTATGCTTTTACGTCTTCAAACACCAGCTCAATGCAATTTTAACCAGGCTGAAAATTACTGCCATGCGTGAAAATATCACTGAAGCAATAATGCTTAAGTTTCATACTTCAATACAACATTTTTATCGATAGACAAACGAAACTCAATTTTCAGTTAAAATAATTTAATTGTAATTTTTTTTATTTATGAAAGCGGGCGAAGCCTGGACGAGGGATGCTAGTTTATAATAAATTAATTAATATTTTTATTTGAATTGAGGAAATATGTTTGATTACTAATTTTCAGAATAAGCATTAAAGTCTGTAAAGCATGTTAAAAAGGGAATGTCGAAAAAATATGTTTAGGTCTTCAAACATTATCAAACATTGACCATCCACCAGCTAATGTCCTAGTTTCTGTACGCTTTTCGCCTGTAGTATAGTTCTGTAGTCGGTGCATATAAATGAGGTGGTGTATATATTGTTCTTAAGTGAAATCACAAGGCGTTAAGAATGAATTTCTTATTTTAAATATATATGTCGCAAGCCGCATGCCCTGTGATTACTTGTACAGCGTAGAAGTCAGTCCATAGGTCTGATTTAATGTAGGTCCGTAAGTCTGAAATGAAGAGATGAATATGTCTTCCCTTGTATATCGTGTTCCAACGTATCTGTCACTGTTCTACAGACTGTTGTGCAACATGTGTTTAAGGTGTTCTTTCGAGATGAGAGAATATGAAAAAGGGAGGGAAAGGGTTTTGGAAGCCCCTTTTGCAGCCTTGTCTGCCAAGTCGTTTTCCGTCAGTATCTAATCATTTCAGAATATTTTGTAGGTATTCTATGATGGGATTGTGACAGTTCTGTCTTTTATCATGTGTAGAGTACATTGGGTGTCCGTTAGTAATATAAAAGTTTTATCCAGTGTTGTGTCGGTACCAAAATTTTTCGATTTCATGATATCGATACAGATACTGATATCAAGAAATCGATTCTGGATTCTCAATACCTATACCGTAGTTTAAAAATAAATACAGGGTGAGTATCTCTTAGTGTAAAAATGTAGCTAAATGCCGCAAATCTCATCTTTCTATTCAAATCCGTTGCAGATATACGATAAATCAAAGACTTTTTAAGTTGTAATATCTCCATTTTGTCTAAATATTTTTCAAATTTTGGCCACATTTTCGGATTTAGCATTAAATTTCCTATAAGAACAAACTACACGTAACCTTGAATTTTACAAACTTGGTATCTAAGGAACAGCTCGATCTTCACCTTATTTGGGGAAGTCACAATGTCTTATTTACTTCAACGCTCACCGCTTTTCGCAAAAATTATCCACAAAACGTCAAAACTCACAAAAACTTGCAAATTTAATCAGCTTTCGAATGATATGTTAAACGTAATGATTTTGTTTCAATGGAGATAATTACTTTTGAAACCAAAAAAACATGGTGTTCTCATTTGGTATACAAATTGGCTACTTGTGTAAATAAAACATTATGATAATCTCTTAATGGAAATGTGCATTTAAAACAGTTTTTATGGGAAAAAACGTTATTTCCTCAAAAAAGTCTTTGATTTATCGTATATCAGCAACGGATTGGAATAGAAAGATGAGATTTGCGGCATTTAGCTACATTTTTGATCTAGTTTAACCCATTTTTTTTTTTTTTTTTTTACACTAAGAGATACTCACCCTGTAGATATTTCAAAATAAATTCGAAAAATAAGCCAAAAAAACAAAACATACTACGATATAAACATACTACGATAATAATTCAAGAAATAAATTATTAAACCACCGCTATTAGTATTAATTATGCATAGCATACAACATAGGTTATTAATTATAATTGAAATAATATCATTCAACTCACCATTTAGAAAATAAACATTCCAAGGGTTCATTTATAGATTAAGGAATTGAAAAAAAAAAAAAACTCTTTCACAGTTACTAAACATTGTAGTTGAGTATTACGATTCGGAAACTAGTATTTAAATACTAATATTGATATATAGCCAATTTTGCTATTCTACCTATATGTTTCTATAAATATATAAAAATGTATCTAAGAAAAATTAATTCAGTTAAAAAATAGATATAATTATTATTTTGTATTTTTTATTAGTTTGATACACGACTCATTTTTACTTGACCACTTGAGGTACACCATGATAGTATAGAAGGATCAATACAATTAGGATTGATGAATTGATTGCAACTTCTATTGAGATTATTTATTAGAAACCTAATTTCGAATGCTAAACATTCACCTTTAGTTTTAAAACATAAACAATATTCAACACATCAGCACTACGTTATATGGAGTAGATATACTAAAGTTTTAAAAAATCTAAGACAATAAATCAAGGATTAATACTCACCTCAGAAGGTCTAAGAGATAGCTGAAATATAACTATCATGAGAAGGGGAAGGGGGCAGGTAGGGGGGGGGGCAGGTGGGGGGGGGGGGGCAGGTAAGCTACTTTTTTTTAGATTTATTATGGGATTTCCCTTATGACTCATTGGATTTTTCCGTTCCAATTGGAAACATATTTAAAATGGGGCTATTGGATATGTTTATCTGGTAATTTAAACAAAAATCTGGAACGGTTTTAAACGATTTAATTATTTTTAATGATTCATAAATATTTAATTTTAGGCTATTCTCTGCTTGATGTAGTAGTTTTACTCCAGAGTATTTATTAAATTTTTGACTATTTTCATTTAGATGGATAGCGAAATTGGTCTTTTGTGTCTTATTGTTGTATGCTCTAATATGTTTTTTTTTACTCTTGGATTTACCGATCGTCCAGTTTTTTTTCCCGTGTATTTGCTTCACAGTCATTACATTTTAGTTCGTAAACACTACTTTTTTTGTAAAGGGTCTATTTTATCTTTAAGTGAAGGGAAGTATGATGACAATGGTTTATCTATTTTAAATGCAGGTTTTAAACCCAATTTTTTTTTAATCCTTTCCGAATTTGGTGGATATTGGGCCGTAGTATGGCATCCAAATATATTTCTTCGGGGTAGCTTTATCCCCTTGGGGTGTTATGTGTTATTTTTCTCTTGTTCAATTCACTTTGAACAAGTATAATTTTCGCCACTAAAAAGCTTGTTTCGGACTCAACTTTAATTTAACCCTTTTAATTATAAATTAATAATTATTACCAATTCTATTAGGTTTTGTAACTTTTTTTTTTTTTTTTTTTTATATGGTATATTTTGTTTTTATAATAAAGAAAAACCAATATATCTTAAGTTATTTATCGGAAGAAGAATATCGATATATACCTAATATATATTTCGGTCAAATGTCAGACCAAGGTTGCGTGCAATGTTAATTTATGCAATCAGTGTGTTACATGGATTATATATACTAAAATATTCAAAAATGCAAGACAAGAAATCAAACATTGGTACTTGAGGAATCTCTATCGTGGAAGGGGGAAGGGCCACTTGACTAGTTTTCTAATAAAATAATTCCAAGAGAAGTGGCAATTTATCTTTCGTTAATTAGAGATAGTAATCTTATTCCTTCATTTTCCAATAACGCATAAATATCTTCAGTTTAACTGGCTGTTGTATGACATTTATTTTCAATTCTGTAAAAAGAAGGCTTGGTCATTAAGAGAAGATGTGATATGCAATGATAACACAAAACAATTGACAACAGTTTCAATCGGTTCCTAGGACTCGACTTTCAATCATCGATTCTCGATACTTTTCTCTTGAATCGATGGAACCGAGAAACGACTTTTCGAATAGACACATCCCTAATTTATCTTTTGTCGTCAAATTTTGCCAGTATTCTAGAGATTTAAGGATGGCGAATTGTTCTGCTTGATTATTGGTACGTTCTGAGCCTAATTTATACTTTATTACATCTTATAAAACCTTTGTATTTACAAATTCATAGAATAAACATTAAAGTGAGTAAAGCATGCTAAAATAGGAATGTTGAAGTAATAATAAACATTTTAAAAACTCATTATATTCATTTACCGCGGGATGACCTTTGTTCACAGCGCATTGCCGTCTTAGCGCTTCGGGGATAAAATCAGTTTAGTTATAGTAAATATTATTTATTTATAACAATAATAATAAAATATTGAAAAGAAAAATATGTTATTATATAGAAAAAAAATTTGTTTTAAAGGAAATTAATGTATACATTAAGGCCAAGAAAAGAACCACAACCTATTTATTATTATTATTATTATTTTTTTTTTTTTTTACAAAAATTACAGATTTAAAAAACCGAGCTTTGAAGGTTCAGAACTCGTTTTCAAGGTAATTGGACTTGTTAACTTCTATATGACAACCATTAATTAACTGAAGTTTTGATTTCAATTAGCATTTTAAAAATCTGAAACTAACAATTTAAAATAATTGTTAACGTTATTTAAATTTTTATTTTTTCTAGTTCAGGGCTTATATATGGGGTACTTGTGAATAGTCCATTCAGTGCAAAAATCGCATTTTATGAAAAAACGCAATTTTTCCAAAAATGATTCACAAATTATTATTCATCTCTGTAATATTAACTAATATTCTTAAAAATTACCCTACTATAAATATATATATATAAATATATATAACCCAATGGGTTCGAATCCCAACCGGGGTCAAATCTTTTCTCTTCAAAAATAAAAAATATATTTAAAAAATATTTATTAAAATGAGAATTATTTCATAAATTATATATATACCTATATATATATATATATATATATATATATATATATATATATATATATATATATATATTTATAGTAGGGTAATTTTTAAGAATATTAGTTAATATTACATTATTATTACTTCAACATTCCTATTTTAGCATGCTTTACTCACTTTAATGTTTATTCTATGAATTTGTAAATACAAAGGTTTTATAAGATGTAATAAAGTATAAATTAGGCTCAGAACGTACCAATAATCAAGCAGAACAATTCGCCATCCTTAAATCTCTAGAATACTGGCAAAATTTGAGGACAAAAGATAAATTAGGGATGTGTCTATTCGAAAAGTCGTTTCTCGGTTCCATCGATTCAAGAGAAAAGTATCGAGTATCGATGATTGAAAGTCGAGTCCTAGGAACCGATTGAAACTGTTGGCAATTGTTTTGTGTTATCAATGCATATCACGTCTTCTCTTAATGACCAAGCCTTCTTTTTACAGAATTAAAAACAAATGTTATACAAGAGCCAGCTAAACTGAAGATATTTATGCGTTATTGGAAAATGAAGGAATAAGATTACTATCTCTAATTAACGAAAGATAAATTGCCACTTCTCTTGGAATTATTTTATTAGAAAACTAGTCAAGTGGCCCTTCCCCCTTCCACGATAGAGATTCCTCAAGTACCAATGTTTGATTTCTTGTCTTGCATTTTTGAATATTTTAGTATATAT
Organism: Euschistus heros; assembly: GCA_003667255.2. Taxonomy (NCBI): domain Eukaryota; kingdom Metazoa; phylum Arthropoda; class Insecta; order Hemiptera; family Pentatomidae; genus Euschistus; species Euschistus heros. The sequence goes on along the minus strand of RCWM02000478.1, from coordinate 627,716 downwards.
AATCCATGTAACACACTGATTGCATAAATTAACATTGCACGCAACCTTGGTCTGACATTTGACCGAAATATATATTAGGTATATATCGATATTCTTCTTCCGATAAATAACTTAAGATATATGGGTTTTTCTTTATTATAAAAACAAAATATACCATATTAAAAAAAAAAAAAGTTACAAAACCTAATAGAATTGGTAATAATTATTAATTTATAATTAAAAGGGTTAAATTAAAGTTGAGTCCGAAACAAGCTTTTTAGTGGCGAAAATTATACTTGTTCAAAGTGAATTGAACAAGAGAAAAATAACACATAACACCCCAAGGGGATAAAGCTACCCCGAAGAAATATATTTGGATGCCATACTACGGCCCAATATCCACCAAATTCGGAAAGGATTAAAAAAAATTGGGTTTAAAACCTGCATTTAAAATAGATAAACCATTGTCATCATACTTCCCTTCACTTAAAGATAAAATAGACCCTTTACAAAAAAGTAGTGTTTACGAACTAAAATGTAATGACTGTGAAGCAAATACACGGGAAAAACTGGACGATCGGTAAATCCAAGAGTAAAAAAACATATTAGAGCATACAACAATAAGACACAAAAGACCAATTTCGCTATCCATCTAAATGAAAATAGTCAAAAATTTAATAAATACTCTGGAGTAAAACTACTACATCAAGCAGAAAATAGCCTAAAATTAAATATTTATCAATCATTAAAAATAATTAAATCGTTTAAAACCGTTCCAGATTTTTGTTTAAATTACCAGATAAACATATCCAATAGCCCCATTTTAAATATGTTTCCAATTGGAACGGAAAAATCCAATGAGTCATAAGGGAAATCCCATAATAAATCTAAAAAAAAGTAGCTTACCTGCCCCCCCCCCCCCTACCTGCCCCCCCCCCTACCTGCCCCCCCCCCCCCCTACCTGCCCCCTGCCCCTTCTCATGATAGTTATTGGGTTCGAATCCCAACCGGGGTCAAATCTTTTCTCTTCAAAAATAAAAAAAAAATATATATATATATATATATATATATATATATATATATATATATATATATATATATAAAAGAAAAATTGTGTTATATTTAATTATACTCATACACGCACATAAATATTTTGCATAGGGTAAACCAGACAGTTATAGATACCCTTAAGGGAAATATTCGGAAATATTCATTCTAAAATTATTGAAAGAATAGTTCAATAAAGTTGAAACAGTTAGTTTTTTAAACCGGATAATAAAAAGTGTTGATTTTTAAAATATTTTTTTAAAAAATAATAGCAAATAATTATCAACTCGTTACAGCATCGCTGCTAAACATTCCTCGAATTTCATTATGTTATACCTAACATGCCAAATTTTCGAGAACGAAATTCCTGATTAAAATGTTACATTGGAACATAAACATTTTTCTCTATCTACTATATATTTGTCAAATACCACTCACTCATTTAACACGAAATCTCATAATCCACCGAACGGATTGGAATGAAATCTATATGTAGCTTCCTTTAGGGCCGTAGGTGCTCGCTAAGAAAGGATTTTTAAAAAATCGGCCTGGATCGCGGCTAATTCGCGAAAAATGCGATTACAATTTTATTGGGTGAATAATAATAGATTAATTGTCATATGGTATTTGGAGATAAGCTAAGTTAAAAAATAGGTTAGATGTTTAAGCCGCACACTTTGACCACAAATTAAGTTCCTTATAGTTTGGAACAAACAAAAATACGATCAATGTTAAAACCTTATAATATGGTACTTTCTGTGAACTCGTGGTGGCTGCATAGGTGGGCCCTTACAAGTCTGAGTTGTTTCGTGACGAGAAGCTATTAAAAGACTTATGTTAAAGAGGAGGTTAAAAGACTTATGTTCTCTGGTGATGACATGTAAGGCCAGTTCGATGAACATATTCCTTACGAGCAACCCACCAACATAAAGAAAGCCAAACCAAAGTTAAAGGATATGCTGTATACACATACTCTGAGAATCAACCAACTTTACTTAGAGGGACTGTACCGAAGTATATGAAAACCCCTCTTGAAATCCAAAGAAAGTCTCTAACAAGAATTATCATAAAATAATCCTCATGTTAAAGGTGTAGCTGTAACAAAAGACAATGAAAGATGTTCAATGGAAAGGTTACAGTATGATCCAAAAACTGAATATGCAAAAGATAAAACCGTCGATATTGGATCACGGTCTACTTAAAATTGGTATTATGCTGTAAAATGGAAGGACGAGAGCCCTGCCATGTTCTGCAGTAACGGGAAAGTCCAACTTCTTCCCTTTCAATAATATTCTGAACTCTCGCACAACCTCAAAATAATATAAAATTAACTTTTGAAAATTGTCAAATTTACATAATTAAATTATTCTAAGAATGGAATGCATTAGGTTTATTTAAGTAATAATAATTATCAACGTTAAGCTTAACTTTTACTAATGTAAGTTGACCTTAATCCTAATGATATTAAACCGTAGCGGAGCAGGGTACTTTCAGCTAGTTTATTATAAATATAAAAAAAAAAAAAAACCTTGTGTTTATTCATGACCAATAGATAAAAATATAATCTTTTTGTGTACCCAGTACAAAACGAAGTTCAAATTTGTTACAGATAGATTCAGTATTTTACCATTGTAAACTTTGTTGCCGAATGACCCTAAACACATATCGTTCGATTTTCAAACTACACTGTAGTTCACTTGTCACATCACATACTTGAATCTTTTTCAGTAATTTAACTGAATTTAAATAAATTTTATTTTCAACTAGCTTCCTCATTCGCGGCTTCGCCCACTCTCATAATTTAAAAACTTTATTTGTATTTTACCGGACATGATCATAATTTCGTATGTGGGGGCTATAGTAAATTAAACCAGGTTTTAGATGGTAAAAATAAGTTATGTTTGTTTATTTGTTTATTACTAAACCTTCCTTGAACTATGAAGATGGTGTAGTTAAATTTTGGTAAAGATTGGTTCAGTAGTTTTGGCGGATAGTGATCACAAACAGAAAATGGCTTGTCCTTTTATATAATAGTATATATTTATAGTTAAATTATAAATAAACCCATTTATCATACACATCTTAGAATGGGAAAAAAAATTAAACAAATTTGAAGATATTTAATTTATTTATTACTAACATCCTACGTCGAGGCTTCCCCCGCTCTCGAGTAAGAAAGTAGGATGAGTAAAGAAAGTAGATAATTTTAACTATTGATTTTTTTGTTTGTTTGTTTGTTTATTTCGTTTAACGTCACTTTATGCTGCTATGGCTAATCGGACGATGCTTCGGTGGGAGTCCTAAATTTTGCCTATCCAGGTATAATTAGGATAGGGATCTTTAACGAGTACCTGACATCGCACAGGCTCGGGACCCCCATTTTACGTCCCTTCCGAAGGACGGCATAGCTAAGGATTTTTTACTCCCTTTAAAAAATCCTAAGGTCATCTGCCGGGCTACGAACCCGCGATCTTGGGTTTAGTAGGTTGCTATGCTAACCACTACACCACAGGTGACCCCAAAAATAAGTTATGGATCCAACTAATAGTTTTGAAGCAATTCGCGTTTTCACGGAGAAATGCTTAATGAAGAGTTTCAGCCTGTCAGTTTTGAAAACGCACCCGATCACGTCATTTTACGCTAAGGCTTATCATCTACTGACAAGGGGAGGGCACACTCAGTATCTCATGGATCTTGTTGGCAATTTTTTTGGATGTTCCTGGTCAAAAAATATTAGACACGTATTTTGCCGTTCCGATCAATGGGCCCTAGAAGCCGAGAAAAAAAATAAAATAGCATTAAACTAATTTATTTTATATCTCGAGTTTAAAAAATGATATCGACATGATTCTTGCACATTGATACGTTGAAAAACGCTTATTCTACAAAATCAAAAAATATCATTTTTTTAACCCTCTTCCAGGAAAATGAAATTTTTAAACCAATTATTGGTTACATACTTTTAAATCGGCATCACTTTGTCACGCAATTCACTGGTTGGTATCGCTGGAAAGAGGAGAGCCTCAGCTTTCTTTTGATGTATATAAATGTAAAATTCGATGAACAAGAAGCTATTAAAAAAATTGGAAAATCCGAAAAACATTTTGATTTTGAACCTGAGTTTGAAACCATATAGAATGATTAAACCAAAGACATTTCAAGCGTATTACCACCATATATTTCTGCTAAAAATGTAGCTTATTGCTTAAAACATCTGTTGTTAGAGTGCCAAAGACACGAAAATTATTGAAAGAAATACCTAAAAGACTAAATAATTCAAACAGATGAAAGTCTATTTTTGGAAAATATTTTATCCTACAATATTACAGAAAAGATAAATAACGTCTTCCTATTTATTTTAAATGTTTTAAAATTAACCGACATCGGATTCGAATTCAGCATTTAAAAGAACCCTTAAATACGAAATTTCATCCAAATAGAAAAATAATAATTCGTAAGCTTCAAAATTGCCTGACCAAAAAGGCAACTTTTGTTTAAATTGATAAAAACATGAATTACGCTTAGACGGTTTAACGGATCAACTTTATTTTTTTACACAAAATATAGGGTGGTAATACGCTTGAAATGTATTTGGTTTCATCATTCTATCTGGTTTCAAACTCAAGTTAAAAATCAAAATGTTTTTCGGATTTTCCAATTTTTTTGAATAGGTTTTTGTTTATCGAAATTTACATTTATATACATCAAAAGAAAGCTGAGACTCTCCTTTTTCCAGCGATACCAACCAGTGAATTGTGTGACAAAGTAATTTCGATTTAAAGGTATGTAACCAATAATCGGTTTTAAAATTTCATTTTCCTGGAAGAGGGTGAAAAAAAATGATATTTTTTGATTTTGTTGAATAACCGTTTTTTAATGTCTTTGAGGGTGCTGAATTAGAATCTGACTTTAATTTTTGTGTGAAAAAATCTATAGATGTAGTTTGCTTGAAAAACTAATCATTTTTTTAAGAATTTAATTAACCTAAACCAAAATCTATGGAGCGACTTTATTTTTCCTTAAATCAAGAAGCAAGAATCATGTCGGCATCATTTTTTAAACTCGAGATATAAAATAAATTAGTTTAATGCTATTTTATTTTTTTTCTCGGCATCTAGGGCCCATTGGTCGGAATGGCAAAACACGTGTCTAATATTTTTTGACCAGGAACCTCCAAAAAAAATTGCCAACAAGATCCGTGAGAGACTGAGTGTGTCCTCCCCTTTTTGTAATTTAGCAGTTGTTTAAATTTAAGCTGTTTATTTTTCCGTTGAATAGAATATCAAAATATGATTGGGAAATCAGAATTTTCGTTGAAATCTTTAAATTCATTTAGATCTTGCTTTAAGTTGTGACGTGTTCGATATAATAATATAATAACCTCTTAATATCTAATAGTGCGTTAAGCTGGCTTCTTTCCTTTTTATCCAACCGTTTCCAAACAGTAATTATACCTGGAAAACCTCACTCATCTTCACTACCACTCTCGCGAGAAGTCCCCCAGGGATCTTCTCTTTCACCTACCCTATTTTCTATTTATGTTAATGACTTACCGAATCGTATCCACTACTCCCAATATCATCTTTATGCTGACGACTTGCAAATATATTTATCATTTTATCCTTCAAATATGCTAGAGGCGATTTGTAAGCTATAGAAAGACATAGATAGCATTAAGCTTTGGGCATTGGAGAATAAATTAAGTCTGAATCCAGAAAAAACAAAGGCTATCCTCATTGGGTCAAAACCTCACCTAAAAGCTCTTCCCTACTATCCACTGCTTTTCCTCAAAAACCGTCCAATTCATTTCCAAAATTCCATTAAAAACCTGGGAATAACTTTCGATCAACATCTTGCTTGGAATAACCATATCTCTCAAATCACGAGGAAATCTATTTTTATTCTTAAGCAGCTCTCACATTACCGTGATTTATTACCATTAAGTACCCGAAAGCTTTTAGTATCATCACTCATTTTCCCTAACTTTGACAACGGATGCACAGTATATGGAGGACTGTCTGATGAGCTCGAGATGAAATGTAAAAGAGTAATGAACTGAATATTAGATTTATTTTCGGGATCTCCAGACGTTATCGCATATCTCATAATTATTCTGAAATTGGTTGGCTTTACCCCAGTTTTCGACGTCAATACTTCCTGGGTGCTCTCATATTCCAAACCTTAAATATCGAAAAACCCGCCTATATCCATGACCTCCTTACTCTGCGCTCCTCCGTTCACCTCTTAAATACTAGAACCCAACCCATCAACCTATACACTCCGGCTCATAGAACTGTATCCTTCGAGAAATCCTTTATTATCCGTGCTTCCTCTTTATGGAATTCATTGCCCATCTCAATTCGAAAAAGCTCCACTGTTACTTCCTTTAAACAACATCTATTTCTTTACCTCCTGGATCTTCAATCTTCCGAGCAAATGTAAAACATGAATATTTAAGTTATATACATTATAATAGTACACATAAGATGTATCCTATTACAAGTTTCCTTAATTTATTTTTGTAACTCATAATTTAATTACTAATCAATTTTTATTATTATTTATTATTATCATTTATTATAATTAATTATCATAGCTAGACGATTGTTCCATGTATTGTATTCATTTGTTATTCTTAGGGGGCAAGTTGTCACAGAATAAAGGTCATTTTTCTTCTTCTTGTTATAAATTAAAATATGATATATATCCTGATATGGAATTTAATTCTGTACAAGTTTTATTGTGATGACTATCTCTTAAATAAAATTCGAAATAAAAATAATTCGAACATTTAAAACCTTAAAAAAATATGGAAATAAAAGTATTTATCTCGTTACTCAGATACCTCAGTTGCAAATAATAAAAACAATTTTCAGATGTTGAAAATAGATTCACATTAGTCTAATATTTACTTAAGATTACACTAATTGTTTTTATCTTTTGAGTAGACATCAGCAAATTTAAAAACCACTCACACCTGTGTTGGATGTTTTAATTTTGTTTTAAATAGGAATAAACATATCACTGTCAAAAATTTAAAAAAAAAAAAAATCTAAATAAATAATCGAAATAAATTAGTAAAATAAATATAATTAAGACTGTTATGCAAACATTTTGCCGTCTAATGACATCAAATATTTGTTCATAGCTATATGATAATACAGGGTTTATAAGAGGAAAATATTTTGATGTTAAATAATTGATGAAGGCTCTTCAGCTTCTGATATCAGATTGTGTCAGAATTAAGCGTAAAAAAAAAATACGAAAACCGCGTTTTATTTTTTTTCTCAGCTCTCAGTCAAGATAGAGAAATGATTCATTCACGTATAATTGCAGTTATGTATATTATGCGTTATGCTCAAGACACTACCCGGCTTTAGGGTGCTCAAAAACTCCAACAAAAATGAGAAAATGCCAAGGAAATCCGCTGTAGTAATAATAAACTTAAAATCAGTAAAAAAAAGTTTTCATTAACAACTGACCTCAAATCTCGATTTAACGCACCATTAAACCCTTATATGTGAAATTGTGTCAAAATAAAAAAATGTTTTTTCACCCCTCTCGAGGAGGTTAAAATTTTGAAGTTGAGATTTCATCAACAATTTCTAACGACCATAACAACTGCTGTGTTCAACCAATTACAACAATAATAGCATCACTAGAATCAGCATACATTCTACTATTATCCATGCATATACTATTTACTCGAGATTTTAGTAGACAAAACTAATTTGAATGAAAAACTCCAAGGTAAGCTATAACTTTAAATATCTCAATAAGGGGAAATCCTGCGACCTCTGGATTTGGGCTAAACTATGCAGTTTTACGGCTTCTAGATGACCTTAAAATTTGGTTTTAAGTTTTTAGTTTAAAAATTTTCCTCACCCATATTTTTATTTCAAATTGTATTGAAACACTAAAATTGATAAATAATCTAAAATTAATATCAGGATTTGGTTTAAAAAAAAATCCCCGTACCTATATTTTTTTTAAATGGTCTTATTTGAAATTTATTGTGCAAAAACTAAAGTAATAACAGAATCCAAAACATAAATTAATAAATAACAAATAGTATTTTTTTTTTTTTTTTTTTTTTTTTTTTTTTTTTTTTTTTTTTTTTTTTTTTTTTTTTTTTTTTTTTTTTTTTTTTTTTTTTTTTTTTTTTTTTTTTTTGTTTTTTTTTTTTTTTTATGCGAAAAGGCCTTAAAGACCACGCAAATATCATGGTCAGGTTTTCTTTCTCCATACTTTCCTAATGAGCTCCGCGTGTCTGCGCTTCCTTTCCTCCGACCACGCACAACCTTTTTTTGGGCGTTCTTTGTCCACGAAGACCTTTATATCGTTTAGTGTTTTCCTATAGGTTTCTCTATCCTGACAGTTTGAATCCCTCAGTCCGGCCAAATCCATGTCGATCCTGATTTGCTTAAAAAAACCTGTCTTGTTCTTGCGCTGGTGGAATCGCCGGAAGATTTCCCGGTTTAACTTTTCAGGGCTCATTATCATCATATGACCATAGAATTTAAGTCTTCTTACTCTGATGTCGGTCTCTAGGCTTTTGATGTTATCGTATATTTCCTTGTTGGACTTACAAACAAATATACGATATAATAAATACAAATAGTATTTATTATTTAAAAAATAGAACATATAGGTAAGTTAATTGAAGTTAAAACTCTGTAACCAAGGAAAAAAAATACAACTTTTTGTCTGTATCTTTATAATCATTTTAAATTTTCATTAATAAAAAAGTGTCATGGCCGCTATTAACATTACGTAGTTAAGTGCTCTGTGCTTGTGACAATATTATCAATAGTATTAACTAAAATCCTTCAGCCAAACTTTATAAACAGTGAAAGTTTATACTATGGATTCATTATACAAACATACTGGGTGAGGTGAGTGAGTTAATTATTAATTAAAGACAATTAATAATACAGACAGTTACTAGAGAATAGTTCCCTAGTCAGCCGAGTGGGGCGTTACCTATACTCCCTATCACTCAAGGTCTAGGTCTGTTGATTATTCACCCGAGTCTAACTCGGATTGTTTTTGTTATTATTTTTATTTTTCTTAAAGGACATAATTTTTTTTTTTTTTTTTTAGCTTTAGTAATGAGTTTTTATTTTTATTTTATTCAAATATTGTATATAGTTTTGTAAATACTCTAGTTTATAAGTATTTTTCCTAGTTTATAAGTATGTTTTTTTTTTTCTCATATTTTTTTTTCACTACTTTCTAATTAATTAAAGTTAGTTTTAAATTGTAAAATTCATTTTTACAATGGACCTAGATAATTCATCAGGCACGGAATCGGAGGATGAAACTCCTATGTCAGAAATAAGTGAGACAGATTCTCAATACCTCAAGCGCAGACAACTACAAAAAACGTCAGCGAAATGCTGCACCCGGTTCCGCTGGGACCTCCCCTAATAAAAAGAAACAAAAAAATAAAGGTAAACAAATTATTGTTGGTGAGCCACCAATAACTCGCAGTAAAGCTACTGCAACCACAAATAAAACACAAATTGTTGTCAACATTCCAACAAGCAATAAATTTGCCGATCTAGCCAAAATTCCATCAGAGCCACAACCTACGCAAGGATTTTCGGACCCTGTTCCACCACCGATTTTTGTGACCAATATTAAAAATTTTATGAAATTCGGCCAAGAAATCGCCAATTTGATTGGTCAAAACCAACTTTAAATGTTATTCGAGGGTTAAGGACATAAAAATTAACACAACGACAAAAGAACACTATAAAAAGTTAGTTAACTATTTGTCAGCCAATAACTATGAATTTCATTGTTATCAATTAAGAGAAGATAAATCATACCGAGTCGTACTGAGAGGTTTACACAGCACAACTCCAACAGACGCGATAAAAAGAGATATTGAAGAAATAGGACATAATGTTAGGAACATTTCAGTCGTACTCCATCCTACAGAAAAGTACCCTCTCCCGCTATTTTTCGTAGATCTCGAGCCTGCGAAAAATAATACAGAAATTTTCCAAATAAACCGACTTGTTTACTCAGTCGTTCGTTTTGAGCAGCCAAGACAGCGACCAGTAATAGTACAATGTACTAAGTGCCAAAACCTTGGGCACACAAAGACATACTGCTACCATCCACCTAGGTGTGTCAAATGTGCAGGCGACCATGCCACAGAAACCTGCTCCAAGACTCGTGACACACCTGCCAAATGTGTATTGTGCAAAGAAGATCACCCCGCAAATTATAAAGGCTGCATAGTATATAAAAACACCCAGAGAATAAGAACACATAATGCGACCATAAAACATCAAACACAAAAGAGTGGTAGACGTAATAGTCAACAACATGAATCCTTGAAAACCGCCTGTGAGGAAAACCAAATTTTTCTCACTGAAAATCAACCCTCAACTTCAACAGCCACCAATCTGCCCCACAATGAACCTCGAGCATCGTACTCAAACGTCACCACAAACCAGCAACAGCATCGACCACAACATCGACCACAACATCGAACTCAGACGCCTCAAATCTCCCAACCTCAGGCTCTGATTCCCAAACCACACCCTTCCCACCAACCTCCAAGTCAACACCTATCTCATAATCAACTACCCCTACGGGTGAAACTACCACCTGAGACTCAACACCCAGTTCCTTCCCAAACGTCCTTTCTAACATACCCAACCTCCAAAGACCAAACAACCACTAACGTCCCAAGATGGGATCCCTCCCCAGCCAACACTTCCGGGCCAACAAATCCTCAACATCCTACTCCAACCCAAAATCCAAGTGATATCAATTCCATCCTCTCATCGTTCTTGACAGAACTTAAAGAAACTATAAGACCTCTCATTTTCCTTCTCACAAGAGTCCTTTCTGAAGTCCCATTCAACATCCCAAAATGAGCAAAAAGCCCCTTTCTGTCATTTTATGGAACGCAAACGGACTAAAAAATCACCGAGACGAACTCGACATATTTCTCCACGACAATCAAATCGATATTGCCCTACTGACTGAAACTCACTTTACTCAACAGATACATTTTTACATACGTGACTACATCACTTATAGATCTGATCACCCAGATAACACCTCCCATGGTGGATCCTGCATCCTTATCCATAAATCAATACCACATTCCTTTGTCCCTTCTACTTCAATTGACGCCATTCAATCCACCTCTGTATCCATTTCAACTCGTCCTTTCCATCTAACATTTTCAGCTGTATACTGCCCTCCTGGAAATTCCCTATCGCATAACCTCCTTGATTCCTTATTCCGATCCCTCGGACCGCGCTTTATTGCAGGAGGAGATTACAACGCCAAGCACCAGCGATGGGGTTGTCGGACATCCAACTCCCGTGGCAGTATCTTATCCCGTATTTCAACCTCCAACTGTTATTCAGTCCTCTCACCACTAAACCCTACCTATTGGCCTACATCGCCCAAAAAACATCCCGATATCCTCGATATATTCATTACTTCCCAAATTTCCACCTCTCATACCTCTCTCAAATCCCTGGATGACCTTTCATCAGACCATAGCCCTGTTCTGCTTCTCTTGCATTCAAATCCTGTCCCTAAACCCTCTCATCCTAGACTGATTACGGGACGAGTAGACTGGGACAAATTTCGTAACGATCTAGAAAACAAATTAGACTTGAAAATTTCACTCAAAACAAAACATGACATTGACACCGCCATAGATAAACTTACCACATCAATATCCAACAGCATTAATGATAACACCTCACACGGAACAAATTTTAATTCTCTTCAGACTAACTTGCCATACCATATACGCGACTTACTAAGAGAAAAGCGTAGAGCGCGAGCAAAGTGGCATAGGACCAGATACCCTTCAGATAAAAATAATTACTCTAAACTAACAAACAAACTTAAGACAGAAATTAAAAAATACAAAATTCAAAAACTACAAGACTATACAGAAAACCTCAATACCACCGACAAATCTTTATGGAATACCACCAAAAAAACTTCTGAACTTCAAAAATCACAATCATCCTCTGCTAACCGAATCCCAAACCTGGTCAAAATCTGATGAAGAAAAATCTCTCATTTTTGGCCAGCACCTTTTCCAAACTTTTAACCCACATCCTGATATTGTTAATACTACTCACTTAAAATATATAGATGCTGAACTAAATATTCCACTCCAAATGTCTCCTCCCCCTCTAAAGCATTCCATCCTTCTGAAATATCAAACATCATTCATAAACTACCTTCAAACAAAGCCCCCGGACACGACCTAATTACATCCCAGATCCTCAAACTCCTTCCTCGGAAAGCCATCCTATTCCTAACATACCTATATAATGCTGTGCTCCGTACCACATATTTTCCTGGATCCTGGAAATTATCCATAGTTAAGATGATTCCAAAACCCAAAAAGCCACCAGAGCTCCCATCCTCATACCGTCCTATTTCCCTTTTGCCAATCATGGGCAAAATCCTTGAAAAACTAATTTTAAAACGCATGTATCCCATCCTAGATTCCCATCATGTAATCCCAGATCACCAGTTTGGATTCCGAACATCACACTCCACCATTCAGCAATGCCATCGTGTGGTGGACGTTGTCTCCTCCGCATTGGAGCGCGGAATGTACTGCACGGGAGCCTTTCTCGACGTGGAACAAGCCTTTGACCGAGTCTGGCACCCAGGACTGCTTTACAAACTCCGCAAATTCCTTCCTTCAACATACTTCCTAATTATCCGTTCCTATCTGAGTGATAGAACTTTCAAAGTAAACCATAAAAATTCCTATTCTCCCCTCTTTACCCAATCTGCCGGCGTTCCTCAAGGTAGTATCCTAGGCCCCATCCTCTACACGGTGTATACAGCTGACATTCCAACACATCCTGCCACTGTCCTCACCACTTACGCTGATGACACATGTGTGTTATCAGTAAACAATGATCCCTTCATTGCCTCCCAAACACTCCAATCCCATATCCTAACCCTTCAAGAATGGTGTCAGAAATGGAGAATCAAAATAAATCCCAAAAAATCTCACCAAATAACCTTTACGCTTCGTCGTAAGCCCACGACTTCCTGTCCTACAGTATCCTTTAATGATATTCCACTAATCCCTGTTGAACAGATCCGCTACCTTGGACTCCACTTGGACAAACGTCTTACTTGGAATCCACATACAAGACTAAAAAGACAAGAAACTGCCCGTCGTTACAGATTACTTCAACATTTATTAGACAAACGTTCAAAGCTCCCAATTAATTACAAAAGACTAATTTACATGACTGTGATTAGACCTATCTGGACTTACGGAGTTGAGCTTTGGGGCTCCACTAAACCATCCAATTCATCACGTATCCAATCCTTACAATCCAAAATCCTTCGTAAAATCCTCAATGCTCCTTACTTTGTCACCAATAAACTTATCCATAAAGACCTTAATGTTTCATATGTTGCTGATTTAGCCCACACCAGATACCTATCCTTTCACAGTAAGCTCCATAATCATTCAAATCCGTTAGTTTCTCAACTTGCTTCCCACTCCATTCCTGATAATCCTCCGAGGCGTCTGAAAAGAAGATGGCCCAGAGACCTTCTAGTATAGAATTTTTATTTAAGTGCTACTGATGGGTAGTACTTTTCATGTTTTGTCACGTTATTCTTATAGTTAACAGCACATTTACTTGATGTATATATCTTGTACAGTTGTAAATTTCAATAAATTGTTATTAAAAAAAAAAAAAAAAAAAAAAAAAAATTTTCATTAAATCCACCACACCAGCCCATTGAACATATTAAAATTGTCATATTTTGAAAAAAATTAAAACGGGATTAAATAAAAATTTCATATATATGATCTGATAGTAAATTTAACCAGCTTTGGGGTGAAAAAAAGAAAAAAAAGAAATTAGGGATCGGACAAATAGTTTCATAGGTATAGTCAAAAGAGTCGAAAACGATTTTTCGCGAAGTGTGATTTACACAAGTAAGCCAATCTCTACATTTTTTTCCTTCCAACAGCTCTAAAACTATTGACCTGAAGAAAAAAAAAAAAAACGAAGTAAACAAAAAACAAATTTGATTATTTTATATTGAACACAAAATGGGCTGAAAGCTTCCGAGTTATTTGATCAAACAGCTAAGAAAATACGTTTTGTTAGTAAAAATATGCAATGTAAATATTAAAAAATCATTAAGGAAACTATTATTTAAGATTTTTTTTTTTTTTTATACATTTATTGAAATTTACAACTGTACAAAATATATACATCAAGTAAATGTATTGACAACCATTACAATAACATGTTAAAACTTGAAAAGAACTAATAATCAGTAGCACTTTATTAAAAATTCTACACTAGAAGGTCTCTAGGCCATCTTCATTTCAGACGCCTCGGAGGATTATCAGGAATGGAGTTGGAAGCAAGTTGAGAAACTAACGGATTTGAGTGATTATGGAGCTTACTATCAAAGGATGGGTATCTGGTGTGGGCTAAATCAGTAACATATGGAACATTAAAATCTTTAAGGATAAGTTTATTGGTGACAAAGTAAGGACCATTGAGGATTATTCGAAGGATTTTGGATTGTGAGGATTGAATACGAGATGAATTGAATGGTTTAGCGGAGCCCCAAAGCTCAACTCCGTACGTCCAAATAGGTCTAATCACACTCTGAAAATATGAGTCTTTTGTAATTAATAGGGAGCTTTGAACGTTTGTCTAGTAAATGTTGAAGTAGTCGAAAACGACGAGCAGTTTCCTGTTGTTTTAGTCTCGTATGTGGATTCCAAGATAAACGTTTGTCCAGTAGGAGTCCAAGATAGCGGATCTGTTTAGCAGGAATCAGTGGGATATTATTAAAGGATACTGTAGGACAAGAAGTCGTAGGTTTACGGCGAAGTGTAAAGGTTATTTGGTGGAATTGCCTTGGATTAATTTTCATTCTCCTGTTTCGACACTATTTTTGAAGGTTTATGACATGAGATTGGAGTGTTTATGAGGCAATGAAGGGATCATTATTTACTGATAACACACATATGTCATCAGCATACATGGTGAGGATGGGACCTAGGATGCTATCTTGAGGAACACCTGCAATTTGGGCAAAGAGGGAAGAATAGGGTAAAACTATACAATGTAAATATTAAGAAATAATTTAGGAAACTATTATTTAAGATTTCATTTTTTTTTTTAGGAACCGCAAGTGTTTAACTAAAACCTTTCAATAAACACTGTAGATGGGTGGAGGAATCCGATGTTTCCTTTATTTTAATCGAAATAATAATTTTTTTCTTAGTTTTTTATTCAAATGAAGAGGTTTTTTTTGTTTTTGTGAGATTTGCAGTTTTGTGGATAGTCCCCCCCCTCGGAAAAACGGTGAACGTTGAAGTATTATAACGCGTAACTTTCCTAAGTAAGGTAAAGATCAAGCTGTTTTTTTTAAAGGTAAAATTCAAGGTTACACGTACTCTGCTCTGATAGGAAATTTAATACTAAATCCGGAAATATGGTCAAAATTTGAAAAATGTTTTAAAAAAGTGAGGATACTGCAGTTTTTATGGTAAAAAACGTGGTTTCCTCAAAAAAGTCTTTGATTTATTGTATATCTACAACGGATTGGAATAGAAAGGTAAGGTCTGCGTCATTTGTCTACATTTTTGATCTAGTTTCACCCAATTTTTTTTTTTACGCTAAGATGCACCCACCCTGATTATATATGAATAGACATATACATGATCTATTTTATTTCCCAAAAGGGGAACAATTTCCATTTTTTTCATTATGATTATTACTGTTATGTAATTGAGAAGTTCCTTATTAATAACCTATAAATTATAAATATGGCTGTCGTTAAGAAGTCAAGTCCAAATTCATGCAGTAAACCATTGCATATTTTTAATATTTCTACAAAACCTTTTAGTTAATTTAAAAAACCATTTGCACTGAAATAGATTCTTTAAGGCCATAACAGGAACCACAGCCTTTGTGGCTTTTATGGCAAAAAAGGTGGTTACTTAAAAAAAAACATTGAATTATTTTTTTAGTCTTTGAAATTCTTACAACTTCAAATGATAAACAAATCTACTCTTCAAATATGGAGCTTACTATGAAAGGATAGGCATCTGGTATGGGCTAACTCAGCAATATATGAAACATTAAGGTCTTTATGGATAAGTTTATTGGTGACAAAGTAAGGAGCATTTAGGATTTTTCAAAGGATTTTGGATTGTAAGGATTGGATACGAGATGAATTGGATGGTTTAGTAGAGCCCCAAAGCTCAACTCCGTACGTCCAAATAGGTCTAATAACAGTCATGTAAATAAGTCTTTTGTAATGAATTGGGAGGTTCGATCGTTTGCCTAGTAAATGTTGAAGTCTTTGAAATTTTTTGTCTCGGCCATGAACTAACTACTACAAATGATAAACAAATCTACTCTTCAAATATAGTTCCAAAAACAATTTAGGTTGGTTTTAATAGTTTAAAGATACAAGACAGTTATCATCAAACTGTGTTCAAAAAGATTCTGAAAAAATAGTTTTCCAACAGTTTCAATTAAGTTCAAAAAAAAAAAAAAAAAGATGAAGAGGGTTTAATAATTGAGTCCACGTCTTATTGTTTTTAATTTTTGTATAGAAGGTTTCGAAAACCATGTCGGAGATCTCGGAAACAAATTCAAGACCGATTACCATATTTTACCTTTCGTAATTAAGTAATTAAAAAAAAAAGAGAAGAAAATTAAAACGGGCCCTGACTATTTCATAAATACTAAAATTGAGTCATTTAAAATGTGACGACTCCGTTTTAAGATAATGATGCGGGCCTAGAAGCATAACTGTCAAGACCGACGCTGAAATATGGCTGCAAAGCAGTATACTAAAATTTAATTGCATCATTTTCCATTTTATTAAAATAAAACTCCAGTTTTCGAAAACTTATACTCAATTAAAATAAATCCAGTGCATTTAGAATGTTTAGTCACATTTCCAATTCTATATATATCAATTTATTGAAAGTTACAACTGTACAAATATATACATTAAGTAAATGTGTTGGTAAGGATCACGATAACAAGTCGAAACTTGAAAAGAACTACTCATCAGTAGCACTTCAATAAATATTCTACACTAGAAGATCTCTAGGCCATCTTCTTTTCAGACCCCTCGGAGGGTTATCGGGAATGGAATAGGAAGCAAGTTGAGAAACTAACGGATTTGAGTGGTTATGGAGCTCACTATGAAAGGATAGGTATCTGGTCTAGGCTAACTCCGCAGGATATGAAACATTAAGGTCTTTATGGATAAGTTTATTGGTGAAAAAGTAACGGGCATTTAGTATTTTTCGAAGGATTTTGGATTGTAATGATTGAATACGAGATGATTTGGATGGTTTAGTAGAGCCCCAAAGCTCAAATCCGTACGTCCAAATAGGTCTAATCACAGTCATGTAAATAAGTCTTCTGTAATGAATTGGGAGCTTTGAATGTTTGTCTAGTAAATGTTGAAGTAGTCTGTAACGGCGAGCAGTTTCTTGTCGCTTTAGTCTTGTATGTGGATTCCAAGTTAGACACTTGTCGAAGTGCAGTCCTAGATAGCGGACCTGTCTAAGAGGAATTAAAGGAATACCATTAAAGGGTATTGTAAGACAGGAAGTCGTAGATTTGCGACGAAAGGTGAAATTTATTTGATAGGATTGGTTTGGATGTTCAATTATTAAAATTAAAAATTCTAAAAATTAGCCGTCAAGATGCTTGGAGACCTCCTCTAAACAACCTATATCCGTTTGACAAATATTGTATAAAGAAATCCATTAGATCGAAAAATTCTATAACACTGATTCTACAGGATATTACATTATATAAATGTTACATATATATGTTAAAAAAAAAAAAAAAAAAAAAAAAAAAAAAAAAAAAAAAAAAAAAAAAAAAAAAAAAAAAAAAAAAAAAAAAAAAAAAAAAACTTGTCCAAGTGGAGTCCAAGGTAGAGTATCTGTTCAACAGGGATTAGTGGAATATCATTAAAGGATACTGTAGCACAGGAAGTCGTAGGTTTACGACAAATTTTCCCTAATCAATATTTGAAACTTTGGAATGTGTATCATGGTAAATGAGAATTTTCAATTGAGTTATATTAGTGTACATTGTCATATATGCTATGGATGATGAATTCTGCTAACAATTTACCAATTTATTTCTTGAATTATTATTGTTATCTTGATCGATTTGTTTTGATTTTTTAACTCATTTTCGAATTATGTATTGGAATAGTAATTTATTTTTAAACTGAGGTATCGGTACAGAGAAGCAAGAATCGATTTCTAGGTACCGAGAATGGAAGAATTTTAGTATCGAAACACCACTTATGTCCAATAAAAAATCTGAGATTTCCATAAAATGATTTGATGCTTCTCAAAAAACTATCTATTCTTAATGGGAATGAAGTTTTTATGTCCCGTAAAATGAATTTAGCTTAACCTACGGAACTGTTTGATTGAATCTCTTGATTATTCAATTTGCATCTATTTACTCATTTTATAGCCTTGAAAAAAAAAAAAAAAAAATAGTTTTCACTGCGTGTTTGATAATAATTAAAGTATTTATTTTAGGATTAATGAATAAATTGCTATATCTATTGGAATTATTTTTATTTTAAAACTATTTTTGAATGTTGAACATTTATCATGAGTTCTAAAAACATACAACCAATTTCAAAGCACGAGAACTTAGATTATATGAAGCGTAGAATTCCAAAAAAAAAAAAAAAAAAAAAAAAAAAAAAAAAAAAAAAAAAAAAAAAAAAAAAAAAAAAAAAAAAAAAAAAAAAAAAAAAAAAAAAAAAAAAAAAAAAAAAAAAAAAAAAAAAAAAAAAAAAAAAAAAAAAAAAAAAAAAAAAAAAAAAAAAAAAAAAAAAAAAAAAGGATGCAGGGTCATTTTCAAATAAAATGACAATTTGCTGTCCCAGCACTTTGAATGGATGTTAAAAAAAAAACATACAACCAATATTTCACTATTGTTAATTTTTTCTTGTCGAGTTCATTTGTTTAAATTAAGGTACTAAGGTACTTGTGCAATTCTTTTATTTTTGGTTCATTTCTCACTACAACTCCAAAAATATTGGTCCGATCCCAAATTTCTTTTTTTCATCTCAAAGCTGGTTAAATTTTCTATTAGATTCTATAGATTTAAGTTTAATAAAGTTCCGTGAAATATCCATTCTACCTCGTTAAATTCCGTGTACTGTTGTGAAATCCTTATTTTTTCAGAAATCTCGTTATAACTCTAAAAATATTTATTCGATCCTGAATTTCGTTTTTAAATCTTAAAGCTGGTTAAATTTGCAATTAGATCCTATATATCAAATTTTGATTTAAGTCCGTGAAACACCCACGCCAGCCCACTCAACATTTCAAAAATGTCAGGTTTTGCCAAAACATACACATTTAGTGTGCTAGCATGGGTATTACATGGAATATAATTAAAAGTCATAGATAAGATCTGATTGATAATTTAAGTAGCTTTAAAATGAAATAAAGCAATTTGGAATCGGACATATTTTTTAGGAGTTATAGTGAAATTTTTAACAACTCGCAGTTGTTAGCGTGCTGGCAAGGGTATTACATGGAATTTTATCAAAATTTGATATATAGGACCTAATAGAAAATTTAACCAGCTATGAGATGGAAAAAAGAAATTTGGAATCGAACAAATATTTTTAGAGTTATAACGAGAAATGTTCCGAAAAAATAAGGATTTTACAACAGTACGCGGTATTCAGCGAGGTGGAATAGATATTTCATGGAACTTAATTAAAATGAAATATATAGTATCTGATGATAAATTTAACCAGCTTTAAGATGAAAAAACGAAATTCGAGATTAGACAAACAGTTTCGGAGTTATAGACAAAAGAGTACCGACAAACGCGTTTTTGAGGAAAAGTGCGACTTACCGCAAGTTAGCCAATTTTTCTTCCTTCACAGTTCTAAAACTATCGATCTGACAAAAAAAAAATAGAACCAAACCAAATTTATTGCAAATTTGCTTAGCTTTAATAATGTATATAACACAAAATTTGCTGAAAGTAACGGTTTCCGAGTTACTGGATCAAAGTGTTAAATACATACAATTTTCAACACTTTCCTCCCTCCCCTGCCCAAACCTGAAGATGTTTCAAAGAAATCTTTTAACCACATTTACAGCTAAGGTAAATTTTAGAGGTTTATTTTTGGTTCGATATCAAGGTTCGAATGCTAATTTCCCTGTACTATAATAAGCATATTTGGCTTAACAACAATAATTTTATTTTTAGCAATAAGCTTTCAAATTATAATAATAAACTATTGATTTTTAGCAATAAACATTGCAATTTCAACAATATATATATAACTTTTAACAATAAAAACGTGTTTTTTTTTTTTACATTTTCCATATTTCCCCCCACTATATCTTCTTAAGCATTGATCCTAGAACCAAAATGTATAGAACCTTTTTTGTAAACAATTTTATGTTAATTAATTTAGTATATAAACACATTTTCGCTAGAGGCAATAATTTTCGAGTTATTAACGAAAAACTGAAAAAACCGACCTTTAGAGCCCCCCCCCACCCTTAGCTCCACCCCCACCCCCCCCAGTACATTTAGTATGTTGTTAAGGACACCTCCCCCTACAACTGTGCCAAAATTGGCTTCTACATGAATTAAGTCCTCTGAAAATCCTTCGTTGCTTGGACTAGTTGGCCAAAGAGATATCTCGGGTAGAGAGGTTCATTTTGAACCTATTTAAGGTCACTTACCTATATACAGAGTCTTACTTTATTTTTATGAATATTAAAAAAAAAATGGTCAAAACCGAACATTTATGCCTTATACCTTCGTTGTTTACTGGTATATCAACGCCATTTTTTTGCTGTGATTACTAATACATTGTACATGTAAAATATAAGCCACGATCGAGCTCGAATCGAAAATTTAACCTCTTGCTCCTCAAAAATTTAATGGAAAATATCTTTTGTTCAATAACATTTGTCCCTAGGACGTCTATAGGACGTTTAGGAGCTATATTGTTTTAAATGAAAAAATAGAATAGAAATGGAAAACATATGAGGATTGACTGTTACTAGGGCAACCTCAAAAAACATGTTCCATTTTGATTTATAATATAAAAAAATATTTAAAAAAAGTTATTTATTAAAGATCATTTATGAAAACAAAAAAATCTTCAACTTAATTTATTCCAGCATGCTTTTTATTATTCCCATATTCTTGTTTTGTTTTTTTACTATCTCGAAAAACGCATTGAATTAAAGCTCGTATCTATCATTTTGAAATCCAATAAAATGAAGGAAAATTCATTATAAACGGTAGTTCATAGTGACAAATGTTAAGCAAAAAACTTTTTATTTTTCCTTAGTCATATTAATAAGATTTAGATAACGCTGCTTTAAAATCTTGCATCTCCTATTTTCGTAAAATGTTTCGTTTTTGTTTTGTTTTTTAATTCTCTCATGACACGTGCGTTTTATATGTTTTTGTTTTTAAGGTTCGATCAATTCGTATTCAAGAGCAGTTTATCCAACTGAGTGCCAGTGCGGCAAGGTTTAACAAAACGCTTTCCATTATTTATTAAGAAGAAATTATACAAGCTGCCGCTGAGGATAATAAGCGATCAATCAACGTGGAGCATTCTAATTCCTCACTACAAAACGCTAAAATAAATTCTTAAAATTCTTAAGGAAAAAGATTTCATCCCAACTAACTTCGGCTACAGAACTCCTTGAAACCCGTGAGCTAAACCAGGAAACTACCGATTAAATAAAGTTACTTAATGCAAATCAATTAAAAATACTACTGGGGAATATTGATGCGGGAAAACAATGAAATCTTCTCAGAACAGGGTTTATCACTTCGAATAACAAATATAATTTATTTTACAAAAATTTGATCATTTATTTATTTCAAAAAATTATAATGTTTCACCAGTGGGTCATTCCATGTCAAATCAACCAATGGTTTGACATGGTTTTTAACACGTTTATGTTCACCGAATTTTACATTTATATACATCAAAAGAAAGCTGAGGCTATCCTCTTTCCAGCGATACCAACCAGTGAATCGTGTGACATAGTAATGGCGATTTAAAGGTATGTAACCAAAATCGGTTTAAAAATTTCATTTTCCTCGAAGAACGTGAAAAAAATTATATTTTTTGATTTTGTTGAATAAGTGTTTTTCAATGTTTATTAGGATGAGGAATTAGAATATGACGTCAATTTTTGTGTGAAATAATCTATAGATGTCGTTTGCTTAAAAATTTAATCATTTTTTTAGAATTAATTTAACCTTTAACCAAAATCTATGGAGTGGCTGTATTTTTCCTTAAATACGCAATAAAAACTAAAAATCTTGGTGCAAGAATCATGTCAATATTATTTTTTAAACTTGAGATAAAAAATGAATTAGTTTAATGCTCTTTTATTTTTTTTTCGGCTTCGGAGTCGGAACGGCAAAATACGTGTCTAATATTTTTTGACCAGGAACCTCCAAAAAAATTGCCAACAAGATCCGTGAGATACTGTGTCCTCCCCTTGTTAGTAGATGATAGGCCTTAGCGTAAAATTACGTAATCGGGTGCGTTTTCAAAACTGACAGGCTGAAACCCTTCATCAAGCATTTCTCCGCGAAAACGCGAATCACTTCAAAACTATAAGTTCGATCCATAACTTATTTTTACCATCTAAAACCTGGTTTAATTTACTATATACCCCACATACGAAATTATGATCAAGTCCGGTAAAATACAAATAAAGTTTTTGAATTATGAGAGTGGGCGAAGCCGCGAATGAGGAAGCTAGTTGAAAATAAAATTTATTTAAATACAGTTTAAAGTCAGTATATTCAAAATTATGCCATCAAAAAACTATTTCTCTCAGAGAGCTCAAATTTGCGGCATTCTTTTATATTTGAAATGCCCTTTAATTTGATATTTCACTTGATATATTTTCCGTCCATTTTGAACTATTCCGAAACGTCCAAAAACGGTTTTCGCAATTCCCAAAATATGTACCCTTCGATTTTTTTTCGAATAAAATATATGTGATTTATACTATAATTGACTACACCTGGATAAAATTTAGAATGGGACGGAAATGGGTCCTTGATAAAAAAAAATAATTTGCATTTTTTTTAAATAGAGAGTCTAGTTACTAAAATATTATTGAATGCGTTTTCTGTAATCCAAGATTTTTGTTTTGAAAAATGTTCAGGGTGGTTAGAAGGTAAATATACTAAAATTCCTGGAGGTTTCAGGCCTGGAACAGGAAGGGGGGGGGAGGGGTGCGGAAGGTCCCTTTTTTTGGTTTAGCACTTATATCTTTAAAACGGTGCGTCGTATAAAAAACACGACTATTTAATAAATTAAAGATAATTAAATTCTCAATTACTTTTATTGTATACACATTTTTCATATTTTGTGCCATATCCGAGATATACGATTTGTAAATGTGAAGGACTTTGGTATGTTTGTTTTACCAAGATAAGTTAAAATGTATGTAACTTTTAACAGATTGAAGATAGATTGGTATATATATGTGTATTTTGAAAGAAATTTAATTTTCTACAATATTATTTTGAAGAATTTTATGGTAGGATGAACGTTATAGAAGATATATAGGGAAGTTTAGCAGTAAACGTGAGGTCGAATTTTTTTTTTAAATATTCACATTTGCCAAGCGTATATCTCGGAAGCAGTGCAGAATATAAAAAATGTTTATATAATAAAAGTTGTACAAAATTTAATTAGCTTTGATTTAGGAAATAGTCATATTTTGCATACGACGCACCGTTTTCGAGATATGAACGCAAAACCAAAAAAACGGACCTTCCGCGTCCCCACCCTTTCCTGTTCCCAGGCCCGAACACTCCATGACTTTTAGTATGTTTACTTCCTAACCACTCTGAACATTTTTCTGAAGTAAAATCTTTGATTACAGAAAATGCATTCTATAATATTTTATAAACTGGACTAACTTTTCATTAAAAAAAAATGCAAATTATTTTTTTTTTATCAAGAACCCATTTCTATCTGGGTGCTGAATCCGAATCTGAGGTTTGCTACAACGGCAGATATCGGTTTCATACCCCAAATCGCAAAAGATGATGTAATCACTTAATATAGCATGTTATTAAAAGACATAAACTATTTATTTATCTGCCTTCCTTGCCACTAGGGTTGGGCGATAGTCGATAGTTAGCACTATCGATAGGCCGATACTATCGGTTGAGAACTATAAATTGCTATCGATAGTTGCTTCCTTTTTTTCCAAAGGCATTCGATAAAAAATTGCAACTAATTTAATTAAACTCAATTACCTATTTACTATTTGAAATTTGCAGGATTATAAATTATAAGATTTTTTTTTTTAAATCAATCATTTATTGAGGAATTATTACAATCTGCTACAAATGTGGGCAATAAGTAATATTGATGACTTCATGATTACATTCACACAATATGTACAATAAGAGAAAGAAAAAAAAAAAAAAAAAAAAAAATAAAAATAAAAAAATAAAAAAAAAAAATTAGATTAAATAGAACAAAAAAGAGCTATGCTGATATATATAAACAATATGCAATATAGAATATACATACAAGTGAAATATATGAATATAAAAAAAAAAATATATTTACACATAAGACAAAATAATAATAATAAAATAAAATGAAAATAAATTGAATAAAAGTAAAAATAAAAATAAAGCTAAATTAAATTAAAAGTTAAAACTACATTCATACTTTATTTACAAGACACACTCATCCGAGGGAAACCACTTTAATTCTCTCCTGTGAATATAGTCTATCAGCGGTTCCTCTCTTATTCTTTGGTTTCGGATTCGGTCCAACCTTGTCTTGCCAAGAGCCTTCCTCAGAAATTTCATTTGTGTGGCTCGTATTCGGCTTTCAAACTTCTTGATGCCAGACCAGCTTTCAGCTGCACAGGTCAGCGTAGGGATGAATACTTGCTTATATACTACCATTTTGGTTTTCATCTCTACTTCCCTTTTTCCAATTATAACATTGCGGAGCTGGTAATAGATGTTGGTCGCTTTCCTTATGCGCTGATTTATTCCAGAATCAAGCCTGCCATCATTACTAATTTTAACTCCTAGGTATTGATAGACTTCAACCTGTTCCAAGTCCAAACCTCCACAAGCCACAGTCCCTTGTTCCAAGCAACCACTTTTAGACACGACCATATACTTTGATTTTTTGGGGTTAATCGTCATCCCTTTTCGGCTCAGTGCTTCTTCCCACACTTCCAGCGCTAAATCGGCAAATATCAAATTCTGGATGTATATGGGATGCATTCTCCAGTTTCCTACTTTGAATTTGGGGCTCCTTTGTTTAGCTTCCCATATTATCCTGTCCATGTATATTATGAAAAGCAATGAGCTTAAGCTTATAATAGCTACACCATGCTTTGCTCTCATATCTGGGTCAATTCCTGAATAGCGGATAGTAAATCCATCATTCAATTGAGTGATACCTGAACCCTTCTTTTTTGTTTCACAAATCCCCAAGATGCCAATCTTATACTTTATCATTTCTTGTACTATTTCGACCTCTTTTCCGTTTATTGTTCCAATGTTCCTTTGTCCAATTCTAATATCCGATGTCCGTAGCCGTTGGCGTAACCTTCTAGACTGTCTAATTCCGAGGCTGCGTGTTGTTCTTTGAATCGTTAGTAACCTGGACGGGTGATTAGCCCAGTGTCAGGGACCCGGAGCCTCGGGACAACTGGTCCTCTAAAGTCCCCAGGAGGAAAGGAGGGATACAAGGATGGGGTTAGGAAAGAATTGGACATATGAGGTATAAGGTATAAGTATAAAAACCGAAAATAACCTCTGTTTTGAGAGTTGTTTTTTTCAATTTAAAGATTCGTTGAGAATAAAAGTTCAGCAGTTGTTTCCTGAAAACGGACTTTTGGAGCCATATTTTATTGGACTATATGTTTTGGGTAACGCGAGGGCGTTACGTGTACTTTGACACGCTCAAGCTCAGTCAGTACTGTTCGGATAAAAAATTTGACGGCAGTTTTCCTAACTGAAATTGAATGGAGAATATTTTTTGTTTTGTATAATATTTGTCGCAATGACCTACTGTTGAGAAGCTTTGAATGAAAAAAGTCTAGTTTTTTTTTTGTTGACAAGGTCTAGTTCTTTTGTTGATGCCGGGATCAAAAATTTGAAGACAGTTTCGTTATCAAAATTAAATGCAGATTATTTTTTGTTGTTTAACACTTGCCGCTCGGGCCCACCAATAAAAAATTACAAAATACAGTTTATACAATACAGTATACATTTTACATTACGGTATAGGGATCTAGATGGCCGATTGAGTTGGGGCGAGCCAACGTTATTTGTTGGACATTGGTTGAAAACAAAAATTTATATTTATGAATCATTTATAAAATGTTTTCTACGGTCATTGTTGATAAACAACAGTTCGTTAAACATAATTCTATTACGCACTAACAGGACAGATGATCGATATACTATGTTAGTTTGAAAGATTCGCGCAAATTTCCCGTTTTGTTAAATTACATAAGAAATTGTGCATGTGCAATGTAAATTTTTTGTTGTTCACAGCTTTAAGCATGATATAACAATTGGCAATAAAACATTTTTCTGTGAAAATAATAATTACAAAAAATAAAAATAATAAATGTATTTAAATTTTTAAATTTCAACTAAAAAATTGATTTTTGAAAAATGTTTAAACTTATTTAAGTCGAAACCCATTTTAATTCAAAATATAAATTCTAAATAGTAACTTAAGATCGAAATGGTCTGCGACCACTTGCGACCTTGGAGAATATTTGGAATTAAAGATATTGTTTACGTATTCCTAGTTTCCTCGCTCATCTTTCCTCTCTTCGACTATGGCTGCGTGGTGTTTGGGGGCCTCTCTGTGGGTCTCCGAGAGAGGTTAAAACGAATTATGAATTGCTTCGTTCGATTTGTTCTTGGAACCCCGAGGCGTTCCCATGTCTCACATCTGTACTTGGACTTGAAGTGGCTCTACCCATCCACCCGCAAATCATACTTCCTAGGTTCATTCCTTTATCAAGCCATTTATTACCATCGCCCATCCTACATTTATGATCTGTTAAAATTTAAGTCTTCCTTCTATTCCCGATTCACAACAAGATCTCGTTCCTCTGACCTATACTTGCCTTTCCATAGAACAACATTATACCAGCATTCCTTCCTAGCCCGATCCACTACCCTCTGGAACACTCTCCCACCTGAAATAAGACATGCCCCTTACTTAAGCTCATTTAAAACACTCCTTTTCCAATATCTCCTCTTATCCCAGTCAGATGCCAGTCAATATGAACAGTAATTACTATCAAATAGGGTTAAATCGAATAAATTTGATATCGGTGAATTGACTCATAAATTGTCTTTCATATAATAACAATCTTTTATTAGTTCCATATTGGTAAATAATCATTCTATCTATTTTTTTATAAAAATTCTTTTTTATTTTTTAACTTTAAATGTTTTTCCTAAACATAGAAATTTCATCTATCGACAATTCATATGTGTATGGTTATGTGTATAGGTATATAGGTGAATGAGTGCAGTGTGTTTAAGTATATATCGTAATCTCTGGAAATATTTTCTTCATCTAATGGACATATAGACATAGTTCATTCTCTGTACATATCTTTTCTCATTTTCTCGGGGTTATTTATTTATTTATTTTTTTTTATTATTTCATTTATCCTTCTTATGTTATCTTATTTACTAAAGCTATTTATACAATTATTTACTTAACTGTATTTGCATGTCTCTTGTTCCTCATTTATAAATACCTTTGTATGAAATTATATATGCCAGACAATTGTACTACTTTATGATACAATTTTGTTATTCTTAGGGGACAATACGTCCCAGAATAAAGATTATTTTTTCATTCATTCATTCATTATTATTCGAAGAAAAAGGCATAAAATACGTATAACTCGCATAACGGTAAAGTGGTTAATTTGCAGATTTTTTAAATTTGATAAAGCACATCATAAATCATAGAAAATAATATCCCTTGAATCAAAACACGAAAAAACGAAAATTGGATTTTTTGACATACAATTGGTTAACAGAGCAAAGTCCTGAAATGATGGGGAAAGACAGACTTTAGATTCGGATTCTACATCTTTGAAAACATACCCATATGAAATTTGAAGTCGATGCAATAATTTTTAGAGGCTCAAAATGAGATGTCCAGAAAAAAACACAGTTTCGTCCCACTGTGCGAGGGTCTCAGCCCCTTCTCAGGTACAGAAGGTCGTGAGTTCGAATCCCACCTGGGCGGGTTAAAATTCATTTCTTGGTGAACCCACAAATAAATCTGACCTTCCCACCCTACACCATAATAGATAAGACGACCTGTAGGATCACCCGTCCTTGTTGAGTCTAGTTGGAGTACATAAAGTTGTTAAGCACAAATAAACAAACAACATTACGATATACTTTATACAATATAGTTTAGGAACTATATTGATTTGAATGATAAAAGTCTTTTTTTTTTCAATAACAATTTATTGAAATTTACAACTGTACAAAATTTATACATCAAGTAAAGGTGCTGTTAACTATTACAATAACGTGACAAAACTTGAACAGAATTACTCATCAGTAGCACTTTGATAAAAATTCTACACTAGAAGGTCTCTGGGCCATCTTCTTTTCAGACGCCTCGGAGGATTATCAGGAATGGTGTGGGAAGCAAGTTGAGAAATTAGGGGATTTGAATGGTCATGGAGCTTACTATGATATCTGGTTTGGGCTAAATCTGCAACATATGGAACATTAAGATCTTTATGGATAAGTTTATTGAAAGTAAGGTGCATTGAGGACTTTGGATTGTAAGGATTGAATACGAGATGCAAATTGGATGGTTTAGTGGAGCCCCAAAGCTCAACTCCGTAAGTCCAGATAGGACTAATCACAGTCATTTCATAGTCACACATCAGTAAACAATGATCCCTTCATTGCCTCCCAAACACTCCAATCCCATATCCTAACCCTTCAAGGTGTCAAATGGTGTCAAAAATGGAGAATCAAAATAAATCCATACAAATATCACCTTATCTTCGAAAGACAAATGAATCACAGGTAAGCGAAAAAAACAAAAAACATTTGAGGATCGACGGTAAAGGGTGCGACCCCTTTAAGTTATTCTTTATTTAGCCGGCAGGTTTAATTTTTTTAGCTTTATACTTTAGTATATTTTAAATCTTATTTAAGAAATGGTGTTCTTCCTTTGAACCAGACATTCGATTAGCCATGTCTCTTCTTTGAAAACATATAAAATTCACAACAATCATCGAGCACTTTTTCTTAAATTCGTGGAAAGGCTCATGATTCTTATATTTGTTAGGACTCTAGCTTCCAGGTATCAAAATGAAAAACAAGACTAAAGTACTTTCTACCAAGAAAGTTTCTATGAAAAATATGTAAATTTAAATAGTGGTAACCTTCAGATAAGATAAAATTAAAAAAAAAATACTATCGACATGGACCTAAGACCTATCTTTGCGAACTCGAGACTTGTTTTTTTTTTTTACATGAATAAATCAAACGGAACACTTATGTATTGTAACAACGAATACAAAAATCTAAACTGAAGAAGGAACAATAAATATAGTAAATAGTGTAATATTTATCAATGTATATATGTATTCGAATAATACTTATATATAGAGACCGGATTTCTGTGTTATTGCACATTTAGTTCGCTTTGATTTAGCGCTCTCTAACCCAAGTAGCTATCTCATTTATATAATAAGGATTCTTATTCTTAAATTTTATTTTGCACGAAATTGCACAAATTTGACTTTTTGAGCTTAATTCCACGAATTCGGGTTTTACTGCACGAAATTGCACAATTGAACCAAATTAATCTTATTTTATACGTTTAATCATTTATTTTTTGAAAATTTTACTTACGATTATTAGGCACATTTATAACATTTATTTATATTAAGTATGTAAATTAGTTTTAAATTGAAAGTAAAAAGTCACTTAAATCAAATATATTTGAGACCTACTACTTTTAAATGATCGTATTGAATTAGGAGCTTTGAGGTTTTAGGCAAACATTGAAGATCGACGTACTTTCTAGAACTAAGACGTTTCCTTAGAAAATTTCATTCCCCACTTCTGATTTAGCACTAAGGGCTAGTTGTTGACAAGATTTTAAATTATCAACTTTGAAATTGCCAAAAACGGCCGCGAATGTTTCTACAAAATGTACAATCAAATGTCGTTTTTAACTACAGCCTAATGAATTAAAAAAAAAAATACCAAATACCAGAACTAAGTTCTGCTATTAGTGACAGACGCAGCTCCTTACATGATGGTAACCGGTCATGCTCTCAAAATATTTTATGCAAATATACGCCGTTACAAGCGTAGCTCATGGGTTCAATCGGGTGTTTTAAAAAGTGCGAGAAATTTTCTTAGGAGTCAATAAGCTGGTAAACAACAGAAAAAAGTATTCCTCAAATCCCAATCTCGTATGGTAAAGTATCGCAATGAAATGCGTTCCCTAGAACCTGTTTTAACGCGATGGGGTACATGGTTAAATTCAGTTCTATTTTAGGCCGATAATTTCCAAAGTTTTAAAAATTTATAAATAAATAAGAAGAAGACGAGATAAAATCAATTTTGAAAAAAAAAAAAAAAAAAAAAAAAAAAATTAAATCCACAAACTATTGTATTCGATTTAACATTTATTAAATCGAAACCTGACAACCGCTCTGATACGATTGTAATCCCGAAATCAATCCTTAAATTTCCAAATCGAAATTATTGAAATTCTCGAAGAAAGCTTAAAACGAATTGAAAATGAAAAGGGAACATGTTTGTTTTCAAAATTCGAGTCAATCCTTGAGAAAAACTACGGCTACATTCGTTAAAAAAATTAAATTATTGTATCAACGGAAATGAAATAGAAGCTAATAATCTGGATCTATCCACAATCACACGCTACAAAAATTGTCCTATTACGCCCATAGATGTAGAACGTTCCTTTTCTTTGCTAAAGAACATTTTAAGTGACAGGCGGCATAATTTTACTGAAAAATATTTTGACATTTATAATATCGTACATTTTCACGAAACTTTTAAAAACTAATTTATTTTTCAAAAACATTTAATTATATTTTGTTTCCTCGTAAAAGGAAATTTTAATAAAGATATTTTTTATATTATAAAAAATTTTTCCATCTCCTTTTTTTCCCAAATTTTAAAGTATTTCAGATTGAATTAACACTAAAACGAAACGTTTGTCGAAATGTCCTTAAGTTTATTCAAGGCTGGTTAAGTTTTGCATATTTGTGTAAATAAATGGATTGCTGCAAATATTAAGTTTTTAAATTCACGTTTTGAGTTTTTTACTGCACGATTTTGCATATTTTGAGTTTTTCTACTGCACGATTTTGCATACTTTTTACTGTACGATTTTGCATATTTTGAGGTTTTTACTGCACGATTTTGCATATTTTGAGTTTTTTACTGCACATTTTTTGATTTTTTACTGCTCCGTTCTCTACTTATATATAAAAAATTTACTCTGACATAACTATAACCATCAGTGAACAAAGAGATAATATATATAGTTTTATTAATTAATCAAAATTAAATATATGGCGGTTGTTCAACATTTAAGCTATTTAATGTTTAATGGTTTATAAACAAACATTCAATCAATATAATCTTTAATTGTAATGATAACTAATTTAAAAGTTAACCTAATTACCAGTGTTTACATACCTATGTCTGATTAATTCATTAATTTACATGTAAAACTGTTTTATTTAACATACACTGCCGGTCAAAAGTTTGAGACCACCCTGAAACGATACCAGTAAATTTAAAAGTTTGATGTTAGGTGAAAAATAAATGGATTTAAATAAAATTAAACGCATTTATATAGTTTATACCAAGATCTTTAAAGTTCATCTACCTTTAAGAGAAGAAATTAAAATTAAGTTTTCAATACATAATTTAAAACAAACTGTATTTTCCATATTAATTCCAACAATTTCGTTTGCCGACAGAATAACCTTGGATTAAAAAATTTGAAATTTGAATTAAAAATTGAGAAACGAAAATCTCCCATTCATATTAAATGAAGGCAGCGGGAATTTTTGTTGAGCCATTTCAAATTTAATTAGATATTTATGGACTAAGTTCCTTTTTTTCCTGAGTGGAATAGCTCGTAATTGATTTATTACGGAGAAAATCTCAAAAGTGAAACAAAGTGTTTTTACTTATAAATAAAAACATCAACATAAAATTAGGGAGAAAAAGAGAGGCGGAACGATATTAAAGATATTAAACTTTTAAATTTACATACTTTGGCTCAGGGTGGTCTCAAACTTTTGACCGGCAGTGTAATTAAACAGATGAAGATATACAGAGACAGAGAGAGCACACACTCCAGTGTCATTCCTTCTTTCACACTTACAGTAACTTTTCTTTTGCACACTAACTATGTACATATCGCCATTAGTTCACTGGTATCTATGTTTTTTTTTTTTCAAACCTGTTTTTTAATGCTTAACAAACAAAGCACTCTCTCCCATATGATCAAGCGCATGCGCCGTCAATACGTTTGTCACTATACATTACAACAGTAATTTGAATTATCTATACCAACGTTTGTACTTGTTGGACATTTATCAAAATCAAATGATTGTTGTTTTTTAATTATCGATTTCAAACCCTGCTTAAAAGTGTCAATAACTGCCTGATTTACACTCTTGCTACTTATTGAAATTTACAATTGTATACAATAATATGCTAAAAATGTCAATTGTTATAAAGCATTGGTAACACTTCAGTAAATTCTATATTAGAAGGTCTTGAGGCCATTTTCTTTTCAGATGGCTCGGCGGGTTATCTGGAATAGAGTGGGAAGCGAGTTGATATAATACAGGATTCGAAAGGTTATGGAGTTTACTATGAAAGGATAGATCTGGTTTGAGATAATTCAGAAACGAGAGGAATTGTATGGTTTAGTGGAGCCCCAAAGCTCATCTTCATATGTCCAAATAGGTCTAATTACTGTTATGTTGATGAGTTTTTGTAATCGGAAGGTTTCTACGTTTGTCTAGAAAACGTTGAAGGAGTCCAAAATGTCTTGTCTTTTTAAGTCTTGAAATTTAAATTAAAAATTAAAGCATGATATGCATTTAGATTTATATAGATATTTGCTCAAATGGACAACATAAAACATAACTCGGCTAATCATATCTTTAGTCAAACATGACAACACTCGGAGAACGGTGGAGCTGTTGGTAGGATTAAGATAAAC
This sequence comes from Euschistus heros, assembly GCA_003667255.2. Classification (NCBI taxonomy): domain Eukaryota; kingdom Metazoa; phylum Arthropoda; class Insecta; order Hemiptera; family Pentatomidae; genus Euschistus; species Euschistus heros. Next base: position 594,314 of record RCWM02000478.1, on the reverse strand, counting down.
CCCAACAAATCCCAGCCAATCACGTTCGCTGAAAACCTACAACATCCCTTCTCGTGTACAACGTTCTTAGATAATAAATCGTTTATTCCACGGGAACGGATCTATTGCATAGGATTCTATCTTAATAAAACACATAAATATAAAATATAAATTAATAAAATTTTCAGGTTATGGCCATCATTCTCTCAATAAATTATCAGATCATTTAATCGGTTCAAATTATACATAAAATATTTCATTAAATCAATATATTTTTTTTTTTTTTTTTTATAATACACAATTATTTACCTTATTTACCTGTTTACCTTATTTACGTACTAACAAGGGGAGGACATACGCAGTCTCTCACGGATCTTGTTGGCAATTATTTTGGGGGTTCCAGGTCAAAAAATAATAGACACATATTTTGCCGTTCCGACCAATGGGCCCTAGAAGCCGAAAAAAGAAAATGTTTTTCGGATTTTCCAATTTTTTTAATAGGGTTTTGTTCATCGAATTTTACATTTATATACATCAAAAGAAAGCTGAGGCTCTCCTCTTTCCATCGATACCAAGTGAATTGCATGACAAAGTTACGGCGATTTAAATGTATGTAACCAAAAATCGGTTTAAAAATTTCATTTCCTTGAAAAGAGTGAAAAAAATGACATTTTTTGATTTTGTTGAATAAGAGTTTTTCAATGTTTTTGAGGGTGTGGAATTAGAATCTGAAGTCGATTTTTGTGTGAAAAAATCTATAGAGGTAGTTTGCTTAAAAATCTAATATTTTTTTTAGAATTTAATTAATCTAAACCAAAATCTATAGAGCGGCTGTATTTTCCTTAAATCCACAAACTGATAATCTTGGTGCAAGATTCATATCGATATCAATTTTTAAACTCGAGATACAAAATAAATTAATTTAATGCTATTTTATTTTATTTTTTTTCGGCTTCTATGGCCAATTGGTCGGAAAGGCAAAATACGTGTCTAATATTTTTTGACCAGGAACCCCAAAAAAAATTGCCAACAAGATCCGTCAGAGACTGAGTGTGTCCTCCCCTAGTAAGATATATTTTAGATTAAAATTAACATAAGAAAGTAATAAAAATTCAACGAATAAAACAAATGATATTAATTAATTTTATTAATTCGAGGTGTTTAATATCTCCATTTCTTCAATGTAAACAAATGAATAATAGAGAAATCATGGTGTTTTAAAATCATCCAAAAGCGTTTAAATAAGAAACATATTAACAGTATTATAGTTCGTTCTTTTGTTTGCAGTCGTTAGATTTTTTTTAACGATTACGATGGCAACGGTACAGAGAAAGAGACTTTTTATTCCCCATACCGGAACCTTGTTTTAAAGTTAAATTGCTATTACAAAAAACAATTGATATGAGAGCGGAATAAGTAAACAAAATCTACTAGAAAAACAAGGAGCATTAATTATTAAAGAAATAATTTAGAAATTGCGGTGGAAATGGCAGGAAGAGGTCTGAGGGATGGTGATTGGCGGGACAGAGAACTGTGGAAGGATAGTTTAAACTGGCGGAAACCCAACGAAGGGAAACACCGAGGAAAAGAACAAAAAAAAGAAGAAATTAGAAAACAAAAAATTATTATTTACAAAATATAATATATAAGTTAATTGCAATACAAATAATAAAAGAAAAATAAATCTATTTATGAAACTGAACATTAGTGAAATTCTGGGTTTCATTTAAATTTTTTTATTTTTTTATTTATTCATTGAAATTTACAACTTTATACCATTTAATATTTATACATCAAGTATTTATACAAGTATTTAATATTTATTAATACATCAAGTAAATATCATGACAATGATAAAAATATAAAAAATACACTTTAATTGTTTTTAAAGCAAGTACCCATTGGTAGCACTTATAAAGGTTCAATATAATGAAGTACTATATTAGAAGGTCCCGAAGCCATCTTCTTTTCAGGCGCCTCGGAGGGTTATCTGGAATGGAATAAGAAGCAAGTTGTGATACTATTGGATTTGAATGGTTGTGGAGTTTACTATAGAAGGATTGATATCTGGTTTGGGCTAAGTCAGAAACCAGTTTATTGGTGACAAAGTAAGGAGCATTGAGGATATTTCGAAGGATTTTGGATTGTAAGGATTGGATACGAGATGAATTGGATGGTTTAGTAGAGCCCCAAAGCTCAACTCCGTACGTCCAAATAGCTCTAATCACAGTGATGTAAAAGAATCTTTTGTAATTAATTGGGAGCTTTGAATGTTTGTCTAGTAAATGTTGAAGTAGTCTGTAACGACGGGCAGTTTCTTGTCGTTTTAGTCTTGTATGTCATTTAAAACTTAAGGAATCAAAATTGTTAGGCCGTGTTCATACCAACGCGAGCAAAATTTGAAGGAACAATTGTTCGGTAACAAATTTGTGTATATGTTACGTCCACACCATGCGAACAAAGTTTATTAACAATCATGTCAAACAGCGAGGAAGATTTCACTTTGTAGCCCCGTCAAATAAGGAGTTTTATACAGAAAATCTCGGAAAGAAAGCTGAATTTTTGCATATACTTTTGCTTTGGCCCTTTAAATGAGGGGTGAAAAGTCACCGACCTCAGCATGTTAGCATAATTAGATATTCAAGGTCGAAGATCACAAAAATCATTTTTTTTTTTTTCAAATATCTCGATGTCTAGGCCTCGGGCGTCAATCAAGAAAGTTACTTGTAGATAATAATATTCTCTATAATTTTGGTTCTATTAATTTTTGTTTTAGGATAAACCGTTTTCGAGATATAGCGCGGAGAAGGAGAAGCGGGCACCGGTTCGGACCAACATTTGCTTCTAGTGCATTCAACAATCGTTTCTCACAATCAGAAAAAAGTGTAAGAATCAAAGTTGCACAGCATTAAATTTAATTTAAATTCATATACGGGTGATTCTCAAACTATAGGAAACTTCATGTCACTGCCTAATCGGTGAAAAACACGGCCTTTTGGCCTCTTTTTTTGATATAAACATTTTCTGTGAACGGACCTGATAATTATAAAATGAAAATCATAACAAAGTTTTGTGTTTTTGTGATCTAATCTGAATGATTTGTATTCTATTTGTCATTCCCATGGTTGTCACCAATGACGATTTTCATTCAAGCTAGATACTTTGGTTGAAAGTAATCAATTATTTCTCAAAATTTGTTGCCTTGATTGTAAATTCAAAGAAGGAGCATGAATACAACACGCTGTTTAAAAAGTTTGGCCTAAATGATACTATATAAAATTAATTTGAAAATTGTCACTCGGAAACGACGTCATTCCCCATCGTGTGGGGATTTAGTGATTCAAAGGGCTAATTTCAATAATGGCAACACCTTCCAGTGAAGTTTTAGATCTTCTAACTAAATTCCTTCAGTTTGTCAGCGCGTGCCGCCGCGTTATTTAATCGAAAAGCTAAGTTTATGTTTATTACCGTCATTCCAATGGTCTCAGTTTTATCGCTTTTCCGCATGAATTAAAATCGTTAAAATAGTTTCATGTTTTCGCCCTTCTTTGACTCTTAAAAGTGATGCCATTTGTTTTTTCGTACATCAAATATTTTTTAAAAGAGAAATTAGTTAATGTTGTTTCGTCATTACTCTGGACGTAACTTTTTTTCATTCCCATGGCCAGTTATTTATTCATGTCAATGAATAATTTCCACACTGACTACGAATTTAAGGATGTCACGTTCCCTCCTCATTTAATCTAATTTAGGTATTTTTATATTTTCCAATGTCCTTTAAGCAATCCATACAAATTTACAAAATGACTTCCTGGGCGGGAAAACTGTTTTCAACACCAAATTTATTGTCACAACTTCAGTTCAGTTGACAAGACGCCTCCATACTTATGCAATCGGCTAAGGATGCTCTGGTATGAATTCTGTTTTTTCTCTATCAAATGCTTATATCTGTCCAACTTATGAATACTTTAGAATAGTAGGTATCTGTACTACATTTTATTAGATTGATTGTAGATTGAGGTTTTTATTTGGGCGATCAGCTTCTATCTAGGTTATTACGGGGGTCACCTGTAGTGTAGTGATTAGCATAGCAACATACTAAACCCAACATCGCGGGTTCGCAGCCCGGCAGATGACCTTAGGATTTTTTAAAGGGAGTAAAAAATCCTTAGCTATGCCGTCCTTCAGAAGGGACGTAAAATGGGGCTCCCGAGCCTGTGCGATGTCAGGTACTCGTTAAAGATCCCTATCCTAATTATACCTGGATAGGCAAAATTTAGGACTCCCACCGTAGCATCGTCCGATTAGCCATAGCAGCATAAAGTGACGTTAAACGAAACAAAAACAATCTAGGTTATTACGCCCTTTTCATCTAAATGTTGAAAATACATTTTACTAGATTTTTGTTGTTAAAGATGAAAATTAAGAGGATTTTATTGGATGTCAATTACTAAAACATATTTATAACCTGTTGTTCAGTTCTTGACACCTCTGTCAACTACTAGGTATTTCTCACTTCTCACCTTCTTTATTGAGTGTGCGTTCTCTGCAAAGCAAAAATCAGGTGTAGAGATAAGAACCAGATTTGGCCAATTTAGAACTCAAAATTCAGTAGTTGACAGGGGGTGGGGTGTCATATAGCATATAGTTTTAAAATAGCACAAAAAACAAAAACTCAATTATGAGTTGAGTTTGAGTTAAATGGAGAAGGCCCTGATGACGTTAAAAGGGGAATTCCCGTTGCAGCGGCTGCAAGTACCTCGAAAACTAGTACCCTGCCAAATACTAAAAATTGGCATCCAAGGCGTGCCAACAACTAATGCAAAAAGGCGATTTGGAAAATTAACACTTTTTTTTTTTCTTCACGAAACGGCCTTGAAGGCCACGCGAATATCATGACTATGGATTCTTCCTACTGTTCTTTCTTTCTATCCATTTCTCCTTCATTATTTTTGATTGCCTTTGTTTCCTTTCCTCCGTACAGGCAATCCCCTCATAGGCTTCCACCTGCCCACAAGAACTGTGACCTCATGCAACCTCTTACTGTATTCTTCTTTGTCTCAACAATCTTGGTTGTTTATCCCCATTTTTCTTGTTTCCTCTTTCAACTAGTTGATGTATCCTTGCGAGCTCTGGTAGCCCCAGAGTTTCTGCAATATAGCTTTATTCAGCCTTTCCGGAGGCATCCTGACCACATGCCCGTAGAATTTTGGTCTCCTGATTATTATCAACGTTCTTTTAATACTATTTCAATTTTCAAAAAAAAAAAAAAAAATTATTGAAATTTACAACTGTATAAAATATATAAAACAAGTAAATTTGTTCAAAGTGAATACAATGACATGTAAATAACATGTGAAGAACTATTCACTAGTAGCACTTCAATAAATTCTACACTAAAAGGTCTCTAGGTCATCTTCTTTTCAAACGCCTTGGAGGATTATCAGGAATGGAATAGGAAGCAAGTTGGGAGACTAGTGGATTGGAGTGGTTATGGAGCTTACTATGGAAGGATAGGTGTCTGGTGTGGGCTAAATCAGCAACATATAGGACATTAAGATCATTATGGATAAGTTTATTTGTAACAAAGTAAGGAGCATTAAGGATTTTTCGAAGGATTTTGGATTGTAAGGATTGGATATGAGAAGAATTGGATGGTTTAGTAGCGCCCCAAAGCTCAACTCCGTATATCCATATAGGTCTGATAACTGTCCAAACCAGATATCTATCCTTCCATAGTAAGCTCCATAACCACTCAAATCCGTTAGTTTCTCAACTTGCTTAGCACTCCATTCCCGATAACCCTCCGAGGCGTCTGAAAAGAAGATGGCCTAGAGACCTTTTAGTGTAGATTTTATTGAAGTGGTACTAGTGAGTAGTCCTTCACAAGTTATTTACATGCCATTGTATTCACTTTCAACACATTTACTTAATGTATATGTTTTTTTCCGGTTGTAAATATCAATAAATGAATAAAAACAAAACAAATTTCAAATAACAGAACAGTTTTTTTAAATACTTGATCAACACTGTTCGGTACAGAATTATTTATAAACATTTATTTGGATAATCAAGGATTGCTACAACAAGCCAAAAGTCAAATCGTTGAAGATTTGTATTCGAAATTGGAAAAAAAAAGAAACAGGATTAATATTATCAACTGCCGGAACTGAAGCACTAAACAAATGAATGTGGCTTGACAATATCACCATTTTATTATACTTTTTTGTTATTGTTAGGGGATTTTTATAATCTTTGAATAAAGATTAGTTTTATCTCATTAAATGCTTCTGCTGGTTTACGAACCCAATTATACTATTGAAATCAAAACCCATGGAAATATATCAGAGCTACAGTATTCAGTAAAAGGATTTAGTTCACATTGCAACATATGCACTTCCTTAAGTAATAAAAGAAATCATTAACCTTTGAATATTTATCTTCTGAAATAATAATTAATGATATGAATCATTTCGTGTACATTGATTGAACTAAAATCAATTTATATATTAATAAAAAAAAAAAAAGTAAACTTATTCTACAACATGAAAAAGGACGAGAAACAAATGGATGCTATAAACAAAATAAAATTTACCAAGTGTATGCTAAATCGAGAAGAAAAATACTGGATTCTCGGTGGAAACGGAACTAAACATTTGATTGAACCCTGAAAACAATTTCACGGGTGGCCCCACGCCAGAATGTGATCCGTGAAGAACACAGTAATTCAATACTCCATTATTTTGAATTATCACATCTCTAGAAAAATCCTTAAATATAAAACTATTAGACCTTGCACATATATTTCATAAACTTTAATAATGAATCTTAACAAGAAATTAAATTGATTTTATTTTATTGAAAATAAATTAAAATAATAACCTTGACTAATGATCTTGGGAAGGTCAAATTCTTCCCCCCCCCCCCTTTTTTTATGACCATTTTTATCGAGAGATATTAAAATATACTACGCTCAATTAAGGGGGATTATATTTGTATTTCTTTATATCATATTTAAAAACAAAAGTTCCCTCAAAATATCTTGTTCAGAATAAAATAAATAAGGAAAAAAATATGCTTCATAAACACACACGCATATAAAACATTAACCTGGGAAACGCCTTACTACGACTACCTCCCACTTATGAAATGAAAATATTCTGGGACATTTGTCCTCCTAAGAATATAAATCACTTTAAGAATTATGATACTATGGTCTGGCTACGAATATTTAAAAATAATTAACTCTAAAAGTTCCTACAAATACTCTCACACATACGTATAATACTTCAATCAGAATAAAATTTATAATAATAATAAATAATATGACTCTTAGTTACACAAAAATTCAGATATTTAGGAGAAATCATCTGCAGTAATGGCTCGGATCGAGAGAGTTTTAAAGAGAAAGCCACCAAACTGGAGAAGCTATTTATCAATATCAGGAGCTTTTACAATAAGAAGAATTTATCCTTCAAAGCCAAGGTCAGACATTATAATACAGTTATTAAGCCCGTGATACTCTATGGGACCGAGACATCTTACCTCCCTGGCATGGAAAAGCTGTTGAAGGTAGAAAGAAAGATACTCAGAAAAATCTACGGACCAAGAAAGACACCAGAAGGTTACAGACTAAGGTCCAACAGAGAAATCTATAATAACAACAAGAGTCTAGAAACCGATATCAAAATAAAAAGACTGAGATTCTACGGGCATATGATGAGGATGAGTCCTGAAAGATTGAACGGGAAAATCTTCCGAAATTTCCAACAGCAAAAGAACACATCTGGGTTTTTTAGACAAATTAAAGATGACATAAATTCAATGGGAATGAAGGATACAGACTGCCGAGATAGGGTGACATATAGAAAATCATTAAATGACATAAAGGTCTTCGTGGGAAAGGAAAGAATAAGGAGGAGTGGGGCTTGGACGGAGGAAAGAAAAGCCAAACATGCAGAACGAATGAGGAAGTTTTGGGAAATGAAGAAGAATCCCAAATCATGATATTCGCGTGGTCTATAAGGCCTTTTCGCGCCCAAAAAAAAAAAAAAAAAAAAAAAAAAAAATATGACTCTTACTATCAAGGGATTAAAACTCATAAAGAACTAGAGGTCAAGGAAAGAAATATCTTGATGAACATGGTATGCCAAAGGATCATAAATGGAGAAAGGTACCACAGACCCAAAGATGATCTATACTTTAAGCAAGAACATCTTATGGACCCTATCATCAAGAGACGCCTCCAATTCAACAGACACCTTGAGAGAATGAACGAGTCAAGATTGACCAGCATCATCCACAGAGAACATTATTTAATGTTTAATGTTCAACTTAAGGTTACAGTAATAGGAAGAAAAAAAGAAGCACTTTATTTAAGAAAACAATTTAGGAAAGAAACTATACTTTCATTTGTACCTATTTATTTTATGTACACATTTTTCTATTTACATAATATAGTAAATGTCTTCCAGTTTCCTAAAGACTTGTTAGATAAAGGAGAAATGGATCCACACAATAAGAACGGAAAATTGGGAGCCATAGCCTTATTTGTGTACTAGATTTTGATGAAACATTTTTAAAACAAGCAATAAATAGTCAAGACAGAACAGCTTTAAGGAGAATAATACTTAACTACACAGGTTTCTAGAAGAAACAAAAGAGAGAAAGTATACAGAAAGACAAAAGAGAGAAGGTGACAGCAAAGAAGAACTATTGGATATCAAGGAAAGAATTAGGGAAATTATTACATATGGTAACTTCACGCGGTCCTAAAATCCAAATCAAGAGAAATAGACACAGGCAAAATGATTATTCGAATTTCAATGTTTTGAACAACACAGAAAAATACATACTAGTACTAATAGATCGAAACGAAAAATCGGTGTTACGTGGCTCTAGGAAAATTGGATTTCTAATATTTATAAGACGTATTATAAACACGTACCAGATATTAGGTAAAGGTAATAAATTACTTTTCTACGTACCAATGACAAAACAAGGTAGGACCATTTGGAGAGATTGTTTGGCTGTGCATGTGGATGAGGAGATAAAAAAATTTGAAAAATTGTATTTAAAAATAATTGTACACGTATCAACACGTAATTGTACACGTAAATATTAGTAATGGTAATGCAATACCAGTTACTCCTAACTCCTAAGTTCTTATTTGAAGACTCCATCGTTAATGTACTTTTTTTTATTCTTAAAATCTTAAAATAAATCCCCAAGTTCCTCATCAGTTCTTGTTTACGTATTTTAAATGAATTACTCACTCATACACTGATTTATGCTTTTATTCAATACAACACACTAAGAACACACGTCAATACTTCCTGGGTGCTATCATATTTCAAACCTTGAAAACCAAAAAACCCACCTATATCCATGACCTCCTTACTCTGCGCTCCTCCGTTCACCTCTTAAATACTAGAACCCAACCCATCAACCTAAACACTCCGGCGCATCGAACTGTATCCTTCGAGAAATCCTTTATTATCCGTGCTTCCTTGTTATGGAATTCATTGCCCATCACAATTCGAAAAAGCTCCACTCTTACTTCCTTTAAACATCATTTATTTCTTTACCTCCTTAATTTTCAATCTTCCGAGCTAATGTAAAACATGAATATTTATGTAATATACATTATAATAGTATAAATAAGATTTATCCTTTTACAAGATGTCTCAGTTATTTTGTAACTCATAATTTAATTATTAATCAATTTTTATTATTATCTATTATTATTATTTATTATAATTAATTATCAAAGCCAGATGATTGCCCTATGTACTGAATTCATATGTTATTCTTAGGAGACAAGTAGTCCCAGAATAAAGTTCATTCTCTTCTAAAAAAAAAAAAAAAAAAAAGAACTAAGTGAGTACTACATGCCTCTACAGTAATCTGTCTCTAACGCTATGAACAAGAGGTTATAAGCAGGTTACACAGTGTAAACATAAAAATAATCGATTTTACAAGAAAATAATGTTTATACTTTAACACCTTCCTTCATAATTTAGGAATTATGAATTACTCCAGCCAGCTCCTGCATGAAAACATCATTGTGGTACAAGCAATTCAAACATGACCTTCAAAACCTTCAACGTCTCTGAATCCCAAATCAAGGACAGACAAGCTTTTTGGAAAATGTTAAAGGAAGACCCAGATATAAAACTTACCTGACCAAAGAGATCAAAAGTAGCTAAACAACTTCTAAGTCAGAAAATGAAGGATATATCGGTTAGGAAGAGGGCTCTCGAGAATCTGACCAAATCAATGAAGATCATTTTGGGGGACTTAATGGCCGAGTGAGTTGGGGCGAGGGTCTCAGCGGGCTCGGTACTGCAGGTGCTGGGATCGAATCCCACATGGGCGGGTTAAAAAAAACATTGGTTAATCGCGTAGTCCATAATTGGCTCATTCGAAGAAATAGAAGAAGAAGTATAAATTGCTATGTCCTCTGTGTGTGTCCAGTCCGGATCATGCATTAATCTACAAACAGGGATGCCAGCCAGGACTTAATTTCCTGACAATTTATAATTGATATTTTTAACTAATTAATTAATTAAATATTAATCTAATATCTTCTCCAGAAGGTTATCGTGGGGTCAGAAATTAAGATTTGTTAATTGTAAATAAGAGTAATCAAAGTAGATTAATTATATGAGTGACATGCAACTTGGTAAATGAATTTTACTATTGTTAAATAAAAATCCAGAGATATATTTAAACCAGGTGTTGACACATACAATTACAGATAGGAAATAAGAATCATTAGTTAATCAAAAAACTTATATGGTAACAAATAACTTAATCTAGACTTATCTTAAGGGCAATGCTATGTTGTGGGGGGAAGCGGGCGGCTACATGGCGAGAATCCCCAGGCCAGGCCCCCGATCTTCAGGAACCAGACATCTCCGACAAACTCCTCTGACCAGACAGCTCTCCAAGCCTCTCTCTCCTAGCCCTTCCCCTAGCCTGATCGACTCCAACTCCCTTTTCAAATATTATGCCGGTAAGGGATAGGCAGGTAGAGACATATGGCACACCAACAAAGGGTGTGAACTGCTGGACCACCCGCAAGAGGCTGTGAAGGGGCCAGCCACCCTATTACGCAACACGCGAATATTGAGCTTATTAAATTAAACCCTAAAGGTTTGATACATAGCAAAATTTATAAATAATGATAATAATTCTTATCACATTTACACGTTTACATTGTTTCCTAAAAACAGCAGTTTTTTCAATAAACTGTACTTTTGTTTTTGTATTAAACTGTATTTGACTCTGCCAAAACAAGCATGAAACTCTCTCTCAATATTTATTTTAGAAAATGTGCATTCATGGTTTTGTAGCAGTGGTAACGGATCCCTCTCACAACTAAATCAGTTCCATATTTATTGGACTAGTCGGGGTTGGGGGGAGAAATTATCTGCCCACGGCGGCGGCGACCGTAAATCCGGGTCTGGTTATTCCTGCTTATGGATGGCTTATAGAGATGCGCTCAGAGAAGCTTCACTAGTTTTAAAAACAATTGAATAGTGAGCGTGCTGTATCAGGCAAACGATGAAAAATAATTAAATCAAGCAAGCCTTGAGGTTGCAGAAACCCTCTAAATCATATCCAACGAAATCTCTCTAAACTGCGTTTATGTTTGCCCATCGCTACTGTGCGTTTTTGAGTTTGTTAATTTTTATTTAAAGCCGGCTCCACACATTCGTGTTATGTCATAACACGCAACACGAAACAGACATGCTCGTCAAAGATTGGCAAATGTGTGGATGGCCACTCGGCTCGTGTTATGTGTTATGATATTTTTTCTGATCCTGTTATAGTCGTATAGCCAGCTCCACACATTCGTGTTATGTCATAACACGCAACACGAAACAGACATGCTCGTTGAAGAAGCCGAATGTGTGGATGGGCACTCGGCTCGTGTTATGTGTTATCAAGTTGTTTCTGCTCGTGTTATCGGTGTATCACTATAGGAGGCGGTTTTTAACACACATCAAAGGAAATTTGTTTCCCCATAACAAAAGCCGAAACTGAGACAATCGCTTATCCACAAATTCGTTTAGCAACAGCGAATAATCGTAAAGCCCAGTTAATCATTATTATCAATAATAACTGTTTTAAAATGAAAAACTATTAAATTTGAATAAATAACGTAAAGTAAGCACGTAGTGATTTAAAAAATATACAATTTAAATCGATAACTAATTTCATACATTTTGAGTTGAACTGGACTATATTAGCTATATTTTTTTTACGGTAGCATTTGTAATGGGAAACTACGTTGTTGACAATTTTTTTTTCGTCTATTCAATTAGTCAAATTGCGATTTTCGTAGCTTATCTTCACTTTTGCTCTTAGGTTAGTCTGAAAGTAGATAGATCTTGGCCTAAATAAAGCTTACGCAAACTTTATTAACACATGAGACAATGTGATAAAGAAATAATAAGAGCTGACTGTAAGGAGATTAAGTAGCCTTGCATTAAAAAAATGGTATTTGAGAGACTAAAGAGTCCTGAAACAATGGTAAAATAAAATATGATATAAGAAAGGGAGGTGACCGAAACAGGGAAAAACAAAATAGCCCAGTCGATTTATACATCGGAGGATATCAGCCGAAGATACATGTTTTTAAATACAGCAATAGATACTTGAAAATGTTTTTTAATTAAAAAAGAAGCTGGTAGATTCCTGCCAATTCTCTCACTCATTTCAAAAACCAGCAGTGCAATGTTCTTCCTCAAATCCGATTTTGTGATCTTTTTCCGTTTCTAAAAAAAAGTTGGTCTACAGGTACGGTGTACATATCAAATAAAGCTAATTAAAGTTCCTTTAAATTCTTTCTTGAGGACATTTTTGTGAAACCAGTAATTTTTTTAGAATGCGGCCGAGAACTTGACTCAAGGGAAAAATTTGAAATATTGTGAAAAATCACTATTTCTTGGAGAACTGTATTTCCGCAACCAATTAATCTACATAGCTGCGGTTAGAATAAAATCGTCACACATTTAGTACTCTTTAATATTGTAAATGCTACGTCAAGTAAATTTACATATTTGAGAGATATTAATGAAAAACGAAAATAGTGCTAAAATTCTTACTACGAACATCCCACTTGGTTTTGATGTTTGAAAACTTGGATTTTTACTATCCTTATGGGTCCTAACAACATAATAAAAAATAGTAGATACATGCGTTTTTACGAACTTGGCTTATTTTAGTAGGTATTGATATATTGTCATGACAGAACAGGGAACTGTTTCGTCATTGTTTCGTGTTATGTGTTATACCATAACAGAGAACTGTTTCGTGTTATGTGTTAAGCCATAACAGAGAACTGTTTCGTGTTATGTGTTAAGCCATAACAGAGAACTGTTTCGTGTTATGTGTTAAGCCATAACAGAGAACTGTTTCGTCGTTAATTTGGGTGATGTGTTATGTGTTATGACATAACACGAAACAGGTTTGGCGAGCATTGGGCGAAACAGTTTCGTGTTGCGTGTTATGACATAACACGAATGTGTGGAGCCGGCTTAAACTGTTATCACGCTATTGCCATGCCAATCATAAGCTATTTCCAGTACCTTCATCATTCTCCTGGTATTGCATTCTGAGCAATAATTTATTTTTGAAAAACTGAAGGCATTATATTTCCTTTCAAGTGGTTATAGGATTTGTAAATAAGATTTCGGAGTTATAGTTTAGTAAATTCAGGGAATAATTGAGAACAAATCCGGCAGTATAACCACCCACAGTTAACTGGGCTTAACTAAGTACTTAATTTCACTCTTTTTTTTAATTTTTAAATTTCAAACTAAACACTTGACTTAGATTTACAAGTAGCCACTGTAGAGGAACATATACACAACCTAAACGGTTTCACTACAGACCTCATAGACATCATAACATACTCATTAATGACATGACCACGACTGACATACCTGGAAATACTATCAGAAGGCTTAAAAGAAGCTGGTTGAGAGATTATTTAATCGATGCCAGGAGGAGGTACTGTTGAGTGCTACTCTCCCACACAACTATAAGGCCTGTATTATTACAATATGAGCAAATTCACTTATTGTTACTTCAATAACAGGTGTGAATAAAAAAAATTAAAGAGAAAAAAATATATCTATTATATATTTGTCAAATACCACTCACTCACTTAACACGAAATCTCAGAAACCACCGAACGGATTGGAATGAAATTCGATATGTAGATTCCTCTAGGGCCGTAGGTGCTCGCTAAGAAAGGAATTTTAAAAAATCGGCCTGGATCGTGGCTAATTCACGAAAAATGCGATTTAAATTTTTATTGGGTGAATAATAAAAGATTAATTATCATATGGTATTTGGATATAAGCTAAGTTAAAAAATAGGTTAGATCTTTAAGCCGCAAACTTTGACCACCGTTTAAGTTTCTTATAGTTGTAAACCAAAAAAACTACGATCGATGTCGAAACTTTAATATTAGTACTTTCTGTGAACTGTGATGGTGGCTGCAGAGGTTACTTACAACTTACAAGTTTGATTTGTTTCGTGAAGAGAAGCTATTAAAAGACTTATGTTAAAGAGGAGGTTAAAAGACTTATGTTCTCTGGTGATGACATGTAAGGCCAGTTCGATGTAGGGACAAAAAACAGATAAGAATCAATAGTTCTACCAAGTGTATGATTCTCTTTAGTATCGTATCATGTTCTACCATGGAGAAGAAAGGTACAGTATTAACATCCCTCAGCGTGACCCAAACTCCAATACATCACTTAAGAAAACTGTGTCTGCAGCTGATTTTTACGCCTAAATGTTAGTGGAGCGAGGAGGTGAAGAACCTTATTTGCTTTAATTTCGTAATCTCCTCACCCAATTTATGCTTGATATGTACGCAAAAATAGGAATAGAAAGACTAAACTTTCTTCGAAGTTATGACTATATTCACTTAAAGTATGCCATAAGAAAAGCTGATGGTCTGGTATCAGAGCTGGGTAAGATATTAGTGCTGCCTCGAAGCTTCACTGGAGGGCTATCAAAATAATATAAAATTAACTTTTGCAAATTGTCAAATTTACTTATTGAAATTATTCTAAGAATGGAATTGTTCAGGTTTATTTCAGTAATAATAATTATCAACGTTAAGCTTAACTTTTACTAATTTAAGTTGTCTTCATCCTGATATTAAACCGTAGCGGAGCAGGGTACTTTCAGCTAGTTTTAGTATAGAAGAGGTTATTTGTTTATTTTTATTATAATTATTGAATGAATGCCTCTTTTTGCACTCCTATTATTTATTGTCCTTACGTAAAGTTCATTGTAATATATACATATATATACGCTATATTTTTATTGAAGAAGTAAGTAATTATAGCGTAGAATCATAGAATTAAACACAATTAAAATATAAATTTTAATGATTTTATTGTTGACTGTGAGATGTAATAGTGAATTAATGGCCAGGGGTGCAGTCAGGTAAATAAACACGTCAAGTTTTTAAATTAAATACTTTATATTTGGCGTGCCGACGCTTCGATTTCTCACACCAGGGCTAAAATAACAAAAAATTGGATGTCACTAAGATGATGCAAACATTTAAAAAAATAAATTAATAAAAATAATTTAAAAATGAAAAAGAAAAAGAAAAAATAATAATACAAATGTATTATTATATAGTATTATTATTAAGTCAACGAAAGTTTACTATTTCTAAAGTTACTAAGTCTATTTCTAAGTTTACTAAATCATTCTAAATCATAGTTCTATTTCTAAGTTTACTAAGTCTAAAGTAAACGAAAATTTACTATTTATTTTCGTTGACAAATTTACTTTGTATTATTATTTTTTCTTTTTCATTTTAAATTATTTTAATTAAGTTATTTTTTAAAATGTTTGTATTATATTGGTCACATCCAATTTTTTGTTATTTTAGTCCTGATGAAGACCTGGAAGGCAGGTCGAAACGTCGGCACGCCAAATATAAAGTTTTTAATTTAAAAACTTGACGTGTTTATATACCTGACTGCACCCCTGACCATTTCTTCACTATAAATTTTAATGTATTGCGCCGACTAATCAGCTTACATTGCAAGCCTTCTTCAGGGCGAGAAGAAAAATAAGCAAAAATATATGACAAAAAAAGGCTGCTAGTTTTTCTTCTAGCCCTGATAAGGCTTGCAATGTAACCCAAAACGTTGACATAATACATTTTTTTTTTTTTTTTTTTTTTTTTTTTTTAATAACAATTTATTGAAATTTACAACTGTACAAAATTGATACATCAAGTAAATGTGCTGTTAACTATTACAATAACGTGACAAAACATGAAAAGTACTACCCATCAGCAGCACTTTAATAAAAATTCTACACTAGAAGGTCTCTGGGCCATCTACTTTTCAGACGCCTCGGAGGATTATTAGGAATAGTCTGGGAAGCAAGTTGAGAAATTAAGGGATTTGAGTGGTTATGGAGCTTACTATGAAAGGATAGGTATCTGGTGTGGGCTAAATCTACAACATATGGAACATTAAGATCTTTATGGATAAGTTTATTGGTGAGAAAGTAAGGTGCATTGAGGATGTTTCGAAGGATTTTGGATTGTAAGGATTGTATACGAGATGAATTGGATGGTTTAGTGGAGCCCGACATAATACATTAAAATTTATAGTTTAATTGTGTTCACATTCCTTCATTGCTATGCACTACCAAATTGATATAATTTATTTATCAACTATAATGTCAACTTCCTACTTATATTCATATCACAACCTATCCACTTGTCCTTTATCGTAATATCTTTTTATCGTTGTAATAACAAAATATTCTAGTTATTCATTTTTATTTTATTTTAAATTGTCTTTATTTTATTTTGTTTGTTTTTTACTTTAAATCTTCATTCACACCTGTCCATTACAATTAGACAATTAGTGAAAAAGAAAATGGTGCGAATGGCATAAGGGGGAACAGGACCTAGCGGCTCCTCTTGTCTCGATTTTTATTTTAGCCTAGGAGGTATCTCATCCAGCTCCTTTTTATCCTTCTCTGGGTGTTGTTGGGAATGTATATTGTGGTCATGTCTTTTATAAGTGTATTAGGCGTATTTTTGCGTGTCCTTCGAAGGCAGACCAGGGCCGCCCCGATGAACCAGGCGAGCAGCGAGAGAGCACGAAAAACCACTGGCTATAGCAGATGGAAACACAGGGCCTGCAGAGGATGAGGATAAAACCCACGCGCCAGCGGCTTAACAATTTCTCGATACAATTCAAAACGTGGGAAAAAAGTCCTCATCCTCCTAGCTCTGGGGCTAAAACGACACCCTACACTCTCCCACTGACCACCCAGCCCACAACGCCCAACCCCAACCAGCCTCCAAAGAACACAGTAATCCATAATACTATATAACTAACTGCCTCCTCTCCTCCTGTTCCAGTACAGTAACTACATGATGACAATATTCTTTAAGTACAATACATTAAAATTTATAGTTTAATTGTGTTTAATTCTATGGCTGCACACCCCAACTAACTTCTTCGTCATTATTGCCACAGTCAGTAAACAACTCATCTAAATTATTTATTATGCGTATCTATATATATATACTATTATATAAAAGGACAAGCCATTTTTCGTTTCCGATCACTAACCGCGAAAACTACTGAATAAATCTGTACCAAATTTTATACCATATCTTTACAGGTCAAGAAAGGTTTAGGAATAATCAAATTTAAATATTTTCGATTATATTGCCACAAAAAAGTGATAAATATGTGGCGCTCAGTGAAGTTTGATAATCGACCGATAGGTGGCGAGAACCATTCGAGAGAGGTTACAAAGTTCTCCGGTATTAAATAGAGTTAGAAATTTATGATAAAATTTACTTGTTTTCAATTTTTATAGCGACCCCAGTGTAGTTAAAAATCTGCCGATATGCGGCCATTTTGCAACATAGTTTGCAATGCTATTAAACCCAACCGTACCAAATTTTAACTACATCTTCATAATTCTAGGAAGGTTTTAATAATAAACTTTTACTGCAATAATAATTAAAATGTATAGTTCTGAGCCCCAGAAACGAGGATAGCTAACTGTTATATACTTTTATGGTTAGAAATTAAAATCCAACCATATGGATCGATAAAATGTTTTACATCACTCGGATTGGAAAATAGATACTTTCCATAACAGCTGACAGCAAGGAAAGTAGGCCTTTACACATCTCAAAATTTAGAGCAAGGTAAAACAACGAATATATGATTTTACACGTCTAGCCGGGAAAGTTTTCGCAGCTAGCAGTGTTTACTGTTACCAACACTAGGTTCGCTAGCGTTTCTTTTAGTTTATAATTTAATTTTACATTGTTAGTGTGCGAAAATGGCCTTTAACATCCCTCAAAAATTAATTAAAGAAGCTGAAGGAATAACTGATTCGTTATTGCCCGGGAAATCTCGTAATAGATACGAAGAAGAATTTAATAAGTTTTGTGAGTGGTGCTATAGTGAAAGTGTTAACCCTAACCATGTTAATGATGAAGTGATGTTAGTATACCTATCAACTTTATCGAAAAAATTTAAAGCCTCTTCTTTATGGAGTAAATTTTCCATGTTAAAATCGTGTTTAAAAATAAAGAAAAATTTGGATGTTTCTAAATTTTCGAAATCGATAGCATTATTAAAACACCACAGCGTAGGTTATCACCCCAAAAAATCTAAAGTCTTTAGACAGCATGTAATAAGAAAGTTCATGGACACTGCACCTAATTCGGAGTGGTTGTTAACAAAGGTTATTTTAGTTGTAGGTATTTATGGAGCATGTCGATGTGACGACCTTATAAATTTAAATGTAGAAGATTTTAAGGATAATGGAACTTTCTTTACAGTGTTTCTTAAAGGTGGTAAAACAAATAGTGAACGCACGTTCATTATTACTGACGCAGATTCCTCATTTTAGATATGCGATATTATTCGAAAATATTTGTTTCTGCGGCCGCCGCACATAAAAAGTAAACGATTTTTAGTTGCCTATAGGAATGGAAAGTTTACTGCTCAAAATGTCGGTCAGCAAACAATATACGCTGTGCCAAGAAAAGTAGCAGAATTTTTGAAGTTGGAAGAGCCCGAGAGCTACACGGGCCACGCTCTTAGGCGATCTTCTGCTTCAATGTTAGTTGAAGGTGGGGCTAATTTACTCACACTAAAGAGACATGGAGGTTGGAGATCGTCGACCGCTGCGGAGGGCTACATAGAAGACTCAGTAGCTAGGAAAGTAAAGGTAGCAAGGAAACTGTTCAATAAGGGCACATCATTAATGGAAATCCCAAATGTTGCAGACCAAGAAATTGATTTTGTTACAGTTGGTGATCTATTTCGGAATACCGATAGTGAAGATGAGGAAAGTAAAGAGGACCAACGCTTGAATAAAGTGTCCATTAAAAACACGCAAATGAAGAACCTAAATAAAAAAACATTAACTGATGGGTTAAACATTACCAACAACCAAAACTGTACAATTAATATTAACCTGACCCTATAAAAATGAAGTGTTTTTATTAATATATAAACTTACTCCTTTTTATAAATGTATTATGAATTATTACATTTCAGTAATTAAACGTAATTATATTAAATTAAACTTGTTTACGGTAATTTCTCTAAATCAGCTGTTACAAATAATCATTAAAATGGAAAACAATCATTTAGTGTAATAATATGAATTATTAAAATCTTAATATGTAGATTCACGAGTTAAAAACTGCGTTAAGCGTTTTTGCCTCGTGATGAAAAGTATCGTACATTACTCGTACCGAAAGTGATTTTACGATGCTCGATCGAATTAACGGCCTCGCCAGTCAAACACGGTCTCGCAACGTAAAATGCCACTTTCGGTACTAGTAATGTAATATACTATTCTGCTTAATTGGATGTCTAATTAAGGTTTTACGTAATCTTCAAACACCTCATCAATACAATTTTAACTAGGTTAAAAATTACTGCCACGAGTGAAAATATCATTGAAGAAACTATGCTAAATTCTTTACTTCAATACAAGATTTTTATCCATAAAGCAATGAAATTCAAGTACTAGTTAAGATAGTCTAAGTTCTTTATTTATGAGAGCGAAGTAGCGAATGGGTTTGCTAGTCGAGTCTATATTTTCGATACTTAAATCTCTTCTAAAACATATCCCTTATTCACAAATTAAAAATAGGTTAATGACTATCATAACTTGTTACATATTCTAACAATGGATATGCATGCCAGCTCCACATATTTCACCTCCTACGGCCGACAAACGCCAGTTCATGATCCAGACAAAACCTTGCCGTTTATAGCCTCAACATGATTTATGACCTATTAACTTTTGTCGAACCATTATTTCTTGAATGAATAGCCATCGATTAAATTCCAACTAACAGCTATAAATTTTAAAACCTAAACGAAGCAAAATAATGACTACGCCGACTCTATCTCGCAAGAAAAACTATTCGGAACATGTGTCGACCTTGGAAGTCGCCGTAAGATACGATGGGGCGTTAAAACTAGACACCTACGAACCTTTTGGAGTCTATTTCACATTTCACTTCATTCTCGGTTCATTATGCCATAGAAATATTGTGAATTGTTGAATTGTCAAATTTACAACTGTATATACAAATATAATACATCAAGTAAATATGATGATACTGATAAAAATGACATATCACTTGTTTTTAAAGCAACTACCCTAGCACTTACAAAGGTTCTGTATAATGAAGTACTATTTTAGAAGGTCCCGAGGTCATCTTCTTTTCAGGCGCCTCAGAGGGTTATCTGAAATGGAATGAGAAGCAAGTTGTGATACTAATAGATTTGAATGGTTGTAGTGTTTGCTATGAAAGGATAGATATCTGGTTTGAGCTAAGTCAGAAACGTAAGGTATATTAAGATCTTTGTGGATAAATTTGTTTGTGACGAAGTAAGGAGCATTTAGGATTTTTCAAAGGATTTTGGATTGTAAGGATTGGATACGAGATGAATTGGATGGCTTAGTGGAGCCCCAAAGCTCAACTCCGTATGGCCAAATCGGTCTAATCATTGTTATGTTAATGAGTCTTTTGTAATTAAATGGAAGGTTTGAACGTTTGCAGTAAATGTTCAAGTAGTCGAAAATGACAGGCAGTTTTTTATCGTTTTAGTCCTGTATGTGGATTCCAAGTAAGACGTTTG
This sequence comes from Euschistus heros, assembly GCA_003667255.2. Lineage (NCBI taxonomy): Eukaryota > Metazoa > Arthropoda > Insecta > Hemiptera > Pentatomidae > Euschistus > Euschistus heros. The sequence continues at coordinate 573,132 of RCWM02000478.1, read as the reverse complement.
TCCAGATGAAGTTCTAGGTAGCGGATCTGTTCAACGGGGACTAGTGGAACATTATTGAAGGATACTGTAGGACAGGAAGTCGTAGGTTCACGCCGACGGATAAAAGTTATTTGATGGGATTTATTTTGTATGTATTTTTATTTTATTGTATAAAATTGTAAATTTCAATAAATAACTATATATATATATATATATATATATATATATATATATATATATATATATATATATATATATATATATATATATATATATATATATATATATATATATATAATGAATAAAAAAAATAGAATAAACTGGCAGTTCAAAAAGAGACCTTTTAACGTGGTATATAACTGTCCTTTATTTCAAATTTATTCGAAAAAGGTCAAAATTAATTTTAGCAGCAATGAATGCAGGAGCTGAGTTACGGAATACGAAATAAAAATAAGACTTTTTAAATTTCATTTGTCGTTTTTTTATTCTTCAACTGATATCTTTACTGTAGCAAAATATCTACTTAAGAAAACAAGAAAATAGACTTTTTTTTCTATATTTATCTATTGCTTTTAATATGAAATTTCCAGCTATTTTATGCATAATTTTTACAATTATGTAGTTGTGTAAATAAGTGATGATCTTTAACAAAATAAGGATAGGTATCGATATATGGGTAAGTTGGTTTAAAAACATATTTTAATATTCTGTAAAGAATTAACAATACATTAACATATATCTCATGGTATTAACAAACATAGTTAGCTAAGAATAATTAAATTACAAGTAGTTAAACTCAGAAAAGAAAGTCATAAACACCAACTGACTATGCAGTCTTCTAACTTTTGCAAGAATAACCTGCCACACACACTGGTCATGGAGTTATAGACAAGTGGAGAGGGCTTACCTCTCAATAGCCAGGGCAGGCAGCCATTTTGGAGTGCACCGTATTATCAGTATATCAGCCGCTTATCAGTTCAAATTTTGGTTTCCTAGGCTTTATCCTGCTGTTATTTTATTTCAGTGATTTATTTACTTTAGTGATTTAACCCTTTCAATTGCCCTAGGCTATATAGAATCCAAGTCGCCAGTTGGGCATAGTGGGCGTGGCAGGTCAGTGTTTTGGTCTCGCCCCTCACGGAACGAGAAGGGCTTCTCCATAGTACTATAACTCCATGCACACTGGTATAGTGATCAAAACAGATGATTAGCCAAAATAGACTATCAGTATAGTCTATTTACATATGATATATCAAATCGATTTTGTTTTCTAGAATATTTGTCGCAATACTTACCTTATCCAAGCAGCTTAAAAATTAATTTTTTTAATGTAATGGAATTGAAATATATAGGGAAAATCGAAGAATAGAAATATAATTTCCATTAGCTACTGATTTATAAATTTACGATTTCAAGTACTTATGCAAATACAGTTGAACCTCGATATATCGAGGATCGATTCATTGAGGTAATTCTGACCGACTTCGATATGTAGAGGTTAAAGGTCCATAATAAAAAATTACTTTAGAAATTCAATGTTACTATAGAAAATATGTACATATTTTATTGGAATATACAGCTGTACAAGAATAATTTACGTCAATTATTAAATTAGATTGGATTGCCTGATCACTCATCACAGTTTTATTTTGTAAGAATCTCCGCAAGGTGTGAATAAATAAAAAAAATATATACAATTCTTAATAATTCTTGAAAAAATTCGAGAATCAAAAAATTATAAATGAACAATATATAGAGGTTTTATAATAAAAACTTCGTTTTGTAGAGGTCGATGTAAGCCAAGGAATCTTCGTAAAGTAGAGATAAAAATAATAACATAGGAATGGTAAGCAGATTCAAAGGGAATAGAAAAACTTCGATTTATCAAGGAATACGCTACATCGAGATTCGACTGTAAAATGTTAATTATAAAAAAAAAAAAGTAAATTATCCGTATTTATAATAAATATTAGATGCCATTCCCTATCAATGGAATAATCGTGAATAACAAACTTATTACATTTTATCGGGGAATCAATAATGAGTAGGTTACGAGTATAAGGTTAGGGGGTCGTGACGAGGTGCCCTCTTCGAAACTTAACTTCAAGGTTAATTCGCCATTATATAGCTACAGAAGAGAGGAAATAATTTTTAAAATATAATAATTTAAACTTTATAAACAGCTTGGAAATGGCACGATTTAAAAATAAAAAAAATAATAAAAAAACATTAAAAATTGATACAATATTATTTTACCATTTTAAAATAGTTAAGACACACGTGTATCTCATTATGCTAAGTTTCACTTTTTGATAAGAAATATGCCGCTTTTGTGAACGAAGTTTGCGCCTAAAGAAAAGTTTTCAGATCAGGAGCCACACAAAAATCCGTGTGGGACATTAAAATGTCGGCCGTCATCAGCCTGTTAATTGTTCTGTATATATGCTTCTAATGGTCCGATTGTTATTTTATTTATTTATTTATTTTGTTATTAATTTATTTATAAACCGTTATAACTGTTTTACAGATCTGCCAGGATCTTACGATTTTTTGAGGCCGGAGGACATCCTTGGCCACTCTCTCCATCCACAATTAGAATTAGCTTTGTTATAAATAAATAACCGATTGTTATTTATTTATTTTTGTTTAAAAGCTCTTGAAATGCGGGTACTTTTGACGGGAATACGTCTTTAAATTTGCTAACATACGGAGGCAATCCAAAAAACCTAATAACAATCGGGGGATACAGTTTGGCGTTGTAGTTTCAAATATATCCTCTACATCCAAAATAAAATTTTACCACTGAATAGCTAAAGTATCTAAGAATTCATTACGATAAGCGAGAACAGTGATGCGTCGCTCACGGTGGAGGAGGAAGCGCCGCAATTTTGAGGTTATTTTGCTGCGTATCGAGATATTAAATTAGTATAACTTTTAACTCGGAGAAGATACGATGTTCGTTTAAGTTTTAATCGTCAGCTGTCGTCTAAATCTATCAATTATATATTAAACACTATTGAGCGAGAGCCTATAAGGTCACTTAATAACCCGAACTTTATTCATGACCCATCGTTCGTACATCTATTGGGAGCATGTGCTGACAAATTTTCATCTTTTATAAAATAACGAAGGTCTGGGGTTCACAGGCTCTTAGTCTACTATTTTAAAGAACTGGTAGTGAATAAAATAAGGAATAAGAATAAAATGTTATCAAAAATATATAAAGTCGGACTATTCGCCTCAAACAGCCAAAACCAAATACAGATACCGGTTGGAAAGGGCTTCTCAAGAACAATCGAATGCTGATAGTAAAACACCATATGAGTCAAGCAGTGCCGGGAACGTAAAAGTTCCTGATCAGTACTTATTACCGCCATTAATGCACAAAGCTACGTCGGGCACTCAGAAGACATCTCTACCGATACAATTATTTCACATAATATCCTTCCGCCATCTTAAAAACAGGTAAATATTCTAATATTCCAAAACAGTGTCCTTTTAAGAACAACAATGGCGGAAGTTATCCTTCCGCCATCTTAAAATTGTTAAATATTTTAAAACAGTATCCTCGAGGAAAAAAAAAGCTAATAAAATTCCGCCATCTTAAAACAGCATACTTAAGGACGAAAACTAATTCTAATTGTGGAAGGAGAGAGTGGCCAAGGATGTCCTTCGGCCTAAAAAAAATCGTCAAATCCTGGCAGATCTGTAAAACAGTGTTTATTTATTAGAGTCACCATTTTTTTCATTGTAATCCGCTTATTTACTAGATATAAACAGTTGTAAATTTCTGTTAATAAAAGATTAAAAAATAAAATTCTTACATTTGTCCCACTGTGCGCCGGATTCTAGTTTTTAATAAATTTTAATTATAACACAAAAAATCGAAGAAAATGAATAACGAAAATAAGGGAACATGAAATTATTTAGTAAAAATAAATTTTTATAAAATATATCACAGAACACCAACTACACATACCTATTAACTATACAGACAGGAGGGTACCTCTTACTAGTACCTCTTACTGAGATTTCAGACAATAATTCGAAATGTTTATTCGTGCACGTTAAACTCGGTACCTACTAGCTAATAAGATCCCAGAGACGGGAGCAATGTGTACTTTAGTTCTAGTCAGAATATAGTCGCCCCCGTTTATTTATTAGATCTACCTAGGGGAATGAAATAGTGAGCCGGTTTTCATTAAGAGGTCGTTGTTTTCCCTTAAACCGCTTCACAGTCCGCTGCGACCCCGCGCTATATTTCCATGAATAATTTCCTCACAACACAGGTAGGCACTATATCATTTTTTAAAAAAATATTTAAATCCTATTTAAAAACCTTTCTTTTACCTATGGTAATATCAAATCCAAAGCTTAAACTGGTATTTAATGTGTTCGATATTGTTTAATTTTTCTTTCAATAAATAATATTAAGAAAAAAAAAACCGACTTTAAGATTAAACCTACATATACAAACTTGAATTAAAAAGTAATAAAATAATATTTTAATGTCATCAAAACAAAGATCATTAGATGACACTCAAGGAAATTATCGATACTTATATACCTATTCACAATTTATGATCAGTTATTTCTGAAGTCTAACCAAATTTAACATAAATTGAAAAAAAAAAAAAAAGATGATAATAATTTTAAAGAAGTGCATCACAATTTTTATGCATCGAGACACAACTGTCAACGACTGGCATCGATTCAAAAAATAACTGATTATAAGTTGTGAATAGGTGTATATTAGTATTGGTAATTTCATTAAATTTGCAAGTTTTTGTCAGATTTGCAGTTATATGGATATTTTTTCGAAAAAGAGTCAGCTTTGGAGTCATATAAGACACTGTAACTTCCCTACATAAGGTGAAGATCAAGCTGTTATTTAGTCTCAAGTTTGTAAAATTCAAGGTTACGTGTACTCGGCTCTTATTGAAAATTCAATGCTAAATCCGTGTTCAAAGTTTGGAAAAAATTTAAACAAAATGGAGATATTACAACTTTTATGGTAAAAAATGTGGTTTCCTCAAAAAAGTCTTTGAACAATTTTCTACATTTTGTTCTAGTTTCAAACAATTTTTAATTTTTTTTTTTACACTAGGAGGTACTTACCCTGTGTACATATGTATATATATTTACTACACATGTTGTTAGATACTTATACTGTAGCTAACTTTATGTTTTGAAACAACTCGTATAAATTGTATAATTTTTTCTCTGTAGGGCATGATTATGAGAACAACATAGTCTCAAAACGTCGCTAAAATAGTTGTTTTTTTTTAATGACTAAACCTTTAAACATTTAATAGTAACAGTCAAGAAATTTATCCATATATATATAATATATATATATATATATATATATATATATATATATATATATATATATATATATATATATATATATATATATATATATATATATATATATATATATATATATATATATATATATATATATATATATATATATATATATATATATATATATATATATATATATATATATATATATATATATATATATATATATATATATATGTTTAGTAAGGTTCTTGAGGTTCAGTCATAAAATAAAAAATCAACTATTTTGGCGACGTTTCGAAACTATATTGTTCTCATAATCATGCCCTACAGTGAAAAAACAGGTTACAATAAAATTATATAAGTTATACAAGTTATTTCAAAACATTAAGTTAGCTACAGTACAGGTAGGTATATAACAACATGTGTAGGGTAATAAAAATATATATAATAACAGAATATAGAGGAGTATGAAGCTACTTACAATGTTACTGGTGGATATGAATAGACTAACAATTCTAGTTCACAACTAACCTAGGGGAGTGAGTTTAAACAGACAGTTAACAAGGGTTTGTGTGGAAAAACCCTATTTCTTAAAAATTAAGTTAAAAGGACTGTGTGGGTATTCCCAAAGATGCAGGTACAAAAATATTTCAGTGTAATATACTAATGAATAGAAGAATGATTTATATGATGTATATAAAAGTAAATGTATATTATTGGTCTGAATGTATTAAGATGGAATAACAGGTGTTAAGATTTAAAACGTCTGATTTTTTGTTTATTGCGCGGTTTTTAAATTTTTCTATGGTTATCATTTCTTTAATATTTCTTTTAAAATTATTTTGTTCTTGGTGAATAATTTTGGGGAAATCAAATTTAAAAGTATGTTTTGTTTGCCTGTAATGTGTGGTGAGAGCTGTTTGGTCAGGTTTGTTCGGGTTTTTATTTATAGATGTGCATATATATATATATATATATATATATATATATATATATATATATATATATATATATATATATATATATATATATATATATATATATATATATATACGATATTTTATCTTAAGTTAAGTAATCGGCTGACTTTAGTTTTCCTAAAAATGGCCATAAACGGAGCGCCTCGAGCATTGCCGATGCCACCCGAACTCCTCCGAAACAATGATTCGGTTAAATCATTTTTTGAAAAAGGAGTTTATTTTTAAACAGGGTTTTGGTATCAAAAAATCGATCAAAAGTCAAAAATCGATTTTTAATCGGTACCAATATCGAGAATTGAAAACTTTTGTTACGGACACATCAATTTATAAATAAAACATAGAGGATTCCAAAAATAATAATATAATTTGAAATATTGTAAACAGTTTTTATGAATATCAACCTTTTGATTCTAAATACATATTATCTATGCTTCCACTGTTCACTCAATAGGAACGTTCTTTCTCAACACCTCCAGACAATTGAAAAAAAAAAAAAAAATTGCGGTACGCATTAACCACGGAAACCTATGCACATTAAAAGAAGTTTTGAGAAGTACCTTCATGGTTTTGGGGATGAACCGTGTCAAGGAAGTTGAAGGTGCTTTTTTTTGTCCTTTTATAATGTCACAATTCCCAAGGCGAGTGGCATTACGGGCGTCGGAATACTGCAATAACCTCCTTGACACGGTTATCACTGGACAAGCCACGAAGACAACGCTTATGATGACCACGGAAGCTGACGAGTGTATATAGAGGCGGGTATAGGAAGGTTATCGTTTAAAAAAGAATTTCACTAAGTTATATTTTTTTTGCAAACTGTTTTAGCTAAATTATCTAAAACACTTTTTAATTATATTATTGAAAAACCGTTATCCAGACATGATCTTTTGTTTTTTTAATGAAGAAATAAAATTATTTTATATATTAATTGATAAGGAGATTATTGATATTATGATAATGACTGCAATATTATCTCTTGATAAATATTAATTTATTTGAAAAAAAAAATTTTTTTTAAATGTATTTTTTCTGGGGGTCTATACATTTTTTGGTGAAACATTTTTTCACATTTATTTTGACACGATCTATCTCTGCTGGTTTTGCTGGGATCGGAAATTTGAAGGCAGCTCACTAATCAAAAATTTAATAGATCATTTTTTGTTCATTCAATAAAGGAGTATATAATGTTTAATTGATTTTAAGATATACTTTATATAAATTTCTATTTATCTTCACTACAATGTAGGACATGTTTCGGGATATCTTATCCCATCATCAGAATCTTCTTTCTTTTCGCGTTCTCTCAATTTTCTATCTAAAACTGTTTTAGATAGAGAAGGTGAGACAACAACCAAACATGTAACTACATTGTAGTGAATATAAATAGAAATTTGAGCTACAATAGATAGATAGATAGATAGATATATTTTATTTGTCTTTGGGGGCTTCCCCATACAAATAGAGCCTAGCTTGGCTATAAATTACAATTAATGTACATATCATTTCATAATTAATAAAATAAATAAAATTCGATTCACTAATACATTCTGGTTTTCAAAACATAATAGAATAGAGAATAAATTGGTGTTATGATAGAAACAATAAAAATAAATTAACAAAAATTTCACTTTAAAGATAAACTGAAAACAGACACTTGATAGAAAATGGTCTTTGATAAACGATTTAGCACATTTTGGAGCCCCATCATGTAATAGTAAACTTTATGTAATTTCTCTACACTGTCAATGTTGAGTATAGCTTAGATACTTTGGTTATCAGAAGATTCTAAGATGAACTGTTGAAGAAATTGTTGTCTATGTTCATTGTGTGCTGGGCAGTGAAGGAGAATGTGGTGTAGACTATTGTAGATAAATTGATTGCAAGATATACAGATTTCTTGTGACTTGAACAAAAAAGTTGTGTTTTTTCCATTAATTATGATATGTTCTGAATTAGCAACTCTTAATTGGCTGACACATTTCAATTTCTTTATATGAACTTTAAATGTAAGGTACTTTTCGGGATTGGGAGTAATTTGAGCTAAAATAAAATAAATTAATAGATAATATTTTTTGTTATATAAGATTTGTAACTAGGAACTCCCGTTTAGGATCTTTATAGGTTTAAATAAAAAAATAAAAAATACGTTTTCCAACATGTTTTAAATGTGGGGGATTTTTTAATAAAGCACTAGGTGTTTTGGTGTTGCTCGGATCGAAAATTTGAAAATTCCACAATTCAGAAATTTAATGGTAAATATTTTTTATTATCTGACATTTAAAGCTAGGACTTACTGTTAGGAGCTATATTTCTTGAATGAAAAAAGTCACGTTGCAACATATTTTTTTACAAAATGAAATATTTTGAAATGCTTTAGCTCTGTTGTTTGTACTCGGATCGATACAGTTACAACAGTTTTCTTATTAATATAATTAAGAGAACATTTCTTGTTTTATAGCATTTGATGCTAAGACCTACTGTTTCAGAGCTATATTGGTTCGAATGAAAAAAAATCACCGTTGAAACCGCTATTTTCTACTAATATTATTTATTTCGAATAATGTTAGATTATTAATTAAATTTAATTATTGATTTAAGTAATTTGATCCTTTTAATTCTTAGATGTAAATTTAAAAAAATATATATTGGGAGTTGGAATTAATTTTAAAGGATTTTTTTCGATTTTTGAGCATTTATTTAGAAAAAATTGTACAATGTATATTATTCAAAGTATTGTCCATCGCTAGCGACTACTTTTTCCCATCTTTCTGGCAATTTACGGAGACCAGCTCGGAAGAAGGCTTCGTCTTTTGAGGCTATCCATGAATCCACCCATTTTTTGCAATCTTCATAAGAAGTGAACCGCTGGTCAGTCAGGTCGTGTGTCATGCTTCGAAACAAGTAGTAGTCAGAAGGAGCAATGTCTGGAGAATACGGCGGGTGGGAAAGGACCTCCCATTTCAGCGTTTCCAGGTATGTTTTGACCGGTTTAGCAACATGCGGCCGAGCGTTGTCATGTTGAAAGATTACCTTGTCGTGCCTTTCCCCAAATAGCGGCCGTTTTTCCAACTGAGTTCGGTAGAGGTCTCCCGTGATCGTTTCATTCGGTTTCAGCAGCTCATAATAGACCACGCCCATCTGGTCCATTTTTCATCGCCAGTGACAATACGATGCAAAAAACCCTTTCTTTTTTGACATTGGAGCAGTTGTTCACAGGTGAAAAATCGCCTCTCAACGTCTCTCGGCTTCAATTCGTACGGAGCCCAACGTCCTTGCTTATGAATCATTCCCATTGCTTTGATGCGTTTGCCGACTGTTGACAAGTCGACTCCCAATGACTCAGACAATTCTTGAAGGGTTTAACACGAGTCTTCATTGAGTAATGCCTCTAATTCTTCATCTTCAAACTTCTTCGGCTGGCCAGGGCGTTCCTTGTCATCCGTGTCAAAATCACCATTTTTAATCCTCCGAAACCAGTACTCACAAGTGGAAATTGATGGAGCATAGTCCCCATAAGTCTCGCAAACTAATCGATGGGCTTCAGCTGCTTTTTTCTTCAAATGAAAGCAGAAAAGCAAAGCTTCCCGCAAATTCGTCTTACCTGGCACAAAAGTTGACATGTTTAGAGAGCAAATAAATAATGTTCACACTTCAGAGAAATGACACCTACTGAAAATCAAAGCTAAATGATGACGCTTCAACATGAATATAGCAACAAGTTGGCCCGATGAGATTAGAGACTAGTAATACCATCTCTTATCAATCCTTTAAAATTAATTCCAACTCCCAATAATTAGATTATAAATTGACTGAAACTTATTTATTTATAAGGGGTCACCTGTGGTGTAGTGGTTAGCATAACAGCCTACTAAACCCAAGATCGCGGGTTCGCAGCCCGGTAGATGACCTTAGGATTTTTTAAAGGGAGTAAAAAATCCTTAGCTATGCCGTCCTTCGGAAGGGACGTAAACTGGGGGTCCCGAGCCTGTGCGATGTCATGTACTCGTTAAAGATCCCTATTCTAATTATACCTGGGTAGGCAAAATTAGGACTCCCACCGTAGCATCGTCCGATTAGTCATAGCAGCATAAAGTGACTAAAATGCTAAGATCAAATCTTCCTCTTTACAAAATGTGGATTTGTTCAGATGAGAAAGAACAAATACCTTTTGGAGATGAAGATTCAGAAAACTCCTGAAATGAAAATAAAGTAAAATAATTGGTTTTTAAGGAAATTGAAAAAGAATTGAAAGAGTTTTTGAAAGAAAATCTATATAAAAAAAAAAAAAAAAAAAAAAAAAAAACTATTCTATTAGGTTTTGATAAACATTATGAATGAGAAGGGATGTAATGTATAATGCCTAACGATAAGAAAGTTATAAATCATTCGAAAAGGATACTGAAAAAATCCAGAGAATATTGTAGTTGACAGGTTTTTTTTTTTTTTTTTTTTTTTTTTTTTTTTTTTTTTTTTTTTTTTTTTTTTTTTTTTTTTTTTTTTTTTTTTTTTTTTTTTAACACAAAATTTATTAACAAAGTAATATGACAGAAAACAATTTCGTACACACGTTAAACGAAATAAACAAACAAACTTATTTATTTATTTTTTTATTATAAAACTTGGCAACGATTTTATTCGACATTATCAAGTCCTACAACATAGAATTCAAACAACAACAACTGCATTATGACAGTATATTTCCTATTTCGCTCAACCATTTTATGGAATTCCATTCCTTCTCATATTAGACAAGCGAAATCTCTAAAAACCTTTAAATTCCTCTATTTCCAGTACCTCCTCCTAATCCAAGGTGACGCTTACTAACAATATATTTTTTCAATTAAACGATATCTAAGTCTTTCTGAAACACACTCAGTGTTACCAATTAAAATAATTTTTTCTCTTTCCGAATACAACATTTGGGTTCTTATATTGTATATAAGTAGCATTGTATATAAGTAGCATACCTATTTATTATTTAATTAATAGAATATTTTCTTATTTTCCTGTTCATATATTACATTACTATGTATACATTATCATTGTTATATTAATATTTATTCTTTATTTTATTGTTTTTAATTTTTTTTTGTTTGTTTTTTCACCTTATTTATTCATCATGTCTCTGAGCAGATGTATTTAATATCATTTCTTTCTGTACAATTTGTTATTCTTAAGGGACTTGGTCCCAGAATAAAATTATTTTTCTATTCTATTCTATTCTATTGGGTTGTTTCACATGAAATGTCCGATTTTATAATATTTGAAATACATAGAGGATTTTGCGAGTCTCTGTTGTTTACTTCCAAAGTTCACATATCATAATCAAGCAGTTACTAATCCTCTACTTTTCTTTTATAAACATTAGCTTCCCAATCAATTACACACTGTTTAGTATACCTTCAAATATGAACATGGAAACACGCGATTTTCGTGTAATATTTTTTTATGAATTTAAACTAGGTCGTTCGGCAGCTGGATTGCTTATGACAATCAGCGTCGGTCAGGGCAGTGGTTAGACATCGACGAAAGCCCAGGACAAATGCCAAAACCAAATTTGCACCCGAAAAAAATTGATGGTTGCAGTATGGTGGTCCATGGCTGGAATCATACATTATTCCTTTTTGCCTAGAGGTGAGACCATTACCTCTACAACCTACTGCAATGAAATTGGCCAAATGCACGAAAAATTATTGAAAAAACAACCTGGATTGGTAAATCGGAAGGGCCCTATACTCCTACACGACAACGCTAGACCCCACGTTTCAAAACTTACCATGCATAAATTGAAAGAGCTGGGGTACGAAGTTCTTCCGCACCCACCATATTCTCCCGACTTGTCTCCAACAGATGATCACCATTTCAGGAATTTAGACAACTTCTGCAGAGGAAACCTTTTTGCAAATGATGCTGAAATCAAAAGTGCGTTTTCAGATTTTGTTTCACTTCAAAGCTCAGAGTTTTTCAAATCCGGGATAAAAAAGTTGTTGCCACGTTGGGAAAAATGTGTAGAAAAAGAAGGTAAATACTTCGAATAAAATTATATTGTTTTCATATTGTATTTTTACTAAAATCCCTTTACCTTGAAAACGGACATTTCATGTGAAACAACCCAATATTATTTCATTTGTAGAATATTTTCTTATTTTCCTGTTCATATATTACATTACTATGTATACATTATCATTGTTATATTAATATTTATTCTTTATTTTATTGTTTTTAATTTTTTTTTGTTTGTTTTTTTCATCTTATTTATTCATCATGTCTCTGACCAGATGTATCTAATATCATTTATTTCTGTACAATTTGTTATTCTTAAGGGACTTGGTCCCAGAATAAAATTATTTTTCTATTCTATTCTATTCTATAATGTCATCATATTTTATAAATGATATACTACCCTAATTATTAATTTATCTTGAAAACGAAATATAATTTGAGGTAGTCCACAGTAATGATATATACTATTATATAAAAAGACAAGCGATTTTTGGTTTGCGATCAATAGCCAAGAAACCTACTGAACCAATTTCTACTAAATTTTAACCACAGCATCCGTAAGTTTTTTAATGTCTCTGTCCATCTGTATTTCCATTACATATTTTAAAATTAAAAATTAATTTCCAATTATGTTTTTACGTAATCTACAAACACCTAATCAGTGCAATATTACCAGATTAAAAATTATTTCTATGAGTGAAATATCATTGAGACATGCTACAATACAAGATTTATACTGATACAAATAAAATTTCTATTATTAGTTAAAATATCTATGTTTTTTTTACCTATGAGAGCGGGTGAATCTAGGGATGCTAGATTAATACATATTTTTCATTTATAAATTATGTTTTTAGTTTTGTATTGTCATAATACTGTTTTTATTTTGTTTGAATCCTTTGTTGTAGGGCTTGAGAATGTGGCATTGGCTATGAAACGTTGCCCAGTTTTATAATAAAAAATACATTTTTTTTTTTTGGATAAATAAATCTTTGATAGGAGATAATATTTCAATCATTATCTTAGTATTATTAAATTTATTTTATCTGATCAAAATTCATGACTGCATTATTAAGAATATTTTAATGTGGCTAGGTCTAGTTAGAGCGCCTACCTTGAGTGATAGAGCTAGATTCAAATCCTTTAAAGGCTTGTCACATCAAAAATTCTCTTTTTCAAAAACTTTTAAATATTTATAAAAATCTTTTAGAAACTGCATGTAGTTAGCGTTGCCGCTAAAATGCTAAGATCAAATCTTCCTCTTTACAAAATGTGGATTTGTTCAGGTGAGAAAGAATAAATACCTTTTGGAGATGAAGATTCAGAAAACTCATGAAATGAAAATAAACTAAAATAATAGGTTTTTAAGGAAAATGAAAAAGAATTGAAAGAGTTTTTGAAAGAAAATCTATATGAAGAAAAAAAAAAAAAAAACTATTCTATTAGGTTTTGATAAATATTATGAATGAGAAGGGATGTAATGCATAATGCCTAACGATAGGGAAATTATAAATCAGTCGAAAAGGATACTGAAAAAATCCAGAGAATATTGTAATTAACAGGGTTTTTTTTTTTTTTTTTTTTTTTTTTTTTTTTTTTTTATTTTTTGTTTTTTTTTTTTTTTTTACACAAGATTTATTAACAAAGAAATATGACAGAAAATAAAAACGTACACACAGAATAGAATAACTAAAATAGGAACTAACTAGAAAACATACCTACACTATTTGATTACTACTCTCGCAACATGGCTTTTTGTACGAAGTTTCACAATGTGCTAACTTGTTATATTAAAAACCAGTTGCATAGCAACAAGAAGCTAAAAGGTCTAGACGAGTCTACGGTTGCCTAGCAACGGCTATTCTCACCAATTATCGTTAAAATATTTTAACGAGTTGCTAGATGATAGTGAAGAGAATGAAAAACTGGAAGGTAATCAGTAAACAAATGAAAATAGTATGGAAATGCTACAAGAGGAAAATTGCCCGATAGCAGAGGAAATGCGGGTTGCGCTGAATAAGTCGAGCTGGGAAAAACAGGAGATCGGGATGGAATAGCACCTGAAATGCTTAGGTACCCGAAGGAAACAGGGGATAAATTGAATCGTTTATTTCAGAAACCACCTTTGTGCGCTTTTTCAACTTTCGGAAAACTAAAAAAAAAAAAACTGCGCTTGGGTTCTTTCTGAAATAAACGGATTATTTTCAAGGCTGGCAAAAAGCATTGCTGATATGTATATACCATAATAGAATTGAATTATTTAAATCGATATTATCTACTATATATTTGTCAAATACCACTCACTCATTTAACACGAAATCTCAGAAACCACCGAACGGATTGGAATGAAATTCGATATGTAGATTCCTCTAGGGCCGTAGGTGCTCGCTAAGAAAGGAATTTTAAAAAATCGGCCTGGATCGCGGCTAATTTGCGAAAAATGCGATTTCAATTTTTATTGGGTGAATAATAAAAGATTAATTATCATATGGTATTTGGAGATAAGCTAAGTTAAAAAATAGGTTAGATCTTTAAGCCGCAAACTTTGACCACAGTTTAAGTTCCTTATAGTTGTAAACAAACAAAAATACGATCGATGTTGAAACCTTATAATATTGGTGCTTTCTGTGAATTCATGGTAGCTGTAGAGGTTACTTATAACTTACAAGTTTAAGTTGTTACGTGACGAGAAGCTATTAAAACACTTATGTTAAAGAGGAGGTTAAAAGACTTAAGTTCTCTGGTGATGACATGCAAGGCCAGTTCGATGTAGGGACAAATAACAGATAAGAATCAATGAGTTCTATCAAGTGTATGATTCTCTTTAGTATCGTATCATGTTCTACCATGGAGAAGAAAGGTACAGTATTAAAATCCCTCAGCGTGGCCCAAACTCCATTACACCACCTAAGAAAACTGTGTCTGCGCCTAATTTTTACGCCTAAATGTTAGTGGAACGAGGAGGTGAAGAACCTTATTTACTTTAATTTCGTAATCTCCTCAACAAATTTATGCTTGATATGTATGCAAAAATAGAAACAGAAAGACTGAACTTTCTTCAAAAAAGTTGAGAAGTTGAGACTATATTCACTTAAAGTATGCCATAAGAAAAGCTGATGGTCTGGTATCAGAGCTGGGTAAGATGGTAGTGCTGCCTCGAAGCTTCACTGGAGGACAATTAAAATAATATAAAATTAACTTTTGCAAATTGTGAAATTTACTTATTGAAATTATTCTAAGAATGGAATTCTTCAGGTTTATTTAAGTAATAATAATTATCAACGTTAAGCTTAACTTTTACTAATTTAAGTTGTCTTCATCCTAATGATATTAAACCGTAGCGGAGCGGGGTACTTTCAGCTAGTGAAAAATAAATTAGGATTGATGAATTAATTGCCACTTCTATTGGGATTATTTTATTAAAAAACTAGTTTCGAATGCTAAACATTCATCTTCAGTTCTAAAACCTACTCATTATCAACGCATCAGTACTATGTTACATGGATTATATATACTACAGTTTTAAAGAATGCAAGATAAAAAATCAAATATTGATACTCACCTGAGGAAATCTAACAGATATCTGAAATATATCCATAGAGGAAGGGGAAGGGCCAAGGAATTTCCCCTATGATTCATACGGGAAATCCCAAGGTAAAAAACCCAAAAAATTTAACCTACCTGGCCCTTCCCCTTCGACTACGAATATATTTTAAATATCTATTAGATCTCTTCAGGTGAGTACCAATATTTTATTTTTTATCTTACATTTTTTAAAACTGAATATAATCCATTTAACATAGTGTTGATGTGTTATAAATTTTGTAAGTTTTAGAACTAAAGATGAATGTTTAGCATTCGAAACTAGTTTTTTAATAAAAATAATTCCAATAGAAGTGGCAATTAATTCATCAATCCTAATTCCATGTAATTATACAAAATAATGTATTTATATTGATATATAAAAATCTATTTTTTCAATCAACTTTTTAATTACAAAGTAATAAAATCTATTCTTCATAAACGTTGAGTTTTAACGACAGCAATAAGCCATCAAATCTTGTAGCCTTAACCTGTTATTGACACAGCTTCGTTTAAGACTAAATTCGTTTCTGTTTAAGAGACTTCATGATTTTGTGAACAAGCTATCGCGGGTGATGTCCAGGATCAAAGACACTGGGGCTTTTGAAAAGGAATAAATAGTTAATTATTTTTTTCAGGGATTAAAAACACCAAAGTCAATTTAGTTTTAGGATTAAATTTATAAAGACAAGGAAAATCCAATAACTCATTATATTAGATGCGCCATCTTGATCTACGTTTAATAAAGATGTCTTGACCAGAATATTGGGAACTGTCTCTTATGTCCAAGAGGTTAAACGTTTTCTTTGACAAGCTAGAGAGACCCTTTTGACATTTTTAATCTACAAGATCTACAGCAAAATGTCTTGCAAAGTAATTGACCTGAAGATATTCTGGGCTTCTTGCTCAGTCATAACGAAGTATACCCTGAATAATTGAATAAATAATTAATCTATAGCCTATACTATTATATAAAAGGACAAGTAATTTTTCGTTTGTGATCACTAACCACTAAAACTACCGAACCAGTTTGTTCTAAATTTTAACCACGTTATCTCTTAATTGTTTTAAAAAGGTTTAGCAATGATAAAATTAAATATTTTCAATTAATTTTTTTATTCAAATAGCGATAATATTATGATAACATTCCTGTTGAACAGATCCGCTACATAGGACTCCAATTGGACAAACGTCTTTCTTGGAATCCACTTACAAGACTACAACGACAAGAAACTGTTAGTAACAGACTACTTCAACATTTATTAGACAATCGTTAAAAGCTCCCAATTAATTACATAAGACTCATACATGACTGTGATTAGACTATGTGAACTTACGGAGTTGAGCTTTGGGGCTCCACAAAACCATTCAATTCATCTCGTATTCAATGCTTACAATCTAAAATCCTTCGAAAAATCCTCAATGCTCCTTACTTTGTCACCAATAAACTTATCCATAAAGATCTTTATGTTCCATATGTTGCTGATTTAGCCCACACCAGATACCTATCCTTTCATAGTAAGCTCTATAACCACTCAAATGCGTTCGTTTCTCAACTCGCTTCCCACTCCATTCCTGATAATCCTCCGAGGCGTCTGAAACGAAGATGGCCTAGAGACCTTCTAGTGTAGAATTTTTAATAAAGTGCTGCTGATGAGTAGTTCTTTTCAAGTTTTCACATGTTATTGTAATCGTTGTCAATACATTTACTTGATGAATATATTTTGTACAGTCGTTAATATCAATAAATGGATAGAAAAAAAATATTTGAAATGATTCTGTCCCTAATTAAGTTATGAAATAAATTAAATAAAACGATAAAATAAATAAGAATATCATTGTAATGTGGTAGTAATATTTAAAATGGAGTTTCATAAAAAAAATCATGATATGTCGGTGTATAAATATCTGTGGTCACTAATCGTGTATCGATAGTCAGATATTTTTTCTCTCTCAAATTTTGATTCACAGCTGTTATTGGAGTAACATAAGTGAATTTGCTCATACTGTAATAATATAACCCTTGTAGGCGTGTGAGAGACAAGCACTCAACAGTACCTCCTCCTGGCATGGATTAAAGAGATTTATTTGAGCAAATCTCTCATCAAACTTCTTCTAAGCCTTCTGAGAGTATTTCCAGTTATGTCAGTCTTGGCCATGTCATTAATAAGTATGTTGTTATGCCTATGAAGTCTGTCGTGAAATCGTCTATAAAGGTTATGTATATGTTCCCTTACTGTGGGTACTTCTAAATCAGAATTAAGTGTATGGTTTTAAATGTATCTAGGTGATATCGTTATTAGTCTAAGTATTTGTAATTGAAATAGTTTGTATTTTTTTTTTTTTTCAGGTGCGTATTGTTTTGCAGTCTCGTGACGCATGTCCATATGGGTTTAAGTAAGTAAGTGCATGTATTTATGTCGTAGTTTTAATGTCGATCGTTTATGAAGTATTGGATACAAAAGTTTTAGTCTCTTGTTTGGACTGCGACTTTTTTTTTTTTTTTTTTACATGTGGGCTCCTGGTCATTCTTCGTATAACCATGCGTATGATTACATTCACACATTATGTTTGATTAAAAAAAAAAATAATAATAAAATAAAATATTAAAATAAAGTAAATACGTAATGTAAGAAAATAAAAAGAGAAAAAAAAAAGGACTATGCTATACATAAACAATATAAAATATACTATATACAAAATGAAATAGTAAAACTTAAAAAAAAAAAAAAATAGGAAACATACAATTATACTCTATTTACAATTCACACTCATCTTGGGGATCCCCCAACCAGACCCGTCCCTCCACTTATGAAGGGATAAGCCAGGCGCAGGGAGATCCCAGCTCTTCTCTCTCAGCTACGTCTCTGGTGGAAAAAAATCCAGTGGAGGCTAAGTGAGAGCGCTATAACATTCACTCAGAGCATGAGTGAGAAGCTGGCCATTGCCAGAACTCCAATATAAGTAATTTTACAGAAGATCTCGGGGCCACTGCCGTTTCAGTCTGCGAGGGGAGTTATCAGGATGAAAGGAAAGGTTGCGATAGAATTTTGAAAATTTAAGGAGTATAAGGTCGAGGACGTGTGGCATATTGAGATCGTTATGTTGGGTTTTGCTGGAAACATAGTAAGGAGCATTTACAATAGTTCGGAGGACTTTGGATTGGAAGGATTGAATGCGTTTGATATTCGACTTTTTTGCTGTCCCCCACAGTTCAAGTCCGTAAGTCCAAATAGGTTTAATGATGGTTTTGTATATGAGGAGTTTGTTTTCAATGGAAATATGAGATGTACTATTTAGTAGTCTATAAAATTGGCTGAAGCTTCTGTTAAGTTCTTGCCTTTTGAGTCGAGTATGAGGGTTCCATGTAAGTCTTTTGTCAGCGTACTTAAAATATGTTTTTTTTTAATCACATTCATGAAATGTAGATGTAGCTTGGAAAATAAGTAACGTTATTTAGAAAACATGTTGCATTCTTAGAGGTGAGCTGCCAGGGAGTGTCAAGACTAATTAACTAGTGACACTGCTATCAATCTCTAAGTTATTTCAAACCAGTTTGGAAGCAGGTGCCAAAGATTTATCAAACAAAAAGAAAAAAAAAACTTTGCTTCATTATGATGGCAATTAATACCCTAATTGGAGTGAAGGTTTAAAAAAAAATACCTTATACATGACGAGAATATTAATTATAAATCTGAAAAAATCCGCAACAATTACACAGGCCAACGATGAAAAAACATTTTTACTTAAAACACCTTATCATTCTATTTTTTAGGGTGCTTAATCCAAATATGACACTTATTAAGCCGTATCACCTACCATTTTTTCACATTTGCACATCAATATATTAAATTTTTTGATTTATTACAGAATTTAACGGCTTTTATATACTACAAATAAAATTGCAAAATAATTTGTGCTGGATATAGAAGAGTTGGCTGCACTGCTGAAACAGATATAGATATAGATGAGCAAGATGATGAAGAGTTGCAATGTGCTACAGCAAATATAGAGCCTAAACTGTTTACTCAGATTGAGCTTAACGACTTAGTTAGGGATCTTGGGTTAGCAAAAGAAAAAGCTGAATTGCTTGGTTCTAGAAACTACAAGGAACAGTGGTCTAACTACTAAAACAACAGTGGTCCCAATACCTTTTTGAAAAAATATACTTAAATTGTAGTTCTGGCAATGGCCAGCTTCTCCTGTACTGTGTAGCTCTCACTCAGCCTCCACAGGTTTTTTTACACCAGTGACGCAGCTGAGAGAAGAGAAGACCTCTGTGCCTGGCTTGTCCCTCCATAAGTAAAGGGACGGGTCTGGCTGGGGGATCCCTAGGATGAGCGTGTATTGTAAATAAAGTACTGTGAATAAAGTATTGTAAATAAGTAGTGGTTTTTAACTTATAATTTAATTTTGTTTTATTTTTTATTATTACTGTTTATGGCCTGTATTTTTTTTATTTTAGTATTTCATTTTATTTATATGTAAACTTCATTTTGTTTATGTCTATGAAGTTCTTTTCTGTTATCTTTTTATTCATATATATATATGTTTAGTAAGGTTCTTGAGGTTCAGTCAATAAATAAAAAACAACTATTTTGGCGACGATTCGAGACTATGCTCTTTTCATAATCATGCCCTAATGTGAAAAACAGGTTACAATAAAATTATATAAGTTATACAAGTTATTTCCAAACATAAAGTTAGCTACAGTATAACTACAGTAGGGTTTTCCTCACAACCTTTGTAACTGTCTCTTCAAAATTCCCCTAGGAGCATTGTAAGTAGCTTCATACTCCTCCATATTCTGTAATTATATATATTTTTATTATTCTAACACATGTTGTTATATACTTGTACTGTAGCTAACTTTATGTATTGAAATAACATGTATAACTTATATAATTTTATTGTAACCTGTTTTTTCACTGTAGGGCATGATTATGAGAACAATATAGTCTCGAAACGTCGCCAAAATAGTTGTTTTTTATTTATTGTCTGAATCTCAAGAACCTTACTAAACATTTAACTATATAATTTTTTGTATTTTTATTATTTATTTATTTTTTTTCACTTTGTACATAATGTGTGAATGAATGTAATCATATGCCGTCAATATTACCTATAGCCCGCATTTTTGGCAGATTGTAATAATTACTTAATAGAGGTTCTATTAAAAAACTATTAATTCGATTTAATTTAATTTTTTGTTATTACTTATATATATATTATTTATGTTCCATTTTTCCATTTTTTTCTTTCTTTCTCCTTTTGTTATTACCTTGTACATAATGTGTAAAGCCATCTGTATTACTCATTGCCCAAATTTATGGCAGATTGTAATATTTACTCAATAAAAGTTTAAAATTAAAATAAAAATAAAAATTTGAAATTATGTGATTCAAACAGTCTTTTAACATTTATTAAAAATTATGGAAAAAAGAGTGGGATGTATTAGGTATGAGTCAGAAAAATCTTAAAAGGCGAGTACAATAGCTGGGGGCATCATGACAAAGTTAGCGACGCAGATTAAACGTCTTAATTTCAGCAGCGATAGCAGGTGTAGGTGTTTACTTCGTGGATTTCAATACGCCTCTGTAGATGATGTAATCACCTAATGTAGCATTTTATTAAAAGACATAAACTCCGATGATACCTTTTAATGGACGGCATCCCATCAACATTTCTCTGAAAAATCAATAAAATTTGTTATTTAATTTTCTAGAGTAGTTATTTTCGTCGAGAATGGCAATACGCCCTTGTAGATTATGTAATCACCTAATATAGCATGTTATTAATAGACGTCAACTATTTATTTATCTATTTATCTGCCTTCCTTGCCACTAGGGTTGGGCGATAGTCGATAGTTAGCACTATCGATAGGCCGATACTATAGGTTGAGAACTATCGATTGCTATCCATAGTTTTTCAATAGTGGCTTCCTTTTTTTCCAAAGTTATTCATTCAATAACAAATTTCTTTATTCAATAACTTAATTAAATTTAATTATGTACTTACTATTTGAAATTTACTGAATAAGATTATATCATTAAGATGAGAGAAAAAAAACTAATTTATTTGAATTTAAAAAAAGTATTTACAATTTACATGGTTACAATAATAATGAACAAATCAAATGTTCAGAAAAGAAAAATAACGAAATAGTTAATTTCAAGAGTCAAGTGTGCTCCTTCAGCCACATATTTCCCGAAAGAAAAACTAGCATTTCTGCTTTCCTTTGGCTTAATCTTTGAGAGAACCCTTGAGCTCTAGGAATTCCGAATTCAATTTCAAAAGACCTCGACACTGGACAGAGACAGATCAGCATAATTCTGAGAGTTTCAAAACTTGATAGTAAAAAAGATCTATCGATATTCGACACTATAGATAGTGACCATCGATATATCGATAGTCACTATCGACTATCGCCCACAGCAATCACTGCTAGTTAAACACGTTTAACAGCATAAAGGGCCTTTTAAACGGTCATTTCAGTTTCAGTTTCAGTCGGACTGTCAGTTATCCTGTGTTTTTTTTTTAATATACATTTACTGAAATTTACAACTTTACAAAATATATAAATCAAGTAAATGTATTGACAGCGATCACAATAACATGTTAAAACTTGAAAAGAACTACTCATCAGTAGTAATTTGATAAAAATTCTACACTAGAAGGTCTCTAGGCCATCTTCGTATCAGAGGCCTCGGAGGATTATCAGGAATGGAGTGGGAAGCAAGTTGAGAAACTAACGCATTTGAGTGGTTATAGAGCTTACTATGAAAGGATAGGTATCTGGTGTGGGCTAAATCAGCAACATATGGAACATAAAGATCTTTATGAAAAGGTGACAATCTGTTGGAGACAAGTCGGGAGAATATGGTGGGTGCGGAAGAACTTCGTACCCAGCTCTTTCAATTTATGCATGGTAAGTTTTGAAACGTGGGGTCTAGCGTTGTCGTGTAGGAGTATAGGGCCCTTCCGATTTACCAATCCAGGTTGTTTTTTTTTTTTTCAATAATTTTTCGTGCATTTGGCCAATTTCATTGCAGTAGGTTGTAGAGGTAATGGTCTCACCTCTAGGCAAAAAGGAATAATGTATGATTCCAGCCATGGACCACCATACTGTAACCATCAATTTTTTCGGGTGCAAATTTGGTTTTGGCATTTGTCCTGGGCTTTCGTCGATGTCTAACCACTGCCCTGACCGACGCTGATTGTCATAAGCAATCCATTTTTTGTCGCAACTCATAAAAAAATATTACACGAAAATCGCGTGTTTCCATGTTCATATTTGGAGGTATACTAAACAGTGTGTAATTGATTGGGAAGCTAATGTTTATAAAAGAAAAGTAGAGGATTAGTAACTGCTTGATTATGATATGTGAACTTTGGAAGTAAACAACAGAGACTCGCAAAATCCTCTATGTATTTCAAATACTATAAAATCGGACATTTCATATGAAACAACCCAATATATACAGTCAAGGTATACAACCTTAACTGAATATAAATTTAAGGTATATTAAAAATAACCAGAATGAAGAATATGTATGCTGAACACTTTTAATTAGTTAACTTTTACGTACAATTCAACTTTTCGCAACTACACTTTTCTAGGCAAAAAAAAAAAACTGAAATGAAACTGAGAACTGAGAATTGAACGGATCATGTTAACGGAGCGCGCTTCCGAACTGAAATGACCGTTTTCGACTCCTTCAACATTTACTATACAAACGTTCAAACCTTCCGGTTAATTACAAGAGACTCTTTACATGATAGTATTTAGACCAATATGGACATATGGAGCTCTGGGGCTCAACTAAAGCTTCTAATTCTTCTCGTATCCAATCCTTACAATCCAAAACCCTTCGAAAAATCCTAAGTACTCCACAGATAAACTTATCCATAAAGACCTTAATGTTCCTTATGTTGCTGATTTAGCCCAAACCAGATACCTATCTTTTCACAGTAAGCTCCATAACCATTCTAATCCACTAACTTGCTTCCCATTCTATTCCCCGATATCCAAGAAAATAGAAAAAATGTAAAGAAAATAAGATGATTTTATCTGTAAATTAAAGAAGTTTAGTAAAGTTTTATAAAGGCACATACTACATTAAAAAATACAAATTACAATTAAAACCAAATAAGGAAAAGCATTGTACATGTAACTGTCAAGATCGATAATGAGTGCAATATAAGACAATTAATGGGTGGAGTGAGGGTAATCCTTTCCCGCTAAACCATCTAATTCATCTCGTATCCGATCCTTGCAATCCAAAATCCTTCCATAAATCCTCAATGCTCCTTACTTTGTCCCAAATAAACTTATCCATAAAAACCTTAAAGTTCCATATGTTACTGATTTAGCCCAAACCAGATACTTATCCTTTCATTGTAAGCTCCATAACCATCCTAATCCACTAACTTGCTTCCCATTCTACTCCCGATAATCCACCGAGGCGTCTGAAAAGAAAATGGCCGAGAGACTTTTAAATGTAGAGTTTTTTAATGAAGTGCTACTAGTGAGTGGTTCTTCACATGTTATTTACAAGCCATTGTATTAATTTCCCTAAATTTACTTATTGTATGTATGTACATAGTTGTAAATATAATTAAGTAGCAATAAGTAATAATGATAACCATTTTCCGCTAAACCATCTAATTCTTCTCGTATCCAATCCTTACAATCCAAAATCCTTCGAAAAATCCTCAATGCTCCTTACTTTGTCACCAATAAGCTTATCCATTAAGACCTTAACTTTCTATATTTGACTGATCAGGCCGAAACCTAATCTTTCATAGCGAACTCCATACTCACTCGAATCCCCTAGTTTCCTAACTTGCAAACTTGCCTCACACTCAATTCTTGATAAACCTCCGAGGCTTGTATACAGTTGTAAATATCAAAAAAATATTTTTTTTTTAAAGTTAATAATAATAAAAAAAAAAAATTTAAATAGCAAAAAAAATCAAAGTTCCCAATTAATTATAAAAGACTCATATACATGACTATGATTAGACCTATTTGGACGTACGGAGTTGAGCTGTGGGGCTCCACTAAACCATCCAATTCATCTCGTATTCCATCCTTACAATCCAAAATCCTTCGAAAAACCTCAATGCTCCTTACTTTGTCACAAATAAACTTATCCATATAGACCTCATTGTTCTATATGTTGCTCTTTTAACCCTAACTTGGTACCTATAGTTAACTCCATAACCATTTAAATCCACTAGTACCTCAACTTGTTTCCCATTCCATTCCCCATAATCTTCCGAGGTGTCTGAAAAGAAGAGGACCAAGAGACCATAAAATGTGGAATTTTTTATTGAAGCGATACTAGTGAGTGGTTATTTACATGTTATTGACAAGCCATTGTAATAATTTCCTCAAATTTACTTATCGTATATACGAGTATCTCTACAGTTGTAAATATTAATAAGTAGTTAAAAAAAAAAAAAAATATATTAAATTCATATTTATTTCTGTTTTGATTTAGTGAATGCCTTTTTTTTTTTATTTCTTAATTTCACTTTTGTCTGTTATTACCTCATTGTTTTTTCATATCACCTTTTTTATAGTCGTTGATTTTCTTAAAAAAAAAATAAAAAAGAAAGAAAGTGCTAACCCTCACTCCTCCAACCGATTAATTACTTATTTCTCAGTTTTCTTGTTTGTGACTTGCACTATGCTTTTTATATTTAGGTTTTCATTTTAGTTTTAATGGTATGTTCTTTTTTATAGCATTATTCTATTTCTTTTATTTATATATTATATCATCTTATTTCCTTTCTTTTTTTTTTTTTTTTTTTTTCCTTGTTGAGCTGTGGGGCTCCACTAAACCATCCAATTCATCTCGTATTCAATCCTTACAATCCAAAATCCTTCGTAAAATCCTCAATGCTCCTTACTTTGTTACAAATAAACTTATCCATAAAGACCTCATTGTTCTATATGTCGCTGATTTAGCCCACACCAGATACCTATCCTTTCATAGTGAGCTCCATAATCACTCAAATCCGTTAGTTTCTCAACTTGCTTCCCACTCCATTCCTGATAATCCTCCGAGGCGTCTGAAACGAAGATGGCTTAGAGACCTTCTAGTGTACAAGTTTTAATAAAGTGCTACTGATGAGTAGTTCTTTCCAAGTTTTAACATGTTATTATAATCGTTATCAATACATTTACTTGAAATATATATTCTGTAGAGTTGTAAAAATTTCAATAAATGTACATATATATATATATATATATATATATATATATATATATATATATATATATATATATATATATATATATAGCAAAATTAACAATATTTATTTAAAATTTAACATAGTCTTCGATTGTTTATGAGGTTGTCATCAGGATCATTCTCTGTCCTGTGAGATTACTGGGGCGTGGCCTCTTCTTCCTGGGTTAAAGTGCTCTACCCCACTTCAGTTTTCCACCCCTACACAAAACTTTTGTAATACGGGTAGTTGTCAGCTGATACAAGCTGAGGGAAATCTCTTTCAATGTCTCAACCATTAAGTGTTGAGATTTTTCAAATGGAATTCAGAATGTTAGATGTTCACTAATTATGTTCAACAAGCGTATCACAGCCTTATCTGAATTTGAGAAAACGAACGGTTGGCATGCAATGGAAGCGATAATATCACAGGATTTCGCAAGATTTATTCTGTATGGTATATCCTTCTGGAATAATGTTTATTAAAATACACTAATCTCCTAAAATAATCATAAATATTAAATATGAAATGTACGAAAAACAATATTCATAAAAATAATAAAAATATAGTAGAAAATTACAGTAATGACTGGTCTGTGTGTAAATAAATTGTTTACTTGTTTGAAAATTTAGGTCGTATTACATGTCGGTTATTATTGCGTGCCTTGGGTAATCATTAATGATTCTCAAGCATAGGTTTTTAATCCTTTCCAGTTTTTGTAGCTGGAGTCACATGTGTAGCACCATACTGAAGAGGCGTGTCTCAGTAACATTCTAATAACTGATTTATATAAAATAATTTTGCCATTGTACTGATAAGTTTTTTAGCTTTACAGCATTTGTTATTATTAATAAGTAAAAGGTTTACCTAATTCGAGAACCAGGTCGGTAACAGTTCGTGCCCAAGGGATTCGGATTAAATAATTTGATAGTTCTGCGCGACGGCCTTACAAAACCGGATGTTTTCTTATAGTCGTCTGAATGTTAAACAAGTGCGTAATCAGATCAGCCCAAAATAAAACGTAACTTAAAACCAATTTGTATGTCACACATCGACTTTTTCAATGTCACCAATAAGTTTAAGGAAAATAGACAAAAGTAATTCGTTAGGATTAGTAAAATTACTTTAACTTCAATGATTATGAAATAAAAAATATTTTATTCTACCCCATATAAGATAAAATCTTTATTATGAATGTTTTATTCACATTTTAATCATTCAAGCAACAAAATAATTATTATTAGGATTATCTGGAATGGAATGAGAAACAAGTTGAGATGCTAATGGATTTGAATGGTTGTGGAGCTTGCTATGAAAGGATTGATAACTGGTTTCAGCTAAGTCAGAAACGTAAGGCATATTAATCACTTTGTGGATAAGTTTGCTTGTGACGAAATAAGGAGCATTGAGGATTTTAGATTGTAAGGATTGGATAAGAGATAAATTGGATGGTTCAGTAGAGCCCCAAAGCTCAACTCCGTATGTTTAAATTGGTCTAATTACTGTCATGTATATGAGTTTTTTGTAATAAATTGGAAGGTTTGAACGTTTATCTAGTAAATGTTGATGTATTCTATAACGACGGGCAGTTTCTTGTCGTTTTAGTCTTGTATGTGGATTCCAAGTAAGACGTTTGTCCAAGTGGAGTCCTAGGTAGAGGATCTGTTCAACAGGGATTAGTGGAACATTACAAAATAATTTAAAAATTATTTTAAAAACACTTATATTATTAACATGCATTCATTTTTAAGTATGCTAGAGTTCCATTAAAAAACAAAACAAACCATTTTATGATACTAAAAATTTGCAATATGAACAATATAACGTATACAGGTATTAACTCCAGTATTTAGTAACTTAGCTCCAGTATTAACCAATCACATAAAATTATTATATAAAAATAAGACACAATAATCAAATAAACAAGGAAAATAATAAAAAAAAAAAAAAAAAAAAAAAAGAAAGGAAATAAGATGATATAATATATAAATAAAATAAATAGAATAATGCTATAAAAAAGAACATACCATTTTAAAAAAAAACTAAAACCTAAATATAAAAAGCATAGTGGCCGCAAACAAGTTGAGTACTGAGAACTGACTAAGTAATCACTCGGTTAGAGGAGTGGGGTTTAACGGTTTCTTTATTTTTTATTTTTTTAAGAAAAGCAAAGCCTATAAACAATGTAGTATGAAAAAATAATGAGGTAATAACAGAGAAAATTAAAATGGTAAAATGGTAGGTGATACGGCTTAATAAGTGTCATATTTGGATTTAGCACCCTAAAAAGTAGAATAATGTGTTTTAAGTAAAAAAGTTTTTTCATTGTTGGCCTGTGTAATTCTTATTTAATGCTTTCATCAAAATATCATAATCCAACAAACCCTGCAACTAACACTCTACTATCATTTTCTATTGTCCGTTACCTTTATCTATAACTTAGCTTACATGTAATTTCCAATTTTTTTTTTGTTACTTTGTTATCTTTTATTTGTATTACACACACATATATATATATATATATATATATATATATATATATATATATATATATTTTTTTTTTTTTTCTTAATTTTATGTATGACATATTCATTTTTAGCCATGTTAATGGTTATCAATGTTACGGCCTAAACGTCGATATAACAAAATAATTCTATTTTTAACAATTTTTATTTTCCTTTAACTGATCCCTCAAAAAAATCAAAAAGATTAAATCTACATTGTTTGTCGATAGGGATAAACCAGCGAATCCAGAATTTCTTTGTGAAAGAAAAACTTTCCGTGCAGGAGGAATTTTTTCCTGGATTACGAAAGAGGGTTGAAATCATTACTGCTCCTCAGTTTCCATCAAAACCTTGAAAGCAACCGCTAAATTTTAAAACTTAAGAATGCTTTTAGTCCTTTTATTGATAATGGATATCGTTTTGACCTCGACTCCATCGAATTGTTGCTAAAGATTTATGCCGTGTACCTTGAATTCACTAACTTTCATTAAAACTAAATACAGTGGAATCTCGCTAATCCGAATACTCCACTAATCCCAGCTAGCGTGTAAGCAGAACATTTTTGTACATATTTATATATGTATTTTTAAAAAATCTATTTTATTTAAAATAATATACAAATATTAAATAATTGATTAGAAGATAAATAAAAATGGGTTTATAAGATAAAAGAAAATAAGTTGCGTTTCAAAAGATATGAGAAAATAAAAGGTGTTTTACAATACACGAAGAAGAAGAACGAAACAAACAACCAAAATCTAACGCTACAGAGAAACATGAAGACGTTCATGGACATTTTAAACAGTGTATTAAAAAAAAAGAAGCAAACTCTCTCTCTCTCTCTCTCTCTCTCTCTCTCTCTCTCTCTCTCTCTCTCGTAAGGATTGGATAAGGTGTAAATTGGAAGTTTTGGTAGAGGCCCTAACCCAAAAGTACAAATGGGTTTAATTTATTGCAGGTAAAAAAGTCTTTTATTAAAAGTGAAAGTGAAAAGTGAGGAGACTAGAAGATTTAAGTGGGTATGCTGTATGTAGCTTGCCATGGAAGGGTAGGCATCTTATTTGGGACAAATCTGCAAAAAATGGAACCTTTAGATATGTATGAATAATAAGGAGAATTGAGGATTTATCGAGGGATTTTAGATTGTAAGGATTGCATAAGGGTAGAACTGGAAGGTTAGTAGGGTCTGTAGCTTAAATCCATATGTTTAAGTGGGTTTAATTTATTTCAGGAAAGAAATTCTTTTTTAACTAATTGGGAATTTTCAAGGATTGTGAGAAGTAAGTTAGAAGACTAGGGGAGTTGAGTAAGTATGTAATATACATACATTGTTTGGACCAAATTTACAACATACCGTCGGCTAATATGTTATGCACAAAATACTGATTTTATAGGAGGAGCAAAAAACTGTTCTTAAAATAAAAAATATGCATTTGGAATCATTAGTTCTCTAATGATTTTTCAACCTATTTTTGTTGATCTGGTGGATACACGGTCTAAGTTCATCGATGCGGGTTTTTGTTTTTTTTTGTGAAAATTCTTGTTTTCTGGAAATGGTTGCCTAGGAGGATTTACATCTTAGTCAACGATATGGGACATTTCTGTTGGAACAGTCGAAAACGATGAGCATTTTTCAATTTTTTTTTTTTATAGATGAATGTATTTTAATTGTTTCATTTAAGGAGATTAATATCAGTTATTATATTAAAAAGGCATAACTCCCCATTTGCTTTTATTCATTTATACTACATGTTTCAGAGCTTGTCTGTTGCTCCATCTTCAGGTTCTGCAATCATTATGTTATTTTACAATTCCTTACTATTTTATTACATCACTTTACAATTTTTGGTTTTTTACCTTGGTCATACTCTTCTAGAATGGAAATGGAATGGTAAATTAGGGACCATATTAAATAGGCCCGAATGTTGATAATAAATAAACAAAACAATAATTGAACTTTGCTCAGTGGTGTCAGTGTAGAAGAGATAACCAGTGAGAATATCACCTTGTTAGGTAATAAAAACCAAAAATTGTAAAGTGATGTAATAATATAGTAAAGAATTGTAAAATAACATAATGATTTTAGAACCTGAAGATGGAGCAACAGACAAGCTCTGAAACATGTAATATAAATGAATAAAAACAAATGAGGATTTATGCCTTTTTAATATATAATAGAAGAATGTATACTCTTGCATATAAAAAAATGTATATATACATTACATATTTTTCATGAGACCATTAATCCTCCTCCGAAGATCCGAATGGTTTTAGTAATAATTAATAAGTTTTTTTTGTTTGTTTTTTTTGGTTTAGTGATTGTTTTAATTTGATGTAGTGTTTGTTAAATTGTTACGTGCTTTTAAGTAACATATCCAAGGAGCTAATAGATCGTCCGATCTGTATTCACATTCGATATTCGACTAATGGCTAAGAATGTTATTGAAGCAGTCACTGCCTGTAGTACGCTATCTCGTGTTACGCTCTACGAATACAAATCGGCTATCGTTTTCGTCTTTTGTTCGAACAGGAGGCAATCGTTCAAAGTAGAACTAAGTTTATATCCAGTTATCCCCAGTTATATTTTAACAATGTTAAGAAAATCAAATTCATAAGAAATTTAACTTTCAAATATTAAATTTAATTTTAATATATGTATAGCATGTTCTTTGTTCATCTGTATTACCATGGTTTCTACGCAATATTCAACCACTTATCCTGTGCAATATTACCAGGTAAAAACATTTAGAGAAAAACTTAAATTCTCCCTTACAGGAAAAGCAATAGATCATAAATATGCCTACCTATAATCTACTGCTTTACATATATACAAAGTAATATCTCCACTCGTTTAAAAAAATTTCAAATTTCGACCACGATTTCGAATTTAGCATTAAATTTCCTTACAATCCAAAATCCTTCGAAAAATCCTCATTGCCTCTTACTTTGTCACCAAAAAACTTATCCATAAAGACCTTAATGTTTCATATGTTGCTGATTTAGCCCAAACCAGATACCAATCCTTTCATAGTAAGCTCCATAACCACTCAAATCCACTAGTTTCTCAACTTGCTTCCTATTCAATTCCCGATAAACCTCCGAGGCGTCTGAAAAGAAAATGGCCTAAAGATCTTCTTGTGCAGATTTTTTATTGAAGTGCTGCTGATGAGTAGTTATTTTCAAGTTTTGGCATGTTATTGTAAGCGTTTTTAACACATTCACTTGATGTATATTTGTACAGTTGTAAATTTAATAAAATTGTTAAAAATAAACACAATCCTATAACAAGAGAATACATATGACCTTGAATTTTGTGAGCGTTGAAGTACTTCCAGACATTGTAACTTCCCTAAATAAGGTTAAGATCAAGTTGTTTCTTAGGTCCCAAGTTAGTAAAATTCAAGGTTACAGGTACTCTGTCTGCTCTTATAGGAAATTTAATGCTAAATCTAAAAATGTGGTCAAAATTTAAACAAATTGGAGACATAACAGCTTTTATGGTAAAAAAAAACGTGGTTTCCTCAAAAAAGTATTTGATTTATAGTATATCTGCAACGGGTTGGAATATAAAGGTGAGGTCTGCAGCATTTTGCTACATTTTTGATCTAGTTTCACCCAACTTTTTTTTTTTACACTAAGAGGTGCTCACCCTATTTATGTATATATAAATATAACTTATTAAAAATATACTATAAATTACTTTTATTACTTTTAGTTTGCAATGAAATTAGATTTTTTTTTGTCGTAATTATTTGATTTTTAACAATTTTTGTACATTAATTAATAATATTTGCTCTGTATGTAAAAGAAAAAAAAATCCTTTTATAACACACGCGATCCGCACTGACCCAGGTGAAGTAAGGCAGAAAATACTCACGTGCTAGAACTGGTTGAATTTCATCATATGGTAATTTCACCGCCAACCTTTAAATTATTCATAGAGTAGATTAATTAGTAAATGAAGAGCTGAGGATAGATTATACACAGTCCACCGGCAACCTACCATGTTAAATAAATGCGATATCTAGAATATAAAATTATGTTTTCTCCGAAAATTGATGTAGAAGCGAGCGGAATTGATGCTCTTTGCCATGAAAAAGATGAATCAGAAATAACTTATTTTTTTATTCCAGGTAACCTACAGTAGGATCATTTATTTTTTTAAAGTTTCATAAGATAAATCTCATGATGAGTAATCAATTAAATTGAATATCTTTTTTAGTAGAAGTTATATTCTGCATTTGTTTGATAGTCAAATTGCCTCTAGCCTGAGATGTACACGGCACCTAAAAATGTAATAAAATATTATCTAAAGACCATTCATTACATTAAAAAGACTAAAACGACAAGAAACTGCCCGTCGTTACATACTACATTTACTAAACAAACGTTCAAAGCTCCCAATTAATTACAAAAGACTCATTTACATGACTGTTAGACCTATTTGGACGTACGGAGTTGAACTTTGGGGCTCTACTAAACCATCCAATTCATCTCGTATCCAATCCTTACAATCCAAAATCCTTCGAAAAATCCTCAATGCTCCTTACTTTGTCACCAATAAACTTATCCATAAAGATCTTAATGTTCCATATGTTTCTGATTTAGCCCAAACCAGATACCTATCCTTCCATAGGAAGCTCCATAACTACTCCAATCCACTAGTCTCCCAACTTGCTTCCTCCTCCATCCCTGATAATCCTCCGAGGCGTCTGAAAAGAAGATGGCCTAGAGACCTTTTAGAGTAGATTTTATTGAAGTGCTACTACTGAGTAGTTCTTCACAAGTTATTTACATGCCATTGTATTCACTGTCAACAAATTTACTTATTGTATATTATTTTGTACAGTTGTAAATATCAATAAATGAAAAAAACAAAACAACGAATTTAATTTAATTTAATTATCTACTTAATATTTGAAATTTGCAAGATTATAAATTATAAGATTATATCATAAAGATGAGAGAAAAAAATAATTTATTTGATTTTTGAAAAAAAGTATTTACAATTTAAATGGCTACAATACTAATGAACATATCAAACCATCATAAAAAAAAAAAAAAAAAAAAAAAAAAAAAAAAAAAAAAAAAAAAAAAAAAAAAAAAAAAAAAAAAAAAAAAAAAAAAAAAAAAAAAAAAAAAAAAAAAAAAAAAAAAAAAAAAAAAAAAAGGAAATTTCAAGAGTCAGGTGTGCTTCTTGAGCCAGTATATTTTCCGAAAGAGAACTAGCATTTCTGCTTTGCCTTGCCTTAATTTTGAGAAACCCTTGAGCACTAGGCATTCCGAATTCAATTTCAAAAGAACTCGACACTGGACAGAGACAGATCAGCATTCCGAGAGTTTCAAAACTTGAGGGTAAAAAAGATCTATCGATAGTGTTGTGGCACGACCTATCGATATATCGATAGTAACTATCGACTATCGCCCAACCCTAAGATGTACACGGGCACCTAAAAATGTAACCAAATAAAATTAATAGATAAAGGAATATTATCTAAAGGCCAATGATTACTTTAATAACCTCCAATTGAAAATTCTCCAAAACATTTGAATGGGTCCGCCGAAAAACGTTCTAAGCGACAAAATTTCCGAATTGACGATTTCAAAGATTTTAAAATGTATAATAGTACCTCGTCGCGCCAATAAATAAATAAAAATACAATTTACTAAAGATAATTACACAATTCCAAAATCTTAGATGAAAGAAAATTATTACTAATTGAAACATTGTGAAAAGAAACCCTTCAGCATTTGAAGGAAGCTTTTCTGCAGAAAAAAAAAAGGTGATGAGAAGGTAGGACAAAGCGCCATTAGGTGATTAAACAAAGTAATTATTCGCTGAGTTATTAAGACCAAGATGAATGGACTTAACAAACTGGCACATTACTTAGCCAAATGAGGTTCTCTGTTTATAAAAGGATACGATGTCCTTAGGCCTACAGGATGACACCTTTATATCTTTATCATTATCGTGTGAGAGTAAATTAGAATCCTTTTTGAAATTAATATAGTCAAAATAGACGTTTATTTGAAAAAAAAAATTTTTAATAGGAAATTTCTTGAAACAATAACGTATAAAGTAAAAAAAAAAAAATGCATTTAAAATCAACAACTAATCTTACTCCTTGACAATGCTTGTCCAAACCATACCCCTCCCCACCATCCTCGGTTTAAATTGGTCTAAAGAGAAGATAAATTTTTGTATTATGTATTTGTATTTGATTTTTTTCTCATTATTTTTCCTTTCGCTCTCCCTGAATTCAAATATTTTTATTTCAATATTTTACTATGTGTTATATCAGAGATTAGTCGTTTTTTTCTCGTAATTTTGTTAAGAATTTTTCGTTACAGGCCAGCTAAGGACCACGCTTAAGCCACCAAGTTAGCTTTACGCTTTCTCCAACACTCCTTCCCCTGTTCACTTTTCTCTTACCTCTCTTCAGCCGTCCATTTCTGTCTTACCATGATCTCATTCAGATATCCTATAACATTCCCACACCCATCTTTTTCCCTAAGCAAATCTCCTGGCGAAATCTCGACTCATTAACTCCTGAAAGCATAGATCCTTAACTGGACACACTATCCCATTCCTTAGAGCCGATATTTTCTTCCTACTCCATCGATGAGATGGTTAAATGCCTCTCATCAAATCTCCTTTCACTCCTGAATCACCTAGTACCACTTGAGACATCCACTTTCCGACGGTCCCCCGCTCCTTTGATTAGCCCAGAAATTAGAGACTTGATGAAATGAGGATTGCTCGACTTTCAAACATCTCCGAAACCTTGCTCAGTCTTCATTGCGACGTGGCAAGGCACAGTATTTCAATAATATCCTATACCAAGCTCCTGATCCCAAGTCTAAGTGGAAAATCCTAAGAAAATTCTCTATTGTTCCACTCCTTGTAGCAACTTCCCTATTTCCCCTGATGACCCCAACTATTTTTTCGCAAACCCCCTACCTAACGAGCCACAAATTAATCCCTTACCACCAACATATCCTATTCCTCAAACCCCATTCACTTCCGTACTCAAATCCCGAACCAATGATTATGGTGTTGATCAAATACAGTAAAAATGATTAAACTCAGTATTCCTGCCATTCTTCCCACCCTTTTACACATTTACAACATTTCCCTACAAAACTCCACTTTTCACTCTGGCTGGAAAAATGTCCTCGCGCTTCCGCTGAATAAAACCCCCTCCCCCTCCTTAGCTTCTCATTTTAGGCCTATTTCCCTTCTGTCAAACTTGTCAAAACCACTGGAAAGATTAGTCCATTCACAACTCTCTACCTACCTCGAGCACAAAGATCTCCTCACTCCTCTCCAATCAGGCTTCCGTTCAGGATACTCCACTCAATCTGCTCTATTATAAGATAAGCCAAGACCTCCATTCCTTCATGGACCAACAGCAAATAGCAATTCGATTTTTCAAAAACGTTTGATTGCGTCGATCATGCAATTCTCCTCTCCAAATTACATAACCTTTCCCTATCCAACAGTGCTTTAAACTGGTTCCACTCCTTCTTGTCTCACCGTTCCCAAACAGTTATCATTCCCAACAAACCTCCCTCATCCTCACTACCTTTAACAAGAGGTGTTCCTCAAGGATCCTCCCTGTCACCAATCCTCTTCTCTGCTTATATTAACGACCTTCCCCATGTTATACACCATTCCCAGTACCATTTGTATGCCGACGATTTCCAAATTTACCTATCCTTCCATCCTTCAGACATGTTCGAAGCATCTCGTAAGATTCAGGATGATATTCAGAACATCATCAGATGGACAGTGAAAAATAAGCTACGCCTGAATCCAGAGAAAAGCTAGGCTATCCTTATCGGTTCAAAACCTACCCTTAATTCCCTCCCTTGCTATCCATTACTTTACCTCAATAACCGTACAATTCAATTTCAAATTTCCATCAAAAACCTCGGAATCACCTTTGATCAAAACTTATCTTGGAATAACCACATTTCCCAAATAACCAGAAAATCCATCATGATCCTCAAACAGCTCCAAAGACATCGTGACTTCTTTCCCCGAAGTACCCGCCAACTTCTGGTATCCTCTCTCATTTTTCCCTACTTTGATTACGGGTGCTTGGTGTACGGGGGGCTGTCAGTTGAGCTAGAGATGAGACTAATGAGACTAATAGTTTAATAAGATTTATCTTTGGGGTCGACAGACGGTCTCACGTATCTTGCCGATATAAAAAGCGATTTTCGACGGCAATACTTTCTCGGCACTTTCCTATTCCAGTCATTAAAAACCAATAAACCAACCTATATCCCAGACCTACTTACTCTGCGTTCCTCCGTTCACCGCCTGAAGATCCCAACCTTCCAACCTATAAGCCCCCTCACATAGAACTGCCTCCTTTGAAAAATCCTTCGTCATCCGTGCTTCCTCTTTTTGGAATTGCTTACCTATCCATATTCGCAAAGTCTCTTCCTTAACTTCTTTTAAACATTTTTTATCTATCCATCTCCTCGATCTTCAATCTTCCTCAAAAATGTTAATAATATATAATAAATGTACATGTATTAAAATTTTTACTGTTGATTGAATTTTATTTATTATTATTTTTTTTTTTTTTTACTTAATTTTAATTTTTAATTTATATTTTTTTTTTTTTCTTCTCTCTACTTTTTTTTTCTCATAATTTAATTTGTAATGCTGATGCGCTGATTTTTAACTAATCTCAGCCAGACAATTGTATCTTTTTAATGTGCACTTTAATTATTCTTAGGGGACAGTCTGTCCCAGAATAAAGTTTATTTTTCATTTCATTTTCTCCCCTTTTCGTTTTGGAGCTGTTTTCTCATGGAAGCCTTCCCACTCTTTAATTTTGTTTCTATAGTTTGTTCTGTCTTTAATTGTTTCTTCATTTAAGCCAATTTCGTTTAAATATTCATGTACCTTTTAAAGCCTCTTAAGGGGAGGAAGATCTACGGTCGACCAAATGTTCAGCCTTCGTATGATGCTAGAAAAATCACTAGAGCACAGGATGACGACGCATCATCTACTTGTCGATTTCAGAAGTGCTTATGACAGCATCAAAAGACCCAAGTTGTACGAAGCATTACGTGAGATAGGCATTCCCTCAAAGCTGACCCGCCTCATAAAGATGACCATGGATGAGGTGAAGTGCTCCGTCCGGATCCAGGGAGAAATATCTCCAGAATTCGACTCCAGGAGAGGAGTAAGGCAGGGCGATGGTCTAGCATGCCTGCTGTTCAACCTGGCCCTTGAAAAAGCAATAAGAGATTCCGGAATACAAACAAGCGGAACAATCTTTGACAGGCTGGTGCAGATACTTGGTTTTGCAGATGACCTGGACCTGGTGGCAAGATCGTTTGCTTCTTTATCAGAAGCATTTTTGAGGTTGGCTGAAGCTGCGGAATCCATAGGCATGTCAGTAAACCAGCATAAAACAAAGTACATGCGAGCTGGACCCGGAGCGGGGGTTGCAGTAGGAGAAGAGGTGAGAATGGGAACTTTTTCTTTTGAAACGGTAGACCATTTTACTTATTTGGGCTCAATTGTAAGTGGCTCAAATAGGATATCTCTTGAAATAAGCCAAAGACTATTAAAGGCCAACAAGAGTTATTTTGGGCTCAGCAAACATTTGAGAAGCCGAGCTATTACTCGCCGCACGAAATGCCAGCTTTACAAGACCCTAATCGGACCAGTCCTGACCTACGGATCGGAAGCCTGGACCCTGACAAGCCCAGAAGAAAAAGAAGTTCTCATTTTTGAGAGAAAAATACTGCGCCGCATACTTGGGGCCATAAAAGTTGGTGATTATTGGAGAAGGCGGACCAACAGGGAACTTTACCAGATGTATGGTGAAGCGGATGTGATGCGGTATATAAAGCTGGGAAGACTGCGCTGGGCGGGTCATGTTGCTCGGATGCCAGCTGACGAAATCCCGAAGAAGCTATTGGATGGGAGGCTCCATGGAGCTAGAGGAAGAGGTTGACCGCGACTTAGGTGGGAGGATGCTGTGAGCAGGGACTCCAGGGACCTTCTGAAAGACCGCAACTGGCGAGCGACCGCACAAGAAAGAGCTACATGGCGAAAGCTCATAGAGGAGGCCAAGGTCCACGCTGGGCTGTAGGGCCACGGATCATCATCATTACCTTTTAAAGCCAATTTGGTCAGCCTTTTAATCTTTCGAAATGTACAATTTTTCTTGTTAATCTGCTAGGACTCATTCTTTGTATGTGCCCATAGAACATTAGTCTCCTTTTCCTAATTCCATCTATTACTTTTTCTACATGTTTGTATACTTCTTAATTTATAAGTGTCTCCGATTGTTCTGTTTCCTAATATCTTCCTTACAATTTTTTTTTCCTTTTTCCTGATTTCTTCATTTTCTTTTGTTGTTCCTAAAATTAGTGTTTCAGCTGCATATAAACATTCTGGTCTAATTACTCTTAAGTAATGACGAATTTTTAGGTTTCTGGGCAGTGATTTTTAATTGTAAACATCTTTAGTTAGGTAAAATGCTAAGTCCATCTTTTGCAATCTCCGTTGGATAGCTTCTTTCTTCCCCCCATTAGGCTGGATGATTTCTCCTAAATACTTTTTTTTTTATTATATTAATCTTATTTAAAGTTTTTTAACACTCTCCTCTTACTGCTTTCTAGCATTTTTAGGAGTCCTAGATGGTTTATCATAATTTTGTTATCAATTAATATTATTAAATTTATAATTAGGTGATGGGGCTCACCATTTATTTATGTGTATACGCCTTAGGGTCCGTTTATGTTGGAGCTGCGATAAGCGAGGAGAGCGGTGATACTAGCGGAGCTGAGAAAACTTTCCTATGTTTGTCACCGTTGTGTTTATATTGGAGCTGCAAGTAGAGCGGCTACTAACGATAGGAGGTGTCGATAATCACCTCTCCCGTTTTCTCATTTCTTATCCAGTATGAATGTCGAGTTATTAATAAGTGAAATTTTTGTTAGAGCACCGTTGTGGGACTTTTGTTCTCTAATCATTCCATTAAATTTGTAAAACTATTTCATTAATATTATTTTATTAATATTTTGTTTAAAATATTGTAATAGATAAAGAAACGTTGAAAAAAAAAAAAAAAGAAAAGTTTTTACTTACCTGATTGTTGTCATTAGGCTCTCCTCTTCTAAAATAGGTCTACTGTGGCAATTATACCATTTTTCTGCATTTTATCCGAAACCTTTGGTAATATGTAGTCAAAAATTTTGATTTTCATTCGCATACACTCACTAAATTTTCTGGGACGTTGCCTTAAATCTTTATGAAGATGGTGGAATTCCCCAAACGTAAACCTCGCCTAATTAATAAGGTGAGCTGCAAATTCCCGCTCTTTCCGTATGACTGCAGCAACCTAATATTTTACAGCACTTGGCGACAAAAGCATTTCTTCCTCTTTACAATCACTCATTATATACTCACTCGGTATAAACTATATTTACTATTTAATTTGTTAATACCACTGTAGAATAGAAGTGGTTTAAGCTATTTATTTAAGCTCCGCAAGTCTCGCCGCTCTCCTTGCTTATCGCGGCTCTAACATAAACGGACACTTACACACTAAAATAACTTATATTTATAATTTTAAATTTTAAATAATTTTTGCATCGCTTTGGTTCTCCTGCGGGTGAAATTTTGCTATAGAGAGGATTTTAAATATTTTTTAAGGTATCGACAAATTTTTCTTTTCTATCGAGCAAAAACTCCTTATTTTTAAGCTTTTACTTCCTCATATATCTTCTTTGTTTTGCCTTTTTGCTTTGTAGTACCTTTTACAATTTTCCTCATTATACCATTTTGGAATGATTAAAGTTTTTTGTTTGTACTTTTTCCAATGGATGAAAACAATGGTGCCCCATAAAGCGAGGTTGATCGGATTACACATTTATATATAACTAGCTGAAAATACCCCGCTCCGCTACGGTTTAATATCATTAGGATGAAGGACAACTTAAATTAGTAAAAGTTAAGCTTAGCGTTGATAATTATTATTACTTAAATAAACCTGAACAATTCCATTCTTAGAATAATTTCAATAAGTAAATTTGACAATTTGCAAAAGCTAATTTTATATTATTTTGATAGCCCTCCAGTGAAGCTTCGAGGCAGCACTACCATCTTACCCAGCTCTGATACCAGACCTTTTCTTATGGCATACTTTAAGTGAATATAGTTTTAACTTCTCAACTTTTTTGAAGAAAGTTTGGTCTTTCTGTTTCTGTTTTTGCGTATATATCAAGCATAAATTGGTTGAGGAGATTACAAAATTAAAGTAAATAAGGTTCTTCACCTCCTCGCTCCACTAACATTTAGGCGTAAAAATCAGCTGCAGACACAGTTTTCTTAAGTGATGTATTGGAGTTTGGGTCATGCTGAGGGATGTTAATACTGTACCTTTCTTCTCCATGGTAGAACATGATACGATACTGAAGAGAATCATACATTTGATAGAACTCACTGATTCTTATCTGTTTTTTGTCCCTACATCGAACTGGCCTTACATGTCATCACCAGAGAACATATGTAAGTCTTTTAACCTCCTCTTTAACATAAGTCTTTTAATAGCTTCTCTTCACGAAACAACTCAAACTTGTGAGTTGTAAGTAACCTCTGCAGCTACCATGGGTTCACAGAAAGTACCAATATTATAAGGTTTCGACATCGATCGTATTTTTATTTGTTTACAACTATAAGGAAATTAAACGGTGGTCAAAGTTTGCGGCTTAAAGATCTAACGTATTTTGTAACATAGCTTATATCCAAATACCATATGATAATTAATCTTTTATTATTTACCCAATAAAAATTGAAATCGCATTTTTCGCAAGTTAGCCGCGTTCCAGGCCGATTTTTTAAAATTCCTTTCTTAGTGAGCACCTACGGCCCTAGAGGAATCTACGTATCGAATTTCATTCCAATCCGTTCGGTAGTTTCTGGGATTTCGTGTTAAGTGAGTGAGTGGTATTTGACAAATATATAATAGATTAATTTTAAGCGTAAAGCTAAATTTGTTGCAGATAACAAATGGTTCAGTTTGTAAGATTGTAATCTCGCTTTTCTTATTTTATTAAGTAAGTGGGCCGAAAACTCAAGGTATCTGTCAAACTTAATACCCAAGTAAACAATGTTTTTCGAAAGTTTGTTTACAGAATTATTAATTTTGAAAAGATACTAAAATTTGTTAGTTCTTCTTATATGTCCGTACTTCGTGCTTAACTTTGATGGTGCACTTTTGTTGTTAGTCATTACCTCAGTTTCCTCAAAGGAAATTTGTAATCCTGTTTTGTTTTTTTTACAGCAGTTTATTTAAGCAATTTTATCTGTTTTTGTAACAAAGCTAATGACGAACGCGGAAAAGGTAGATATAAAGGTTGGGAATCATAGCTTACAATACGTAGAAGATTATAAATACCTTGGGCAGTTGGTCTCTTTTACAAATAGATCGTGGAAGGAAGAGGACAGAAGAACATCCATAGGTTGGGCTAGGTACTGGTCATTGAAAACAATAATAAAAAACGATTTCCCGAAAGAGATAAAAAAGAAAGTGTTCGATAATTGTATACATCCAGCCGTCTCCTTTAGTAGTCAGACGTGGTCCCTAACAAAAGCCCAAACAAGGAAACTGATAAGCTGTCGAAGAGGAATAGAAAGGAATATGATAAAGATAAGTAGGAAGGAGAAGGTTAGGAATTGTGTCATCAGAGAGAAGACTGGCCTTAAAGACATAATTCACCATATCGAGAAACAAAAATGGAAATGAGCGGCACTTTTAAGGAGAACTGATAAAAGGTGGTCAATGGAGGTGACTTACTAATTACTACAAAAGGCGAAGAGGAAGACAGTTAAAAAGATGGAGTGACTTCTTTAAGAAGAAGGCCGGACCACTATGGTGGGGAATGGCAAGGGATAGAGATATATGGAAAGAGAAGTGGATCCAAATCGCGAACCCGGCTTCCCAGTAGGCCAGTCGTCTGGGGAAGTCTAGGCCTATACTGTCTGAGGGAAGGCCCGTGTTCAAACTCACTGAAGAATTTTGTTTGTAAATATGATAATAATTGTGGACTTACCATATTTGTAGATATGTTAAATTTTTATTGTATTTATTTGAATTATTGTTTATTTGTTGAGTTATGGACATAATAAAAGGCTATTATTATTATTATCTATTTTTGTGCTACCTGAACACTATTTGCCAGAATAACTAAGTCATCTGCAAATGCAGAACAATCGATTATTTCAATTTTGTATATTATATTTATTCCTTTGTTGATCAATTTTTCAATATATTTTTTTCTGTTTCAAATTTTACTTTATTTTATTTTTTATTCCACTAATCCCTGTTGAACAGATCCGCTACCTAGGACTCCACTTGGACAAACGTCTTACTTGGAATCCACATACAAGACTAAAACGACAAGAAACTGCCCGTCGTTACAGACTACTTCAACATTTACTAGACAAACGATCAAAGCTCCCAATCAATTACAAAAGACTCATATACATAACTGTGATTAGATCTATTTGGACGTACGGAGTTGAGCTTTGGGGCTCTACTAAACTATCCAATTCATCTCGTATCCAATCTTTGCAATCCAAAATCTGAAAAGAAGATGGCCTAGGGACCTTTTAGTGTAGATTTTATTGAAGTGCTACTAGTGAGTAGTTCTTCACAAGTTATTTACATGCCATTGTATTCACTGTCAACACATTTACTAGTTGTATATTATTTTGTACAGTTGTAAATATCAATAAATGGAAAAAAAAAAAAATATTTTTTTCTGCTATCTTATAATGCAAATCTGTAATTTCTTTTATTCACTTTGGTATATTCTAAATAGCTCTGGGCCCAATATGACACACACACGCGCGTGCTACACACACAAAATAAATTGTTTAGTTCACAGAAGGATGCGGGGAGTTGAGACATTTTTTTTCTTGGTATGCATATACATATACATCAAAATATAACCCGTTTTATAATTTGAGTACCTATATAATACCGGTAAGCCCAGATGATTAGAAAACGTTGCGGTGACCCTTCTTGAAAAACGTACTCTAAGTTGCCTTAGTTCTTATATCAAAATAACACTCAAAAATATGTACAAAATATTGTTGTAAAATGCGATAAAATTGTCTCATCATCAATGTCATCCAACGCTATATTTTTATTAAATTCGTAAACCAAACATGAAGATTTGATATTCCAAAAAAAAAAAAAAAAAAAAAAATGTAAACAGAATTCAGACAACACTTACCCCCTCCATTTCTCCAATTAAAGCTTTAC
Organism: Euschistus heros; assembly: GCA_003667255.2. NCBI lineage: Eukaryota > Metazoa > Arthropoda > Insecta > Hemiptera > Pentatomidae > Euschistus > Euschistus heros. Next base: position 529,224 of record RCWM02000478.1, on the reverse strand, counting down.
TGCCGATTAAATTTTCATTGATCCGATGGAGATGCCTACTCAATAATTAGTAATGATACTGCCATCGTTGTATTAAAGGAAGTATTTTCATTTGTCGATTCAAGACAAAACACGAGTGAGGTAGCGTACACTTTAGTAGCGCACACTGTTGCATACATTGAAGATCATTCGAAGGTCCACCCCATTTGCTTTTTCTAGTATTTCCGTTCACTTTCAATGACCATAAAATCGATTTATCACATGGTCACTCTAATCTGGTCAAACATTCAAGGCCTATACACGACAAAAGTTTTATTTCAATTCAAGGCGTAAAAATCGATTTCAGACAAATTTCTTTTTGTTTCTTAAAAATTTTCTTTTTGATATTTCAAAATCTTATTTACATGGATACGTCATTTGGCTGGGGTAGGGTTGGGCGATAGTCTATAGTTAGCGCTATCGATAGGCCGATACTATTGCTATCGATAGTTTTTCGATAGTTGCTTCCTTTTTTTTTTTCCAAAGCTATTCAATAAAGAATTTCAACTAATTTAATTAAATTCAATTATCTACTTACTATTTAAAATTTGCAGGATTTTCTAGATTAGTTTTCGTCGAGAATTGCAATCCCCCCCCCCTGTAGATGATGTAATCAGCTAATATAGCATGTTATTAAAAGACATTAACTCCGATAATACCTTTTAATGGACGGCATCCCATCAACATTGCTCAAAAAAATCAATAAAATTTGTTATTTAATTTTCCAGAGTAGTTGTTTTCGTCGAGAATTGCAATACCCCCCCCCCCTGTAGATGATGTAATCACCTAATATAGCATGTTATTAAAAGACGTCAACTATTTATTTATTTATTTATCTACCTTCCTTGCCACTAGGGTTGGGAGATAGTCGATAGTTAGAACTATCGATAGGCCGATACTATCGGTTGAGAACTATCGATTGCTATAGATAGTTTTTCGATAGTTGCTTCCTTTTTCCCCAAAGCTATTCAATAAAGAATTTCAACTAATTAAATTCAATTATCTACTTAATATTTAAAATTTGCAGGATTATAAATTATAAGATTATATCATAAAGATGAGAGGAAAAAAAATAATTTATTTGAATTTTAAAAAAGTATTTACAATTTACATGGTTACAATAATAATGAACAAATCAAATCTTTAGAAAAAAACAAAAACAAAATAGTTAATTTCAAGAGTCAAGTGTGCTCCTTGAGCCACATATTTCCCGAAAGAAAAACTAGCATTTCTGCTTTCCTTTGGCTTTTTTTTTTTTTTTTTTTTTTTTTTTTTTTTTTTTTTTCCTCCTCATAGTAACCCTATGAAGAGGCAATTTATTTAAAACGTGTGCCATTGCCTTGCGAGGCATATTACACGCTTGGTTATGTTACAATTTTTTTTTTTAGTACAATTGATTTTATAGCTTTATAAATACATAGGTATACACAGTAGTAAATAAAAAATTATAATAATAATAATAATACGAAATAAATAAAATAAAAAAATAATAATAATACGAAATAAATAAAAAAATAAATAAAATAAAAATAAAAATAAAAAAAAAAGAAAGAAAGAAAAAAAAAGATATATATATATATATATATATATATATATATATATATATATATATATATATATATATATAAATAAAATAAAAAAATATAAGAAGGGAGAAATACAGCAATAATAAGCTCATAGATGAATCGGCGCACATCGAACCATAGATGCCTTCTCAAACAACAAGATTCATGAATTATTATAGTTGCATTTTTTTTTTTTTTTTTTATTTAATTTATTTCAATTTATCAAAATTAATTGAATTTATGAATTTTTTGAATGGTATGTAATATTTATTAAAAATTGTAGTCTGAGATTCCTTTGGCTTAATATTTCAGAGAACCCTTAAGCTCTGGGAATTCCGCATTCAATTACAAAAAAACTCGACGCTGGACAGAGACAGATCAGTATAATTCCGGGAGTTTCAAAACTCGAGGGTAAAAAAGATCTATCGATAGTGTTGTGGCACGACCTATCGATATATCGATAGTAACTATCGACTATCGACCAACCCTAGGCTGGGGGTTTATACGTTTTTAATGTAAAATTATGCACTCCTTAGCTCTGTTTATGTTGCGTCAGATCGAAAACTTGCCGGTAGTTCTCTTATTTAAAATTAAATAATAAATATTTTCTTTTAATTTAAGATTTATCACAAGGACCTACCGTTAAGGAGCTTTTTTTAGTTTGAATAAAAATAGTCACTTTTTGCCAACATTTGTAAGAGTTGAGGCTTCTTTAGACATGCTCAGAGCAGGTTGGTGTTGCTCGGACAGACAATTTGCTTATAGTAACCTAATTAGCTCCCTTGTTAAAAACATAATGGAAGATATTTTCTGTTAAATAGCATTTGGTGCTTGGCACTGCCGTTTAGGAACTTTATTGCTTTGAATGAAAAAAAGCCATGTTTGAAATCGCTATTTTCTCCCAAATTAATTTCGAGTAATCATTGATTGTTAATTTAATTTCTACATTAAGTAATTTTATGCTTTTAAATCATAAATATTTAAAATATAAATTAGTAATCGCAGTACATTATAGATAGACATGTCTATGACCTATCGTTAATCCTAATTAGGTAGGAATTGAGTTTTTTTTTTTTCTTTTTTTGATTTCTTAACTTGTTTTAAATTTTAAACCTTAAGGTTTATTTTATGTTTCGTGTTATACAGGGTGAGTATCTCTTAATGTAAAAAAAAAAAAAAAAAAAAAAAAAAAAAAAGGTGAAATTAGATCAAAAATTCTATTCTATACTTTTCTATTCCAATCCGTTGCAGATATACGATAAATCAAAGACTTTTTTGAGAAAACCACGTTTTTTCCATAAAAGCTGTAATATCTCCATTTTGTTTAAATAATTTTCAAATTTTTACCACATTTTCAGATTCAGCATTAAATTTTCTATAATAGCTGAGTACCTGTAACCTAGAATTTTACAAACTTGGTATCTAAAGAACAGCTTGATCTTATTACAGACTTATTTAAGGAAGTCACAATGTCGTATTTACTTCAACGCTCAACATTTTTCGACAAAGCTATCCACAAAACGTCAAATAGCACAAAAACTGGCAAATCTAATCACCTTTCGAATGATATGTTAAACGTAATGATTTTGGTTCAATTTCATGGAGAAATTCACTTTTGAAACCTTAAAAACATGTTGTTTTCATTTGTGGTACAAATCAGTTACTTGTGTCAATTAAACATTATGACAATCCCTTCATGAAAATGTGCATTTTAAACATAATAAACTCTTCATTGGAATAAAAAGCAAAGAAAAAATTATTGTTTAATAGAAAATAAAGGAAAGGTGTCAATAAAGCGACACCAGATCTGAGGATCTTATGTTATTACATTTATTTAGTTACGTATTATTATTATTTAGGATTTATCTTATTAGATTTTCAATGTAATGTTTAAAATCCAATAATAATGAACATAGACCTCAACTTTGCTGTTAGCTTCTCAATGCAGATTGTGTTGAAGAATACTACTTTTTGAGGTGAATTTTATGGGCAGATAAGTCAGTTTTTACAGGGGAAGGCGTTTCTACCGTGGCAGCTACATCGTCATTATATTGTTCATTATAATTATTCTTAAGGGGCATTTGTCCCAAGAATAAAATTTATTTTCATATCAAAAATAGAACTATAACTGAACTGATATAATTGTTCATTGTTAATTCGTGAAACCAATTATTTGATATTGACTTGATTCATAATGAAATCAAGATGTAGAATATTGGCGTGAAATTCCAAATCCATTTTCCAGATTTTTTTATTGAATAGTTTTTTCACTAAACTATTTTTAGATAAGAGGTTTACTCAAAGAAGAAGTTAAATCACATTGAAAACCGCAGTACAAAAAATTATTCCCCTTCTTATTTCTTGAAAAATTTACTGGTTTTGGAATTCTACGCTACAATTAATTAATACAATTTTTACAAAATATTTTGCATTTAAATTGTTTACAAGAGTTTTAACTTTTAGATTGATATTTCAGATCGTCTTTTGTTGGCTGTTAGCCAAAAAACAAAACAAACAACTACGCGTCCTTGCTAGCGAACGCTAGTACACGGCCTAGGTTAGGGTAGCATTGATCTCGTACGGCGTACATGGCCCCGAACTACTGCGCCGCGAAACACGATACTCTTTCAGATATAACGGCTTGTTCATTCCACCGTTTGTTCAACACCGTTCGATCACTTCCCTATCAGACTGTTGACAGAGGCCGACCTGACCGGGATCCCGAAGGATGGCTACCGATGAGGTGGGGCTCTTGTGGGCGCCAACTTCTGAAATGAATACATCCGGGCGGAAGCTGGTGATGAATGAGTCAATTCCACAATGGGCGATAGGAACTGTGACAAACAGGAACAACAACCGATCTAGTTGGCTACTACGTTTTAGTGTAGTAGTTTTTAGGAGGGCCGTTGAGAAGTGAGAGAAAGAGAAACAAAAAGTTTTCTGTCAAAGATGAAATTATTTTATAATTTTTTTTTTAAAGACTTAATCTTACATTAAATTATTCGGCTTGGAGATTTATTATGTTTGTGGTGATTAGCGGATTTATTGAACTACAAATAATACATAACATTATCAGTTCGAAAGACAGCAATGAAATGTTTTAAAATTGGTATAAACCAGACTTGACCTGAAACTGCTCGTCTTTTCTAACTACTCCAACATTTACTAGACAATCGTTCAAACCTCCTAATAAGTTACCGAAAACTTATTTACATGACAGTAATTAGACCCATTTGGACAGCTTTTGGGCTCCGCCATACCTTTTAATTCTTCTCGTATCCAATCCTTACAATCCAAAACCCTCAATGCTACTTATAATGTCACGAAAATACCTGTATACAACAACCTTAATCTTCCATATGTTGGCGATTTGGGCAAAACAAGAATTTGCTTCTTACAATCGTTTCAAGTTCCCGATTTGTTATATAAGACATTTATATACCAGTAATTAGACATATTTGAATATACGGATTTGAGTTGAGGACTCTACTAAACCTTTCAATTATTCTTCTATCCAATTCATACATTGCATTGTATCCAAAAAATCCTTAGTAAAATCCTCAATGCTCATTATTATGTCACAAACAAACTTATCCATAAAGATCACAATGTTCCATATCTTGCTGATTAAGCCCAAACCATATACCAATCCCTTAATTGTAATAACTACTGATATCAAATCCACTAGTCGCTCAACTTGCTTTCCGTTCTATTTCGGATAACTCTCCGAGGTTTCTAAAAAGAAGATGGCCTCAAGATCTTTTATAGAGTACTACCAATGGAGGATTGCCTTGCAAGTTATAGTCATGTTACTAGATTTATATGATATATACAGTTGTAAATATCAATAAAAAGATAAAAAGAAAAAAATTTATTTTTTTTTAAGATGAAAAATTTTCGGAGGCTTCTGAAAAAAAAAAAATTACTTAAGGTCCTCAATATTACGAAATAATATTGCAATAATAATTTTTATTGAAGTGCTACAAGTTGGTAGTTGTTTTACAAGCACATGATATTATGAACGTCATGTTCACATTTACTAAATGTATTTTCTGCAGGGTTTGAAATCGAAAATTAAAAATCACCCATCAAGAATTTTATCTGGAATTTTTAAAATAATTTGATGATTTTTTTTTTTGATCATAAGTGATAAAAATCACAACATGCAAAACTCATAACACATCTTGACAGCAATCGGGACGAACCTGGAAACATAACAGATGTATACACTGACGGAAGTAAGATAGGTGAAGAACCTTCAGGGGCAGGAGTTATAATATTTACTAAACAGGGGCAAACGATCGAGTATAATTATCGACTGGGACCTCTAAATTCGAACAACCAAGCGGAAAAATATCCAGTACTCAAAGCGACCGAATTAATCACAACAATACCAGATATACATCAACATATAAACATACATACTGATAACATGAACATTCTACATGCAATAAGAAATCCCAATATTCACGACAGACTAACAGAAGACATAAAACGGAATCTCATCAAACCTATTGAACGACACATTACAATTAAACTGAATTGGGTAAAAGCTTACTCAGGTATTTTAGGTAATGAACTGGCAGACCACATTGCTAAAAAAGCAGCTACAGACACTACACTTACCACAAACCTCGCAAAAATACCACTCACATATTTTAAACGTGAAGTGAGAAAAGAGAAAATACGAAAATGGAACGAGCACTGGACACAATCAAACAAATCATATTACTTACACCAATACATACCCCTCATAACAAATACAAACTTTAAACACTAAAAAGCTCAGACTACAAAATGACTCAATTCCTGACAGGACACGGACAAACGGGACAATACTTCAAACGTTTTCACATTTCAGACACCGACATATGCAAATGTGACGGAAAGACACTACAGGACTTTCCTCACTTTCTTTTTAGTTGTCCAATTTATGACAAGGAATGATTTCCATTAATTCGCAACATAATATTAGGTGGAGGAACTTGGCCGGAATATCAGACTACTATTTTTAATAAATATTACATACATTCAAAAAATTCATAAATTCAATTAATTTTGATAAATTGAAATAAAAATAAATACAACTATAATAATTCATGAATTTTGTTGTTGTTTGAGAAGGCATCTATGGTTCGATGTGCGCCGCTTCATCTATGAGCTTATTATTGTTGTATTTCTCCCTTTTAATATTTCTTTGTTTTATTTTTTTTTTCTTTCTTCATTTTCTTTTTCTTTTTCTTTTTTTTATTTATTTCGGATTGTTATTATTATTATTTTTATTTATTTCGTATTATTATTATGTATTTAATACTGTTTATACCTATGTATTTATAAAACTATAAAATAAATTGTACTATAAAGATTGTAACATAACCAAGCGTGTAATATGCCTCGCAAGGCAATGGCACACGTTTTAAATAAATTGTCTCTTCAGAGGGTTACTATGAGGAGGAAAAAAAAAAGAAAAAAAAAGTGATAAAAATCAAATTCTGATCATTATTTTTGAACAAAATTTTTACAATTAATAATAATAATAATTTTTGAGTTATTCCTTTCTAAATCAGAAAGTTAAATTTTTTTAATTATCTCTAAGATGTACTTTGAGTATTTTGTATACAAATATATTGATCAATTTGTGTGTAAAAAATGATTTTTAGTTTCTGATAAATATTTTTTGATCGCAATTTAATCATTATTATTTATGCAATACCGTATCACTCAGTGAGTGATCATAATTTTTGATCAAATCAATAAACATAAAAAATCAATTGAAATTTTTATTTATAAATCAGGAATGATTTTTAAATTAAAAATCAAATATAATAATTATTATACGATTTTTGGAAAAAATAATTATTGATTTCAAACCCTGATTTTTGTATGAATGTCTATTGATAGTTAAATAAACAAAACTGAAAAAAAAAAAAATGTTGAGTTTTCGAATCACATATTTTTTTTATCACTGAGGACGAATAGTATCAAAGAAGAAATAAAATCAAGAATAATATCAGGAAATAGGTGCTATTGGTCTTTAATAATTTTTTTTCAAAATAGAAATATATTCAGCATTCTCAAAATAATAAAAAGTCCATCGAACGATCCTACAACCGGTTGTTATATACTGGAGTGAGACATGGACCCTGATTTAACGTGAAGAAAATGCATTAAACATGTGGGAAAGGAAAATCATACGAAAAATATACGGTCCAACTAACAATAAGTATCAACTGAATCTTTTGCGAATAAGGACGAATGAAAAAATGAAAACTTTATATGCAGCCCACGATATTGTCGCCAATATAAAAAGAGGCAGAATATGATAGCTAGGGCATTTGCAAAGAATGGAAGCTAGTAGGCTCCCTAAGATGATTGAGGGACAATCGGGAGGAAAGAGAAGAAGAGGAAAGGCCTCGACTTTGATGGCTTTAAAAATGGAGGACGATCTTCGGACTGTAGGTGTGAGAGGATAGAGAAGGGCAGCTGAGAATGGAAGAGGATTGTGGAGGAGGCCAAGGTTCTGCAAGGACCATATCACCATAAGATGATGATGTTTTTTTTTTTTTTTTTGTGTCTACATTTTATTTAAGAAAAAAAAATACCAGTTATTGGTTTGGAGAATCAAGTATTGATTTTCGTAACGGGTACATCACCATTGAGGCATGAAAAAACAACAAAAAAAACTGTATCTCTACAACCTATAAATGGTTTACTTCAGTTATTGATGTCTGATAATAAAAGCCTCGCAGACTAATACGGCAGTGGCCCCGAGATCTTTTGTAAAATTTATTTATTTTGGAGTTCTGGCAATGACCAGTTCCTCTACTCATGTTGAGGAAATGCACTATAGCGCTCTCACTCAGCCTCCACTGGTTTTTTAAACCAGTGACGCAGCTGAGAAAGAAGAGCTGGGACCTCTCTATGCCTGGCTTGTGTTTTGTAAATAAAGTACGATTGTGTTTTTAACTTATAATTTAATAGAAAGTTCTTTTCTGTTATCTTTTTATTTATTTTTTTCTATGTGTATATTTTTTTTAATTTTATATCTATTTTTTTTCTCTTTGTACATAATGTTTGAATGTAATCATTGAAGTCGTCTATATAACCTATTGCCCACATTTGTGGCAGATTGTAATAATTACTCAATAAAAGTTATAAAAAAAAAAGATAATAAAAGCAAGGACTGATGGAAGTGTTTAGCCCCGATACAATGTTTACTCTTCAAATCAGAAAACTCTATACTTATTTAGCATTGGGTTTCAGTTTGTTTACGTATGCAAATGATAATAATGTCTCAGAAATGACGTATAAGTAAAAGCATCAAACTGATAAGATGAAATATCGATTATATCCAATGTTATCAATATCGTGGTGTTTACCAATTTCAGCTATCAAAATTCTCGACTTTTTCAAGAATTTTTCTAGAAATTCCCGTTTTTTTTCAAAAATATCTCTAGAAAGTTTAGCCTATCGATATTTAATGCTGTTTGAATAATAATTAACATATCACAGTTAAACAATATGTAAGGTTGAGCAACCTTCAATCATCTGTTAATTATTTATCATCTGTGTTTATTACTTTATCTTAACCTTCATTAACCTATTTTAATTGCTGTTTGCTGTAACTTACTATTGTATTTACGTGTAATTTAATTCTTTACTTTCATTGAATAAATCACGTTTTAACGATCTTAGAAATATAAAAAAAAAACATTTTTTTTTTTTTAACAATGTGATATACGATATATCTACGATGTATACATTTTAGTATGTCGGTATATAAAACAATGTTCGATGATGACATAATTCCCGATTATGCTGTATTTTTCTTTTTCATCGATAAATTATTTAACAATAACAAAAATAAACAAATTTTGATTGTTTGATAAATCTATATATATAAAAATGAATGTGTGTGTGTCTGTCTGTACTCGATAGATTCAAAAACCATACATCCAATCGCTGTGAAAATTTGGGAAGTTATTAAGTATATCTCCGGGAAGGTTTTTGTAAATTTTTATTTAAATCAGAGTTGGGGTTCAAGAAATATCCCAAAAATATCAAAATAATATTTATTTTTTATAAATACTACTTTAGTGCAGGTGTTTTTAAACAATTACCAACAAAACATATGTTCTCAATTAATCTATATCTCCTTAGTTTTTTATGAAGGTTTTAAGAAGAATAAAATTTCCGTAAAACGATTTCAAATTCATTTTGATGTTTAAGGTTTATATGTAGGTATGTTCTTAAAATAACATTTAATTAGTAAAGTGATAAGAATCAGTAAGTTCTATCAACCGTATGATTCAGTATCGTCTCATGTTCTGCGATGGAGAAGATGGGTGCTGTATTAACATCCCTCAGCGTGACCCAAACACCAATACACCACTTAAGAAAGCTGTGCCTGCAGTTGATTTTTACGCCTAAATGTTAGTGGAGCGAGGAGGTGAAGAACCTTATTTAGTTTAATTTCGTAATCTCCTCAACCAATTTATGCTTGATATGTACGCAAAAATAGAAACAGAAAGACTAAACTTTATTCGAAGAAATCGAAGAAGTTGAGACTATATTCACTTAAAGTATTCCATAAGAAAAGCTGATGGTCTGGTATCAGAGCTGGGTAAGATGGTAGTTCTACCTCGAAGCTTAACTGGAGGACTATCAAAATAATATAAAATTAACTTTTGCAATTATTTTAATAATGGAATTCTTTAGGTTTATTTAAGTAATAATAATTATCAACTTTAAGCTTAGCTTTTATTGATAACTTAAATCAATCAAAAAGACAACTTAAGTACTTAATTCTAATGATATTAAACCGTATCGGAGCAGGGTACTTTCAGCTAGTTAACCATAAAAAGACAGAACAGTATCTTCCCCCAGAACCCACTTTTGACTGTTTTTTTGTTATCTGCCGTATTTGAGTCTAAAATGCGATTATTTTTCCAACTTGGTTTCCTTTAGTAATCCTTTCATAGTGACCTCAATGATATGGAATTGTAGCTTTTAAACCCATATTACAAAAGCAAAGGATGGAAATCATGTTTGAACAATTGCCAAATCGCTTATCTGTTCTGTCTCATCGATACAATTTCAATTTATTGGACCCTTATTTAATGATAAGTACACATCAACGTCACTTGAAGTTTTAGTATGGCAGGCATCGAAGAAGGTGAGTAATAGCCATTTTTTCATTAATACCTTTGAATAATTTTTTTCCTTAATATCTTTAAATAACATTTTTTCGTTAATATATTTATAACATTTAAAAAAAAACAACTACAAATCGACATATTTCAATTTCGTTACCCAAAACATTCTTAGTTTTTGAAATATTTTGATTTAACAACAAATATACATCAGGAATATACAAATCATTCCTGCTTTGAACTACTTTGAATGGTTCTCTGTTTATTAATTTCAGAAAACATAGACCTGAAAAACATTGATGTAATTAATATTTTATATGTGTGTATATATATTAATATTTTAATATCTTCGGACCCTTTAATATCTGCAAACCACTCAAATTCAAAGCACAATTTATAGGAAATTAAAAAATATCTTTTGGGCGATGACGAATATTCTATGGATTCACTTCAATCTCACCTACGTCATCTGATGAGAGTATGTCAACGAGCAGTGGCTCAATATAATTTTCAGATGTACCTTAATCAATTCATGTATTGGAAATTTTATTGTTGTGATATTAGTTATTACTTAGTAAGTCTAAAAAAAAAAAACTTAATTAGTATTCAAAGATCTTTAACATATTGTTTTTTTAATTATAAACTCAGAGTTTTCTTTAAAAGCCCATTTTAAAGAAATTGAAATATGTCGAATTGATGTTATTTTTAAAATGTTATAAAGGTTTTAAAGTCTTTCCCGTCAAGAATTATTTTTGTCTACTTCGACTGTAAGAGCGCCGCACTGTGCGGTACCATTCTGGTCACAAATGACGTATTTTAGGAGATATGTCACAAAATAAGTGACCATTTTGAAAAAAGTTTCGGAAACAAAATGGCCTCTATTCGAATATGATATCCCTGGATCTTGGGAACCAATGGCTATATAGAGCACACCTTGTTCTTAAATTGAAACAAATTAAGTTTACTTTAAAAGTATGTAGATTGACTATACCTATCAGACGCTTCCTTAACTGACATATTGAGCAAAAACTGAAAAAATTCTGAAATTTTAGCATTAACGAAGACTTTTTCAGACTTTCGCAAATTTTCCGTAAGTTCCCGACTTATTCTCCAATTTTTCCCCACCATACGAAATTCCCGACTAGTAGACACTTAAAATATTTTTTATTATTAATTGAAGTATTTGGTGGATAAAGGGGTTATGTAATACAACATAATTTTCAGTAGAGAGAGAGTGGTGCTGCCCATTTCAAATGGGTTGCTAAAAACACAGCATACTTAATCAATCCAAATATGACATTTTACAATATTCAATATTAAAAAAAAAAAAAAAAAAATGTAAATTTTCTTATTGCCATAATAGTCATTATTTTTAAAAATCTACATATAAAAATGATCGATCCCATGCGGAATATAAATTACAATTAAAACGAAATTTAAAATATTAAAAAGATAATATATAACCTTATTTAGGTATAACAATATAAAATAAATATATAACTATTCACATAAATAACAATAACAATAACTGTATAACTATTAACAATAACAATAGCTATATAACTAATAACAATAACAATAACTATATAAAAACTAGGATAAACATGCAACATATATCTCATTCTACCCATTTTTCTTTCTTTGTATAAACTTTCCATCTCTTTTTCTCTTACCAAACCATCAGTTACCATATATGTGGTGGTGGATTATTCCCAGGGAGTCCAATATAATATTTTCTGCTAACACAGCCACGTCCTTCATATCAATGCTCAGGTCTTCCATGAAACTCCTTGTTCTATTAGGTATAGTTCCGCAAGCTCCGAACCATACGCCTCTCACGTGGAACTCTCTTTCGCCGAAAGTCTCACGGAACCTTTCTTTAAGGAAAGGGATGCATTTGTCGTATATTCCTTTCTTTTCCCTTTCCACTTTAACTGCCTGATCCGGATCGTTGCTTTCGAATCTAACCGTGGGATCTAGAACCAACGCTGAATTTACTATTTTTGAAACCGCAACTATATCAGCGTATCGTGTAGATCCATCGGTATCGATGCAATATACCTCATCGAAGCAGGCAAAATCTTTTTCTTCAAGGAGCCTCATTGCTTCGTTTTTAACTCTGTGATGGCGGCGTGTTATAAGGAGGGAGTTGTTGGGGCAAATTCCCAGCACATGTGCTGGTGTTTCAGACTCTCTGCCGCATTTGCGACAAAGGGACCCAACTTCTCTCTTCTGCTCGCTGACGCCTGGGACTCCACGCAGGGGTGCGTAGTTAATGTTAAGCTTAAGGGCGTTGGACCATTCAGACCCGGATAGCACCTTCTTGTCGTACAGGTAACTATTAGCATTTGGGGTTTCTTTAAAATGTCGAACACCAACGCCCTGCCACCTGCAACTGGCCCACTCTTCAAACGCATTTTCTCTCAACGACTGCCGTAGAGCTCTCACATTCCGGTACACCTGATCAACACCCAATCTATCAGCGCACTCGGAGATTTCTGCTGTATAATCAAAGAAGTTTTTTTTTTTTTTTTTTTTTTTTTTACATTTTCTTTTTACGAAAAAATGTTACATAGCCCCTTCATCTTCTACATATCTCTTTTTCTAGTTGTTTAGAAATATTAAGATTTTGGTATCTAACACATCTGCACATAATTTCTTCATCCAAATAACTTAATTATATATATATTTTTAAATGTGACATAACCCCTTTATACAGCAAAACCTTTAATTAATATAATTACGAATTATTCCAGTTAAACAGTTAAGGTTAAAATAATAAATTGATACTCAAATACTTTTTAAGTAGGTTCTCTAAATTTTAAATGGAATTTAAGTTTTAAAATTAATGGAATATTTCTAAAGGAGCAATATATTGGCTATTAAAAGGAAATAAGTTTCGTAATAGCCTTAGGGAAATTTCATAGCCGGGAATAAAACGATTGAAAGCTATCAGAAAATAAGTTTGTGTAAATAAATTTTTATTACAATAGTAAATAAAGTTTATTTTTTCCAATTATTCGCTTTCACGTATTAAGATATTAAAAAAATATATTCCTACAAGTTAGTACCTCTAAACATCTTTTTTTCTTTTTTTTTAATAACAATTTATTGAAATTTACAACTGTACAAAATTTATACATCAAGTAAATGTGCTGTTAACTATTACAATAACGGGACAAAACATACTACCCATCAGTAGCACTTTAATAAAAATTCTACACTAGAAGGTCTCGGGCCCATCTTTTCAGACGCCTTGGAAGGTTATCAGGAATGGAGTGAGACTCAAGTTGAGAAATTAGGGGATTTGAGTGGTTATGGAGCTTACTATGAAAGGATAGATATTTGGTTTGGGCAAAATCTGCAACATATGGAACATGTCTTTATGGATAAGTTTATTGGTCCCAAAGTAAGGTGCATTGAGGATTTTTCGAAGGATTTTGGATTGTAAGGATTGGATACGAGATGAATTGGATGATTTAGTGGAGCCCCACACACATGTGTCATCAGCGTAAGTGGTGAGGACAGTGGTAGGATGAGTTGGATCTAAACATCTTAAATTATAAATCGATTTCCAGTTTTTTCGATTTATTTTTCGATCCGAATCGATTTACGGCCGTACAAAAAATAATAACCGAGATATCAGTATTGAGGATCGAGAAATAATGTTACCGACACATCGACAATATATATACGACAATATATAAAGTATATAGTTAAAGGAGGTTCGTAATATGTAACAGATTTCTTACATTTGTTGAGAAAAGAAGAAAAAATAAACATAAAAAGATATGAAGTAATACTTCTGAGCCGGAGCACTCTATTTTAAGGGTGAGAGATCTGCGTGCTGAGCTATCTCGGAGGAAAAATAATATTTTATTCAACTGGCTACCTTTGAAGTCGCTACACTAGTTTTGTAAGGAAAACTCTTAAAACAGATTTATAATACTTGTAAATCAAACGCCATACAGCGCCACCATTCGTTATTTTTAGGGATCTTACATGAAAATATAACCTATCCACATTTATTTTCGTTTGTGTCTCGCTAACAAAGAAAAGACATATTTTATTCTTAAAATGCACCAATGAGTGGTTCTTCACAACATATTTATATATTCTTGTAATCGCTATCAACACATTTACTTGATGTATATTATTTTGTACAGTAAATATCAATAAATGAAAGAAAATAAACGAGGAATATCATGTATTAAACAGATTTTCAATTTGAAAACACTAATTAGGTATAAAACAAATGGATGTCAGAAATTTGTAATTTTATTTATAGACTTTAAAAAAGCTTATGACTCGGTAGATAGAGTATCATTGTTCCAAATTTTGGAGAATTTGGGTTGGACAAAAAAGCAACTCAAATTATTAAACAGACATTAACAAACACTAAGGCCAAAGTTAAATTCATGGGTGAAATCTCTAGACAACTTGAAATCACAACCGGTGTTAGACAAGGCGATGGCCTATCTCCAATTTTGTTCAACTGTATTCTTGAAAAGGTTTTACGAACACGGAAAAAAGAAGTTTCAGACATTAAACATGATATCAGAATTGGTAGGAAAAGAGAGAAGATTGATGTGGGCATATTGGCCTTTGTGGATGATTTAGCAATAGTTACAGAAAATGAAGAGATTGCCAAAATTTATAATGAAAAATTACTAGAAAATTTTCCAACACAGCCTCCAAAAACAGAAAAAGAATACATGGATAAGGATGGTAAAGGAGGATATGAGGGTGGCAAATGTGCATTGGAATTCAATGTGGGATAGAGACCAACTTCGGATAGTAGTCAACAGGATCAAATTTCCGGAAATGGCTAAGACACAAGTTAACAGACGGTGGTCAGATGAAAGAAGAAAGCATCAGGCAGAGGTAATGAAAAGATATTGGAGGGAGCGGAAGAGCAAGAAATGAATTGTTGAGCGTGGTCCACAGGTGGCCGAACTCGTAAGAAGAAGAAAGAAAATAAAAGAAAAAAAAATGCAACAAGAGCAAAAAAAAACAAAAACTAACACATATTTTATTTGTTTTTTGTTTTTTATTATTCCTACCTCCCCGTTTTTTCCTGAATTACTCTCTTTTCTTAGTGAAACGTCACCACTCTTCGAGTTAGCTCTAATGCGCTACCAATCCTCAACCATATCAAAACATTCAAAAGCATGATACTTTTTCAAAAATGTATTTAGATATATTATAAAGTAAGTCACAATTGCGCCCATTCATCCCTCTTTACTAAGTCTGTCGGTGTTCCTCAAGGAAGTACCTTAGCTGTCCTTACCACTTACACTGATGACTGATGACACATTCAACATATACTCTCATGCTCCTTACTTTGTCACTAACAAACCTATCCATTAAGACTTTAATGCACCATATGTTGTTGATTTAGCTCAAACCAGATATATATCCTTTCATAGCAAACTCAACAACCATTCAGATCCATTAGTATCACAACTTGCTTCTCGTTCCATTCCAGATAACCCTCCGAAGCGTCTGAAAAGAGGACATCCAACTCATCCTACCATTGCCCTCACACTTAGCTGATGACACATGTTCGTTATCAGTAAATAATGATCCCTTTATTGCCTCCCAAACACTCCAATCCCATATCTTAACCCTTCAAGAATGGTGTGGAAATTGGAGAATAAATACAAAAGACTTATATACATGACTGTGATTAGATCTATTTGGACGTACGGAGTTGAGCTTTTGGGGCTCTACTAAACCATCCAATTTTTCCCGTATCCAATCCTTCAAATCCAAAATCCTTCGAAAAATCCTCAATGCTCTTTACTTTGTGACCAATGAACTTATGTTCCACATGTTTCTGATTTAGCCCAAACCAGATACCTATCCTTCCACTCCTTCCACTACATAACCACTCCAATCCACTAGTCTCCCAACTTGCTTCCTCCTCCATCCCTGATAATCCTCCGAGGGGCCTGAAAAGAGGATGGCCTAGAGACATTTTAGTGTAGATGTTATTGAAGTGCTACTGGTGAGTAGTTCTCCCCAAGTTGTTTACATGCTATTGTATTCACTGTCAACACATTTACTTGTATATTATTTTGTACAGCTGTAAATACCAATAAATGAAAAAAAAAAAAATATTATATTTCAATGATATAATGTACTAATGCACTATTTAAAAAATAAATAAATATTTAATGAAGTAAAAAGGAAGTTAGGAATTCAGATGATCAACGATTAGTTTCAATTTGAATAAACTATTGACAAAAGCAATTTTTATAAAGAAAGCTGTCATACGAATTGTTTAGTTCTGGCTCTGACTTCATCATCCTATTTAATTAATTTCAAAAACCTAGTTTTAATTTCAAATGTTATCATCTGCGGCTCGTCGTTTTCGCCTTCTTCAACATTTACTAGACAAACGTTCAAACCTTACGATTAACTCCATGAGACTCATTCATACGTAAGTGATCGGAATTATTTAGACAAACGGAGTAGAGCTTTGGGGCTCCACTAAACCATCCAATTCTTGTACCCAATCCCTACATTTCAAAATCCTTCGAAAAATCCTCAGCGCTCCTTACTTTGTCACTAACAAACTTATCCATAAAGACCTTAAAGTACCATACGTTGCTGATTTAGCCCAAACCAGATAATTATCCTTTCATTGTAAACTTCACAGTAAAAAAAAGAATAACTATTCAAATCCATTCGTCCAGACTAGGGATGGGCGATAGTCGATAGTTACTATCGATATATCGATAGATCATGCCATTGTACAACTGTACAAAATAATATACAACAAGTAAATGTGTTGACAGTGAATACAATGGCATGTAAATAACTTTTATAACTACTCACTAGTAGCACTTCAATAAAATCTACTCTAAAAGGTCTCTAGGCCATCTTCTTTTCAGTCATTCTTATCGATGGTCACTATCGATACTGTCGACTATCGATAGATCTTTTTTTACTAATTTCAAGTTTTGAAACTCTCGGAATTGTGCTGATCTGTCTCTGTCCAGTGTCGAGTTCTTTTGAAGTTGAATTCGGAATTCCTAGAGCTGAAGGGTTCTCTCAAAGATTAAGCCAAAGGAAAACAGAAATGCTAGTTTTTCTTTCGGGGAATATGTGACTCAAGGAGCACACTTTACTCTTGAAATTAACTATTTCATTATTTTTCATTTTCAGAAGATTTGATTTGTTCATTATTATTTTAAACATGTAAATTGTAAATACCTTTTATAAAATTCAAATAAATTAGTTTTTTTCTCTCATCTTTATGATATAATTTTATAATTTATAATTCTGTAAATTTCAAATAGTAAGTAGATAATTGAATTTAATTAAATTAGTCGAAATTCTTTATTGAATAGCTTTGGAAAAAAAAAAGAAGAAACTATCGAAAAACTATCGATAGCAATCGATAGTTCTCAACAGATAGTATCGGTCTATCGATAGTTCTAACTATCGACTAATGCCCAACCCTAGTCCAGACACTCCAATCCGATATCATAAAACTTCAAGAATGGTGTCAAAAAATGGATAATCAAAATAAATTCAAATAAATCCCATCAAATAACCTTTACTCTTCGTCGTAAACCTACGACTTCCTGTCCTACCGTAACCTTTAATGAAATTCCACTGATCCCCGTTGAAGAGATCCACTACCTAGGACTTCACCTGGACAAACGTCTTACTTGGAATCCACATAAAAGACTAAAAAGACAAGAAGCTGCCCGTTCAAACGATCAAAGCTCCCTATTAATTACTAAAGACTCATTTACATGACTGTGATTAGACCTATTTGGACATACGAAATCGAGCTTTGGGGCTACACTAAACCAACCAATTTATCTCGTATCCCGTCCTTACAATCCAAAACCCTTAAAAAAAATCCTCAATGCTCCTTAATTTGTCACTAACAAACTTATCCATAAAGAGCTTAATGTTCCATATGTTGTTGATTTAGCCCAAACCAGATACCTATCCTTTCATAGCATACTTCATAACTATTCAAATCCATTAGCACCACAACTTGCTTCTCATTCCATTCCAGATAACTTTCCGAGGTGTCTGAAAAGAAAATGGCCTTGATACCTTCTAATATAAAACCTTTATTACATAGACATTTAAAAGTGCTACCAATGGTTTGTTTCTTTACAAGCGATTCACATATTTTTAGCATTATCATAACATATACTAGGTGTATTTGATATTATATTATGCAGTTGTAAATTTTAATAAACAGCTGAAAAAAAAATATTACGATGATAAAACCTATGCTTTAACCGTTAATGCTTGATGTTAGGCATAGTAAGGCATCAAAGACCAGCTGCTAAACGAATATCAAATCCTTTGTGGAGGGGAGAAAGCTCTCTTCCGGCTATTTACTACTTCAAAACATAATGTTTCCAAATGGAGAAAAATACAACGGGCATTCCATTTTTTTCTAGCAGATGTTGATTCAAACGAACTTTTAAAATAATAATAATCTAGTAGTTATTTATTTATTTTTTATATCAATTTATTGAAATTTACAACTGTAAAAAATATATACATCAAGTATATTTGTTGATAACTATTACAAGAACCTGTCAAAACTTGAAAAGAACTAACCACCATTAGCACTTAAATGAAAATTCTACACTAGATCTCTAGGATATCTTCTTTTCGGAGGAAGATCGGGAATGGAGTGGGGAGCAAGTTGATAATTGAGCTTACTATGAAAGGATAGGTATTTGGTTTGGGCCAAATCAGCATCATATAGAACATTAAGATCTTTATGGATAAGTTTATTGGTGACAAAGTAAGGTGCATTGAGGATTATCCAAAGGATTTTGGATTGTTATGATTGGATAGGAGATGAATTAGGTGGTTTAGTAGGAGCCCCAAAGCTCAACTCCGTACGTCCAAATAAGTCTAATAACAGTCATGTATATTAGTCTTTTGTAATTAATTGGGAGCTTTGAACGTTTGTCTAATTAATGTTGAAGCAGTCTGTAACGAGGGGCAATTTCTTGTCGCTCAAGTCTTGTATGTAATTATTTAAAATTATTGGAGCTCATAACTTCGCTGCCTGTGTGGAACAAAAAGCAGAACATGTAATTGATATTAATTATGTGTCGGTACCAAATTGTTTTTCATTCAAATCAATATAGCTCCTGAACGGTAAGTTGTAGCGACAAATGTTATAAAACAAAAATTATTCTTCATTAAACTTTTAATTAGAAATCTGTCGAAAAATATTTGATCCGAGCAATACCAACAGAGTTAGAGCGTGTCAAAATGTTATATTTTTGACTTTGAAAAAAAAAAAACGTTACACCGAAAAAAGTATAGAACCCTAGCCAAAAGACACATCCATGTCAAAACAAATTGATTTTATAAAAAATAATCTAAATGAGAGCTTTAAAACAAACTAAATATTAAAAAAGACGCAATATGATCTGGTTGTGTCAGTACCGATTTTGTTATTCTCAATACGGATACTTAAACGATTATAACGACCCGCTAATAATCCTCTGCTTTTGATAATATTTACCTTAAATTCCATTGATCGCACATTATTTAGTATGCAAGTAGTCAAGAAACTAAATCAGCAGAGTTACGAAGTAATAAAATAAGGGTTTGCCGAAAAAAAAAACTGCTCAACTTTTATCCTCAACGGAGCTTTTTGTTTTTTGGGGTGCTGAATCCGAATCTGAAGTTTGCTAGGACGGCAGACGTTAGCTTCATACCCAAAAACGCCCAAAATACCGGCTATTTTCCAGTTTTTAACCATAACACAAAAACGAAGCTTTTTTTCGAAGGAAGACTTTAAATAA
Organism: Euschistus heros; assembly: GCA_003667255.2. Classification (NCBI taxonomy): domain Eukaryota; kingdom Metazoa; phylum Arthropoda; class Insecta; order Hemiptera; family Pentatomidae; genus Euschistus; species Euschistus heros. Next base: position 508,680 of record RCWM02000478.1, on the reverse strand, counting down.
TCATTGTAGCTGAAATAAGTACATACGAAATAACAAATCTAACGAAATCGGACTATTAGTATCGTCTTGGTAGATGTTGGCCAAAGCGCACACTGGGGCCATATATAGGGCGCTCCCGCTCAAAACTCCAAAAAGCGGTTTTTTCGTTTTATAAATTTATTTTAAATAATAAACTAAAAGATAAAGTTATAATTGAATTTAAAAAAGTAGATTATTTTAGCCACAAAAAAATGTAAAAATACCCAAAAATCAAAAATAGAGTTTTGAGCGGTGTTAGTGAGGAGATGGCCCCAGTGTGAAGCGGTCAGTCACACTTCTCCGTGATAAACTTCAAAAAATACACAAGCCAGCTTCCATTTCATACCCATGCTTTTTTTTTTTTTGTACATTATTCACTATAAATTCGAAACTATTCGTCCAACCCAAAATTTCTTTCTTTTTTTTTAATCTAATAGCTGGTCAAATTTGCTTTTAAATCAAATTAGTTCCATATGTGAAGTTTTATTCGGGTTTCTTAAAAGCAAGCATGCCAGAGCGATAAATATCCTATAGTTTTATATATAAAAAAAAAAAAAATAAAAAAAAAAAATAATAAAAAAAAAAATAAATAAATAAATAAAAAAAAAAAAAAAAAAATTATATACATTTATATACTCATCAGTAGCACTTTATTAAAACTTCTACACTAGAAGGTCTCTAGGCCATCTTCGTTTCAGACGCCTCGGAGGATTATCAGGAATAGGGTGGGCAAGTTATAAAACTAACGTATTTGAGTGATTATGGAGCTTACTATAAAAGGATAAGGTATCTGGTGTGGGCTAAATCAGCAACATATGGAACATTAAGATCTTTATGGATAAGGTTATTGGTGACAAAGTAAGGAGCATTAAGGATTTTACGAAGGATTTTGGATTGTAAGGATTGAATACGAGATGAATTGAATGGTTTTGTGGAGCCCCAAAGCTCAACTCCGTACGTCCAAATAGGTCTAATCACAGACCTGAAGTAGTCTGAAAGAATAAAGTAGTCTGAAACGGAAAGTTAAGTGAAACATGCGCAAAAAAAAAAAAAAAATAAAATAAAGTGGATTTCACAACAGTACGGGGTTTTAAGCCTCCTGGCATGTGTATTTTAAGGTACTTGATTAAAACTTTATACGTAATAGTATAATAGTAAATTTAATAAGCTTTAAGATGAAAAAAAGTAATTTCGAATCGGATGATTAGTTTCGGAGTTATAGACAAAAAATTACGACAAACATGTTTTCGTGGAGAAGTGGGACTGACCGCCAGTTGGCCAATTTCTACACTTTTTTTTCCAAAACAATATCTTCGCAGTAAATGGTCCGATTTCGCTAGTTTTTTATTTTATTTTATTTTTTTTTCATTTCGCAGGTACTAATTTCAGCTCCAATGATTATTTAAAGACTTTCTTCGAAAAAGGCTCCGCTTTCGTGTTATAGGTAAATCACCTAAATTAACCGGTATTGCTAAGAGAAGTGCTGATAGGAACTAATCGTCTGCTGTTTTTCTTATTTATCACGATCTTTTCAACTTATTTTACCTTGTTGTTTTTTTTTAATTTAATGATATGAAACGAGAAATTGATTGTATGCAGCTACAATTTGAATCAAATTAGTCTCTCTAATGTAACAAAAACATTGTGGAAAAACGTTCTTATTCATAACATACGTTCAAAAACCTTGTTTCTTGAATGCTTTATGAAAAAAAAAATGAGGAAGTATTCTAATAATTTACTGCGATGAGATTGATTAATTGCTTGTCAGGTTAGTTCAATTATCGTTATAAATATCCTTTCGGTAGCAATTAATTGAATTACTATTTCCTTACGATTTCGACATTTATACTTAAAGGGCGGGAAAGAAATAACTTATTGCCGGTGAGGAACAGGTTCAGGTAAAATGGGGTCACGTTCCTTTTTATTGAGATCCGCAAAGCTAATTGTGGGCTTTAGTTTAGGAACAACTGAATCTTGGGCTTGTTCGTCAGGATATCTTAGGAATGGTATTCCGCTTCCCCAACTGTGAAATGTATTATATATTATATATATTATATTATGTATAATATATTATATATCTGTAGTATATATTGGCCGGAAAATAATTTAAACGTCTCACAGTCTTCTTAATTCGAAAAAAATTTAACCATCATGTACACAATCAGTATTGAGAAAAATCATCAACTAAATTTATATGTTTAGTAAGGTTCTTGAGGTTCAGTCAATAAATAAAAACAACTATTTTGGTGACGCACATAGGGGTATTTAGCTAATCTAGGCGGCCAAAAGTCGATTTAATGAAATCCGCAAAAGGAAAAAAAAACCAAGCTATTTATAAAGATGGATAAACATAGGACCTTATGTAACCACAAATCGTAACTGCCCCATCCCGTCAGGCCAACGGATCTCTGCTTTCAAAATGTAATCATTTCAATTAAATTCTTATATTTAGTAATATTCTTCATAAATAAAGTTATTAATCTGAAAGCTGCAGGTAAGGATACGCACTTTTGAAGTTGTCATTATTTTATCAATTAATGCATCAGTACCATTTCGGCTGTTTGAAAAGTATTATATTTTTCGTTTATTTCCAACCACATTTCAACATATTTTAATGTTTTTGTTGTACTTCAGGGTGCGTCCCGGCTGTTATTTTTAATTTCTCTGAAAGATTAGACTTTTTGTAAAATATTAATGACTAAATCAGCCGCATCTTTTCGATGTAAGTGGTACCAAACTTGACAATGAGAAAATTACAAAATATTAAATTAAATATTGAAATTCTTTTAACGAGATCTTCAATTTTTTGGATATTTGTCTATTTGTTCAGGAGTAAGAGGGGTGACCCGAAAATAAACGATTAAATGCAGGAGCAAATCTTTCCAATTTTGAGGTAAAATTAAAATATTTGAAGATATCTTTTGACTAGTGAGCTATTGTAGTGACCAATAAAAGGACATGAATTACCAATTTTCCTGTTTAAAATCTAAATTTAAACAGAGATGAAAATATGTTAGTAAAGTGGAAAAAAAAATCCTTAAAAAAAAGGACGATTAGCTGCTGAAAACATTTGAAATACTTATTTTAATTAATTAAATTCATTAAAAAGCACAATATTCACAGTGGAAGACTATTGCTATACTGTGAAACATATCCTGTCACTTACTCTGATTGACGTAAATGTATGTAATGCTGTCCCATTAACATTAACAATGAGGTCCTACATTTGTGGCGTTACTTTTAAAGAATTCTATCATTTGATAAAAAAATTAAAATTATATTGATGCCGATGCTCTTTCTTTTGGTTTATCAATATTGCAAGTTCGGATTTTTCTATTCGAAAGCATATTGCATCTTTCATATTAGCTCCATGTAAAAAAGGTGGTAGCTGAGAACAGAAACTGACAAATCAATCGTTATGCAAAGGAAAAATGAAATTCAAGAATCATAATTGATTTTGGATGTCCCTAAAGCTGGATTTGGCAACACTAACAATGGTAACGCCTTCATATTTCTGAGATGCAGATATCACTGGTGTTGATTTAAATTTGTTATACCAGTTTAAAATCATCATTGAAGTGAAATCAAGTGGCCTCAAGGTTCATTGACAAAGGTTTAAAGACTGACATTATCAAAATTATATATATATATATATATATATATATATATATATATATATATATATATATATATATATATATATATATATATATATGTCCTTATCCACCTAAGGATTTCTTGATTTCTTCATAAAATTTTTGTTTATTGGCTGAACCTCAAGAACCTTACTAAACATTTAATAGTAACAGTCAAGAAATTTATCCATTTTTACATATCGAGTCAATACTGGAAAATATCTAATCAAGGCAACTCACGGTCCTGAAACAATTATAGGAAAGGAACTCAAGAAATCTAACAGAAAACTAACAAGTGTGAAGAATACTAGGACATTCCAACTAAGATGCAGGGCATGATTATGAGAACAATATAGTCTCGAAAAGTCGCCAAAATAGTTGTTTTTATTTATTGACTGAACTTCAAGAACCTTACTAAATATTTAATAGTAACAGTGAAGAATTTATCCTCTCAAGGGAGAGGGAGAGGAAAAGGGACAGGGAGAGGGAGAGAGAGAGAGAGTGTGAGTTAGTGAGTGAGTGAGAGAAAGAGAGACAGAGAGAGAGAGTTAGTGAGTGAGTGAGAGAGAGAGAGTGGGATGGAGGAAGGGAGAGGGAGTGGGAGAGGGTGTGGGAGTGGGAGAGAGAGAGAGAGAGAGAGAGAGAGAGAGAGAGAGAGAGAGAGAGAGAGAGAGAGAGAGAGAGAGAGAGAGAGAGAGAGAGAGAGAGAGAGAGAGAGAGAGAGAGAGAGAGAGAGAGAGAGAGAGAGAGAGAGAGAGAGAGAGAGAGAGAGAGAGAGAGAGAGAGAGAGAGAGAGAGAGAGAGAGAGAGAGAGAGAGAGAGAGAGAGAGAGAGAGAGAGAGAGTGTGAGTTAGTGAGTGAGTGAGAGAAAGAGAGACAGAGAGAGAGAGTTAGTGAGTGAGTGAGAGAGAGAGAGTGGGATGGAGGAGGGAGAGGGAGTGGGAGAGGGTGTGGGAGTGAGAGAGAGAGAGAGAGAGAGAGAGAGAGAGAGAGAGAGAGAGAGAGAGAGAGAGAGAGAGAGAGAGAGAGAGAGAGAGAGAGAGAGAGAGAGAGAGAGAGAGAGAGAGAGAGAGAGAGAGAGAGAGAGAGAGAGAGAGAGAGAAGAGAGAGAGAGAGAGAGAGAGAGAGAGAGAGAGAGAGAGAGAGAGAGAGAGAGAGAGAGAGAGAGAGAGAGAGAGAGAGAGAGAGAGAGAGAGAGAGAGAGAGAGAGAGAGAGAGAGAGAGTGAGAGGGAGAGGGAGAGGGAGTGGGAGAGAGAGAGGGAGAGAGAGAGAGAGAGAGAGAGAGAGGGGAGGAGGGAGAGAGGGAGAGAGAGAGAGAGAGAGAGAGAGAGAGAGAGAGAGAGAGAGAGAGAGAGAGAGAGAGAGAGAGAGAGAGAGAGAGAGAGAGAGAGAGAGAGAGAGAGAGAGAGAGAGAGAGAGAGAGAGAGAGAGAGAGATTGAGTGAGGGTGAAGGATATTGAGGATAGGCTTCAGGACTGTCTATGAAGCTAATATAAGATAGCAGTGAGCAGTTGATACCATTATTTCAACTAGTGTGGCAGCTTGAGTTATTGTGTAGATTGGTGTTCATTCTGCACTCTAAACAAATGCGAAACCGTATTTGTTTTATATTGTTATGTTTATTTAATAATACTTTCACAATGATATCTGGAAAGCGGAGATTTTAAGATACCTTTAGTAGGTACATTTGATTTTGGCCATCTTTCTTAGGTGTAAATATGGGTACTTGGACATATCTCTTGTTAGAGATCACATTTTGAAGAGAGCCCATACTTAGACCCTAATTTTGAATGAAATTTTGAAATGAAATAATTGATGTTAATCATATGGTTAAAACTAGATCCAGATTGGTTTAGTTGTTTTCTTGGTTAGTGATCACAAAGTATAGATTAAGTAAGTAATTAATCAAAATCTGGCCAATTGTTTTCAGATGTTTGTCATTTGTTTTTTTAGATTTAAAAAAAAAAATTGACATCATTGACATCACGCATAGGCAATGCTAATTGGTTCGAAACCCTCCCTTAATTACCCTTTCCTGTTATCCACTTCTTTATCTCAATAACGTTCCTATTCAGTTCACAAACTCTGTCAAAATCCTCGGAGTAGTACTCGATCAACATCTGTATTGGAATAAGCATATTTCCCACATTACACGAAAAACCATCTCCATCCTCAAACAGCTCCTAAGATTCCGTGAATCTTTCCATCGCAATACCCGTGGATTGTTAGTATCCTCCCTCATCCTTAGTATACGGAGGACTGTCTGGCGAGCTTCAAATGAAGGTGAAAAGATAAATGAACTCCTTTATAAGATTCATTTTTGGGATCCCCAGGCGTTCTCACATCACTTGCTGGTATTCCGAGTTGAGATGGCTTTATCCGAGTTTTCGGTGTCAATACTTCCTTGGTTCCTTTCTATTCCAATCCTTAAAGTCCAAAAAACCTCCGCACATTTACGACATCCTTGCCCTTCGTTCTTCCATTCATCTTTTGAATACCAGATCTCAGCCTATAGAATTGTATATCCCTTCTCATCGAACTGCTTCCTTTGAAAAATCCTTTATTAATCGTGCAGCTTTATTTTGGAATTCCATACCCGTTTCGATCCGCAATGCTCCTTCTCTCACTTCCTTTAAACATAATTTATTCATCTACCTCCTCAATTATCAATCTTCCGAAATTATGTAATAATATATTAGTGTTAGAATATTTCTTTTTATTTTATTTTATTTGTATTTCATTTTAATTTTGTTATTTACTTATTTCGTTTTTCTTATATAAACCCAAAGACTTGTTTTTAAATCTAAAATTTCACCTTATATATTTATATGTATATAGTTTAAATTCTATATAAGTTGCTTCCTGTTATGTACGCAGCCAGACAATAATACCTTTTTATTGTACTTTTGTATTATTCTTAAGGGACAAGGCATCCCAGAATAATTTTTCATTCATTCATTTCATCATTACAGAGACGGGCTAAGTATACAACATAAAACAGAATCAGAGATAGAGTAAGGTCAGTTAGCAGAGATATCAGACTACAATAGGGTCGAGATCTGTTTCTTAAGACTCCCGTGCCCCGGAACACTTCAATAGCAGAAGGACAATAAGCAGAGGTCTTCCAGATAGCGATCCGTTCATCACAGCCTGTCAGTCTACTATCTCGCTCTATTATTGTTTTGTTATTTCCTAACTACGCACTATCCTAGCCTAGGTCAAACCTTTATAATTACCGTCTGTATAATTAGTTAGTAATTAGCTTAATTGAATAAACAGTTCTATATCAATATAAAAACAGCTGTGTGGTACTCCGGGAATGACCGAGGAAGGGAGCTTTCTTAAAGTGAAGCACGATTTGACCGAACAAACATTATGTAAAAATATGATATCTACTATATATTTGTCAAATACCACTCACTCATTTAACACGAAATCTCAGAAACCACCGAACGGATAGGAATGAAATTCGATATGTAGCTTCCTCTAGGGCTGTAGGTGCTCGCTAAGAAAGGAATTTAAAAAAATTCGCCTGGATCGCGGCTAATTTGCGAAAAATGCGATTTCAATTTTTATTGAGTGAATAATAAAAGATTAATCATCATATGGTACTTGGAGATAAGCTAAGTTAAAAAATAGGTTAGATGTTTAAGCCGTACACTTTGACCACAAATTAAGTTTCTTATAGTTGTAAACAAACAAAAATACGATCGATGTCGAAACCTTATAATATGGTACTTTCTGTGAACTCATGGTGGCTGCAGAGGTTACTTGCAATTTGAGTTGTTTCGTGACAAGAAGCTATTAAAAGAATTATGTTAAAGAGGAGGTTAAAAGACTTATGTTCTCTGGTGATGACATGTAAGGCCAGTTCGATGTAGGTACAAAAAACTGATAAGAATCAGTGAGTTCTTTATCAAGTGTATGATTCTCTTTAGTATCGTCTCATGTTCTACCATGGAGAAGATGGTTACAGTATTAACATCCCTCAGCGTGACCCAAACACCAATACACCACTTAAGAAAACTGTGTCTGCCGCTAATTTTTACGCCTAAATGTTAGTGGAGCGAGGAAGTGTAGAACCTTATTTACTTTAATTTCGTAATCTCCTCAACCAATTTATGCTTGATATGTACGCAAAAATAGTAACAGAAAGACTAAACTGTCTTCGAAAAAATCAAAAAAGTTGAGAAGTTGAGACTATATTCACTTAAAGTATGCCATAAGAAAAGCTGATGGTCTGGTATCAGAGCTGGGTAAAATGGTTAGGCTGCCTCGAAGCTTCACTGGAGGATTATCAAAATAATGTAAACTTTTGCAAATTGTCAAATTTACTTATTGAAATTTGTGAAAATTATTCTAAGAATGGAATTCTTTAGGTTTATTTAAGTAATAACAATTATCAACGTTAAGCTTAACTTTTACTAATTTAAGTTGTCTTCATTCTAATGATATTAAACCATAGAGGAGCAGGGTACTTTCAGCTAGTTATTACTAAAAAATTGTTAAAACAAATGACTATAAGTAACAAATCACTAACCATGGAAACTACTGAAAATTCTAATTAATACCTAATTTTGACCACAACATCTTTATAGTTGAGAGAAGGTTTAACAATAATAATATTTAAAGATTTTTAGTTACATAACCAAAAAAAAAGCGATGGTTTGATAATCTACCGATAGGTAGCAAGCACTATTCAAGAGAGGTTACCAGATACAGTGTTATAGAGAGTCAGAAATTTATGATAAATTTTACTTATTTTCAATTCAATTGTTATTAAAAAATTAAAAAATAAAAATAATTTTTAGAAAAAAAAAACCGAATTCAGGATTAAACCTAGATGAACAAACTCGAACTAAAAAATAATATTTTAATTGCTTCAAAACAAAAACCATTAAATGAAGATCAATGAAATTATCGATACTTATATACCTATTCACAATTTATGATCTTTTATTTTTGGAGTCGGTGCCAACCAAAACAAACAGAATTTGAAAAGAAATTGTAATTGTAAAGATCCTGCCACTGCAGGATTAAAATGTTCTTCTTAGCTGGCACCGACTCCAAAGATAACTAGTCATAAATTGTGTGAATAGGTATATAAGTATCGATAATTTCATTGATTTTCATTTAATGGTTTTAGTTTCGAAGCAATTAAAATATTATTTTTTATTTTTTAGCCCGAGTTTGTTCATGTAGGTTTAATCTTGAAGTCGGTTTTGTTTTTTTTCTAAAAATTATTTTATTTATTTTTTTTTTTTTTCACGTATAGGCCCCAAGGACCACACGAATATCACGGTTTAGGCTTCTTTGGGATTCTCGACTTTCTTTCCTCCCATCTTAGCTTCATTATTCTTGAATGTCTCTCCCTTCTTTCCCTGGACCACGTTGTACCCCTCTTTTTCTCTCTGCTAATTGTAGTGAGATTTTTTATTGTTTTTCGGAACAGCTCTCTATCCAAACAGTCGGTGTCTGGCATTTTAAGGTTCTTTAATTCTTCTTGAATTTGCTTTGTATATCCACTTACGCTTTTATAGCTACAAATTTTGATTTAATATCTCTTTATTTAGTCTTTCCTTCTTCATCCTTTTCATATATCCATAGAACATCAGCCTTCAGGTTCTTATTTCGGTCTCCAGGTCTTTCAGTTCTTTGTAGATCTCTTCGTTACCTGTGTTTTCCTGGGCCCATAGATCTTTCTCAGGATCCTCCTTTCTATTCTTAATAGCCTTTCTAGGCTGGGTAAGCAAGTGGTCTCCATCCCATATAAAATCACAGGCCTTATCACAACATTGTAATGCCTTAATTTCGCATTGGAGGAAAGGTTCTTCTTATTGTATATTTTGCCTGTTTGGAAGCTCAAATGTTCCAATTTTTTTATTTTCTCCTGGATGCCCTCCTTCTCCGAACCATTGCAACATATTATTTCTCCCAAGTACTAAAACCTTTTCGTTACGTTAATTTTACCATAATTGGTGTTAACTGTTTTTTTCTTGAACTTCACTTCAGTAGTCATAAATTCTGTTTTTTTATATGATATTTGTAGCCCTGTTTTTTCCGCTATCGTTTGTATGGTATTTAGTTGACTTATGGCCTCCTCCTCTGTTAAAGTATAGGGGACAATCGATCACCTTGTCTTAGTCCTGTTTTAATTTTTTTTTTTTTTTTTTTTTTTTTTTTTTTTTTTTTTTTTTTTTTTTTTTTTTTTTTTTTTTTTTTTTTTTTTTTTTTTTTTTTTTTTTTTTTTTTTTTTTTTTTTTTTTGATGTTACGCGATTACTCCGTCAATTCTGAATCAATTTTGATGATTCTTTTTTAGATGGGTAGGGCATACTTTAGAAGTGGTCCCATAAAAAATATTTTGAAATCAACGCAGCAATTTTTTAGAAAAAAAAACCCAGTTAATAAGTGATTTTATCGGTCCAGTAACTTAACTCAATAATTCAATATAAAGGTTATTTTATAATTTCATTAAAAAAAATAAATAAATAAACCAATCTCACCTGAACAAATTCATTACTCTATCTGGGAAAACTTCTTACTTGGAATCGACATACAAGACTAAAACAACAAGAAATATTTCTTCGTTATAGATAACTTCAACATTTACTTGACGGACGTTTAAAGTTTTTAATTCATTACAAAAGACATTTACAATACAGTAATTGCACTTATTAAGACTTAAATTTTGGTGCAAGAATAATGCCTATATAATGTTTTTTAATTCGAGGTAATAAATAAATTAATTGCATAGAGCAGAGTGGCCCTGCAGGAAGCGCTGGAAGTGTGGGAAGAAGCACTGAGCCGAAAAGGGATGACGATTAACCCCAAAAAATCAAAGTATATGGTCGTGTCTAAAAGTAGTTGCTTGGAACAAGGAACTGTGGCTTGTGGAGGTTTGGACTTGGAACAGGTTAAAGTTTATCAATACCTGGGAGTCAAAATTAGTAATGATGGCAGGCTTGATTCTGGAATAAATCAGCGCATAAGGAAAGCGACCATCTATTACCAACTCCGCATTGAGATGAAAACCAAAATGGTAGTATATAAGCAAGTATTCATCCCTACGCTGACCTATGCAGCTGAAAGCTGGCCTGGCATCAAGAAGTTTGAAAGCCGAATACAAGCCACACAAATGAAATTCCTGAGGAAGGTTTTTGGTAAGACAAGGTTGGACCGAATCCGAAACCAAAGAATAAGAGAGAATACGGAGCAGGAACCGCTGATAGACTATATTCACAGGAGAGAATTAAAGTGGTTTGGCCATGTACTAAGAATGCCAATCAATAGGTTGCCAAAGTATTGAAAGCAAAAGCAGTGGGAAAACGACCCAGAGGACGACCGAGAAGTAAATGGGAGGACCTCATATCGGATCTGGCGAGGAGGAGGGGACTCACTATGGGAGAGATTAGGATGTTGACTGCGGATAGAGAGGTGTTTAGAACGTGGTTGCTGGCTGCCCCGACACCGTGAGGTATAAGAGTTAGATGAAGAAGAAGAAGAAATAAATTAGTCAAATTCTATTTTTTTTCGGCTTCTAGGGGCCATTAGTCGGACCGGTACAATACGTGTCTAATATTTTTTGACCAGGAATCTCCCAAAAAATTGTCAATAAGATCCGTGAGAGACTGAGTGTGTCCTCTTCTTGTAAGTATCGTCAATCGTTTCTAAATTTTAGCTGCCAATTTTCCTTCTCTTATTTGCTAAAAGTTTTCTAAGACCTTTCGGGATTTATTCGTTCTGGCGCTCCGCCAGCCCTAGAAACTAAGTCAGCGGTTAATATGCTCATTGCAATGAGCTGCCTAAACAAATTTTAATATTCTTTTATCCAGCCTTGATAGATTATTCTCGACTAATCCTTGTCCTAGAAAAGAAAGGGTTTTTCGATTATATCTCTAGAAAAATTTCTAGTTTCTAACTAAATTCAAGCTAATTAAATTTCCTATAAATTTTATTCTATACATATTTGTCGAAATTTCTAGATATACGTTATTGAAAATCGATAATTTTCGAAAAAAAAAAAAGAAATAAAAAAAGAATTTTTACCTCACTTTTTGTCAAACATTTGCTTCTTGTGCCAAAAACGCATATATGATGTTAAAGTAAATTTTTTTTTTTTTTGAACGATTACGGAAGTTACTAGAAGTAAATGTTTGACAAAAAGTGAAGTTCGAATTTTTGTTTTCTCGAAAATTACCGATTTTTAATAACGTATATTTTGAAAACCGTTGGAAGTTCGACAAATATGTGTAGAAAAAATTTTATAGGAAATTTAATTAGATTCAGACCCCCAAAATGGGACTTTTCCCCCTCCTCACCTCCCAGGGGCGTGGACATTTAGTATGTTCACATTTTAACAACTCCTAACGAAGCTGTGAAGTCAAAAATTATAGAATATTTCATGCACTCTACACCCCTCATTTCAGCACTCATTGGCTTGACTATTATTTGTTTCTATAACGATGTAACCTTCTTTTCCTTATAACATGGAAAGATTAGGGTTAAAATAAAAATCTTAAGCATGCTGGCGACGATTAAAGTTTTTGAGTGGCAATTATTATTGTAATCGATTTTTAAAGTATTTAAACTTTTCTTCTTTATATATTTAGTGCGCAACTGTATTTTTCTTTTTGAAACATGACCAGTAAAAAAAAAATTAAAATTAGAAATATAGATTTTGTTACTTCATTCTGATATGTAAGTTAAAATTCATGTATTACACAATCACTTTTTTATTTATTAAAAAGATCCAACAATAACAAAAAAAAACTGCATATTAATATGAATCAGCATTTAAATAGAGGAAAATTTCACTTCTCCAAAGAAGAGACGAAAATATTTAAATAAATCGAAAGGTAAAACAATTGGGAAAACGATACTGGGCGGTAGCTCGGGCAGAGACGGATTTCATTATCGCTACTGAAAACGGATACAACTCTTAACAAGAAGGCATCGAATAGAGGGAAGGAAAAATAAAAGGTTATTGTAAAGGGGGCAGCGGGATAAGATAAGTCTGGCGGCGCCCACGGATTTTATTCAATCAACCCCAAAACCTTGAAGAGGACCAAAAAATAATTTTTTTTGAGAGATTTTTTCCGACCTCCCCTCCCCTGAAATCCCACATGGGGAAAAACGTGTTTTTTTGATATTGGATTTTTTTTCGAGAGTTCAAATTAATTTTTAAGCGGTTCCAACGCAAGTAAAATTTTGTTTGGGGATGTGTAGATGTTCCCCGAATCCTTCAGATTTTGTTTTAATATAAAATTGAATGAAACATAGCTTAATATCCAAACAAAAATGTAAAAATCGGGATTTTTTAGTAAAAACTCTAAGGTATTTCGGTGCAGACTCAATGAAAAAAAACGGCCTAAATAGCATTGAAAGATTAACCCCTCCTCTTCAATATGGCGACGATAAACTTGAATTTGGTTGCTTGTAGTCCGCGACAAATCGATTTTAGTAAAACATAAATTTTAAATTATGCAATTTAGGCCTACAGAATAAGTCAATATTTAATTAAATATATGAAAAATAGTTCATATAGGCGTTTTCGAGGTCGCTGATCACGAATTTGATGTCAAAAATATATTTTGACAATTGACAGCTGTCAAATGCAAAATTGTGTTTCTAATTATAAACGTATTAAATTCGTGATCAGCGACCTCGGTAACCCCTATATGAACTATGTTTCATATATTTAATTAAATATTGACTTGCAGATCTGTAAAACAGTGTCCATATAGCAGGTCCTTATTCAACGATTTTAAGACGGCGGACTTCCGCCATTGTTGTCCTCCAGGACACTGTTTTAAAATATTCGATGTTTTAACTGTTTTTAAGATGGCAGAAGGATATTCGTTCGTTGTTAACTCATTCTACGGGAGGCTGGAGATAGTTTTTGTTTTTTAATTTTTTGTAATTTTTGGGCATAAGAACATTCACAAAACATTGATTTTTCACTTATACAAATTGAAACTAGCGTAATGGATTTAAGCCCGTTGAAACCAAATAATAAATTATCATCACTTGCACCATCCCTTTTTTAAACCCCACCGCCACTCTTCTATATCGTACCTTTTTAGCAAAAAGAGTAAACGGGAAGGAGTCGTTAGCGTTGAAAAACTATCTTTAGAATGAGTTAACAACGAATTAATATCCTTCCGCCGTCATAAAACAGTTAAATAGTCGAATATTTTTAAAAAAGTGTCCTTTTTAGATGGGCCATCTTAAAACCGTTAAATATTTTAAAACAGTATCCTGGAGGACAACATTGGCGGAAGTTATCCTTCGGATAACTTAAAAACAACAGAGCAGACGGTGCAGATGCAAGCCCCGAAGAAGAGGAACAAGCTCTCACTGACGACGCTGAGCCCCCCGACGAGGTTGAGATAGAGGAAGCCTTCAGGAAGCTAAGGAACAACAAAGCACCTGGGATTGATGGGATCCAGCCAGAACTCTTAAAATACAGCGGGGATGAGTTAAGGAAGGAACTCCACAACATGATGGTGACGATTTGGGAGCAGGAACGGATGCCAGAGGATTGGGCGAAAGCCGTAATATACCCTATACATAAGAAGGGAGATCAGTCCGACTGTAAAAACTATCGAGGAATCACGCTCCTGTCATGCGCATACAAGATTCTCTCAAGTATCCTCTTTGAACGACTGTCATCGTTTGCTGAAAGACAACTAGGGAATTATCAGGCAGGATTTAGAAGAGGTAGATCTACGATTGACCAGCTCTTCTCATTAAGAATGACACTTGAAAGGTGCAAGGAACACCGGATCGTGACTCACCACCTCTTTGTGGACTTCAAGGCAGCTTACGACAGTGTGGACCGGAAGGAGCTCTACCAGACCCTTGAGGAAATGGGAATACCTAAAAAGCTGACGCGCATGGTGAAAATGACCATGAAGAACTCAAAGTGTGTTGTACGTATTGGAGCCGACGTCTCAGAGGAATTCTACACAAATAATGGAGTGAGGCAGGGAAATGCACTTGCATGCCTGCTCTTCAACCTAGCCGCAGAAGGGGCTGTCAGGAAGTCGGGTATCCAGGTTGGTGGGACCCTGTTCAATAGACTGGTGCAGCTGCTGGGTTATGCTGATGACATTGACATAATGGCCAGATCCAAACGAGCTTTAAGGGAAGCATTCCTTGCCCTCGAGGAGGCTGCAAGAAGGTTTGGATTAAAAGTAAACCAGCAAAAAACTAAGTATATGCAGGTTGGAGGGCTAGGAAACCATGAAGCGTACTTTGAGGTTGGACAGTATAGATTCCAGGTGGTTAACAACTTTATATACTTGGGAAGCGAAATAAACTACCAAAACGATATTACCCAAGAAATCAAGCGTAGGATAATAACCGCTAACAGGTGCTACTACAGCTTATCAAGAAACTTCAGGAGCCGATATCTGTCAAGAAAGACAAAAATCAAGCTATACAAAACAATAGTCCGCCCAGTACTAATTTATGGCTCGGAGGCATGGGCTATTAAGAAGGCGGATGAAAAAACGGCTCTTGGTGTTCGAAAGGATGATACTGAGGAGGATATATGGTCCCATCAAAGTAGGCGAGACGTGGAGGAGACGAAAGAATGTGGAATTATACGAGCTCTTTGATGATAACGAGATCTCCAAAATCATAAAATTGGGAAGACTTCGATGGGCTGGCCATCTAGCCAGAATGGATGATGGCGAGATTCCAAAGAAGGTGGCCACAGAAGAGATCTTTGGAACAAGGAGAGTGGGACGGCCGAATGTAAGATGGATGGATGGTGTGACGGAGGACGCTAGGACTCTTCTCGGCGTGCGGGACTGGAGGACTGCTGCACAGGATAGAGCCAACTGGCGGAGGCTACTTGAGGCGGCCCGGGCTCGGTGACGAGTTGTTGAGCCGGATATTGTATTGTATTGTAACTTAAAAACCGTTCAAACAGCAATTCTTAAGGACGAAAAAGCTAATTTTAATTTTGGATGGAGAGAGTGGCCAAGGATGTCCTTCCTCGGCCTCAAAAAATCGCCAGATCCTGGCAGATCTGTAAAACAGTGTCACCTCACCTCAGGCACCTCACCTTTTCGACGCATGTTAGAAGCAGAATCAAGCTGGCCCGGGCGCGGACATACCGCCTCCATCACCTCCTTACCTCACCCCATGTTGTCTAAAATTGAAACCCTGTTCATGTAATTTTTAATAAGAATGTTTGCGAAAACGTGTATTCGTATGAAATAAATATATTATCCTTAAGGACGAAAAAGCTAATTCTAATTGTGGATCGAGAGAGTGGCCAAGGATGTCCTTTTGCCTCAAAAAATCGTGAGATCCTGGCAGATCTGTAAAACAGTGTCCTTACTGCCTAGCCTGACGAACTTTGAAAGGTGATAATCGCTACCTGTAACATTTTTGTTTTGTTTCTTTTTTTGCGATTTTCTCTAAAACTAAGCAAAAACGAGGAAATCTCTAAAGGACTTTTTGTCTTAGTTTTTCGGTCCCCTATATGTTCTTGAAGTTTTGCCATTTAAATTCGGGACACCCTGTATAATATTTGTTGTTGTGGCCTACATTAGGAGCTGTATCGGTTTCAATGACACAAAATGACGTTTGAAACCGCTATTTTATCTCGACTTTGTTTATTTCGAATAATCATTAATTGTAATTTGACCTTTTAATTCTAAAATATAAATTAATAAAAGCAGTAGATAATATATAGCCATATCCATGATCTATTGTTTTTCTTTGTTTGAAAAGTTAGTTAGATGAGGTTATAATAATCTTGTTAAATACTGACTACTGTCCTTGCTTGATTGGCCGCTCCTAACAGGTACAAAAACACCTTTATTTACCCCCCTACCAGGTGTATCAAATCTCATAATTTGCACGTGGAAACGAATATCCGTCAATTCAACCATTACTCCGTTCAAATCGCCTGCTAATTTACCTCTGAATAGAATTCTGAAACAACATAATGCACAGTCGATTATGGTTTCTGTTCCAGTAAATCGGCGACGAAATGATTGTCTTCGAAATCACCTTGGACTTAAAAGGAGATAGTGACCAAGACTTTTACTATCTATTCTTGTAAATTAGGTTCGCATTGAACAGAAATTGATTGTCTCTGTATAAGGTGACCGTTTGGTTAGGATAAGATCGGTGTACTCCCTTTTTGATGTTTAAGTGGCTCAATTTTAAGCGGTTAAAGTTTTTAGAATGGGTGGTATACATAGCAATAGTTTTATAAATATGTTACAGAAACTCTGAAATTGTAGTGATGTACTATATTTTTTACATGGGTCTATACTTTTATAGGTTCATATAATGTGTCGCTAGAACCTACCGTTTAGGAGTAATGTTGTTTTGAATGAAAAAAGTCATGTGGTATCGTTTTTTTTAACACTTTTTTTTTAATTTCACCTGCAACGGAATGTTTCATCGTAAATTTCACCAAGCTATCTGATTAACATGAAAATTTGCACACGTTTCAAGGACCAATGGCAATACAATAATTGCACAACTTTGTTCTAATGTTCTCACTTACAAGGGGAGGACACTCAGTCTCTCACGGATCTTGTTGGAAATTTTTTTGGAGGTTCCTGGTCAAAAAATATTAGACACGTATTTTGTCGTTTCTACCAATGGACAATAAAAGCCGAGAAAAGCAATAAAATAATAATTTATTTTATATCTCGAGTTTAAAAAATTATATCGACATGATTCTTGTATAAAGATTTTTATTTGTGATTGCGGATTTAAGGAAAAATAAAGCTGCTCCATAGATTTTGGGTTAGGTCAATTCAATTCTGAAAAAAAATGATTAGATTTTCAAGCAAACTATCTCTATAGATTTTTTTACACAAAAATTGACGTCAGATTCTAATTCAGCACCCTCAAAAACATTGAAATACGTTTATTCAATAAAAAAAAAAAATATTATTTTTCATTGAGCTACGTTCAATATACTTTTTTCACAAGAACCGACATCGGATTCGAATTCAGCATTAAAAAGAACCCTTAAATACAAAATTTCAACTAAAAATAAAAATAAAAATTCATAAGCTTCAAAATGTGCCTGACCAAATGGTTGGCTATTTTTGATCAAATTAACAAAAACATGAATTACGCTTAGACGGTTTAATGTATCAACTTCATATTTTTATACAAAATATAGGGTGGTAATAATCTTGAAATGTCTTTGGTTTCATTTTCCTATCTAGTTTCAAACTCAAGTTAAAAATAAATATGTTTTTGGGATTAGCCAATTTATTTAATTGGTTTTTGTTGATCGAAATTTGCATTAATATACATCAAAAGAAAGCTGAGGCTCTCCTCTTTCCAGCGATGCCAATCAATGAATTACGAGACAAAGTATTAGCTATTTAAAAAGTTCTTCCAGTCGAAGAGGGTGAAAAATTGTGTTTTTTTGTTTTTATTAAAAAAACGTTTTTCAATGTTTTTGAGGGTGCTGAATTAAAATCTTACGTCAATTTTTGTGTTAAATAATCTACAGAGGTAGTTTGCTTGAAAATCTAATTATTTTTTTAGAATTGAATTAACCTAACCCAAAATCTATGGAGCGGCTATATTTTTCCTCAAATACGCAATCAAAAATAAAAATCTTTGTGCAAGAATCATGTCGATATAATTTTTTTAACTCGAGATATAAAATAAATTAATTTAATGCAATTTTATTTTTTTTCTCGGGTTCTATGGCCCATTGGTCGAAACGACAAAATGCGTGTCTAATATTTGTTGACCAGGAACCTCCAAAAAAAATTGCCAACAAGATCCGTGAGAGACTGAGTGTGCCCTCCTCTTGTTAGTCAAGTTACCCCCAAAATGGGGGATCTGCCTTCCAAAAGGTGGAGCAGCATGTTTTTATATATTCCAGATGGGCTCTGAGAATAAAATATCAAAAAAGAAACTAAATTTGATAAGGGGAAAATGTTTCGGGGGGCAAAAAAACCCAAACCTATTGAACTTTTTTTAGATTTTGGAAAAAAAAAAAAAAAAAAAAAAACAAAAAAAAAAAAAAAAAAAAAAAAAAAAAAACATAAAAAATGCTTTCAGAAAAATTCTTTCAATCGAAAAATATTTTATTTAAAAAAATAAAGGTTATTAAATCTTGCGCCTAAAGAAATCCCTTAAGCTGAGTTTGATTTATGCGTTTAGCCGCAATCAATTGTCAAACATCGAAGAATTTTTCAAACTTCAAAAAAGTTAGTTTTGGTCATGTTTAAAAGAGTCAATAACGCAGATATGGCTAATTAAATAAAAAAAATATATATATGTACTAAAAGTTGTTGATCATTACATTTTGTGCAAGATACCTATAAGTTTTAAGGTGAAAATTTGTCCATTCTTTCTCAGATCTTTGGATAAACTGTGTTAAAAATTCAAACAACCACGAATAGTACAGGGAAATTAGATTTGAACCTTAAACTCAAAAAATTAAAAAGTCTAACAGCTGCAAATCGTTCACCACATTTAGCTTTTTAGCTAAGCTTGCTATAAATACATATATACATATATACACATATCGTATATATATATATATATATATATATATATATATATATATATATATATATATGTATATATATATATATATATATATATATATATATATATATATATTGATATGGTCAAATACCTAAATGGTGAAGACTGGGCAGCTCTAGTGAGTTACTTGAAAGAAGCCTATATCTACCGTTCCTTTCTTATTAAAAATTTTAATTATTAATAACCTGATAATTCTTTGGATGTTATTGATTTATAATGTATGTTATAAATAAAAATGATAATAATTAGATATTATTGAATAGTATAATAATGGGTGGATATATATTATTTGAGATATAATTGATATATTGTTATAGGATATGCGATAATTATGATATTGTTGTATAAGACATAATTAATGATTAATAATTGATTATATAATGGGTAATTAGATTGTATTGTATTTTTTGGATTGTATTGTTTGTGAATAGATTGGTTAGTTAATTATCAATAAATATTTACATGTTTATAAAATAAATAAACAATAATGTATATAAAATCATTATTAAATTAAAAGCGCTCCTGACAGACAGCCGTAGGTAGCTATGTCAGTAATATTACTTTGAAAACATTTTTAAATAACATAAAATTCTGAAAATATTATTAATAAAGTATTTTCTATCTATCTATCTATCTATCTGTCTATCTATCTATCTATCTATCTATCTATCTATCTATATATATATATATATATATATATATATATATATATATATATATATATATATATATATATATATATATATATATATATATATATATATATATATATATATTTTTTTCTTTTTTTATACATATAATTTTTAGACAAAAAGGACAAGAAACTGCCCGTCGCTACAGGCTACTTCAACATTTACTAGACAAACCTTCAAAGCTCCCAGTTAATTACAAAAGACTCTTGTACATGACCGTGATTAGACCTATTTGGACGTACGGAGTTGAGCTTTGGGGCCAAACTAAACCATCCAATTCATCTCGTATTCAATGCTTACAATCCAAAATCTTTCGAAAAATCCTCAATGCTCCTTACTTTGTCACCAATAAACTTATCAATAAAGACCTTAATGTTCCATATGTTGCTGATTTAGCCCACACCAGATATCTATCCTTTCATAGTAAGCTCCATTCAAATCCGTTAGTTTCTCAACTCCATTCCTGATAATCCTCCGAGGCCTCTGAAACGAAGATGGCCTAAAGAATTTCTAGTGTAGAATTTTTAATAAAATGCTACTTATGAGTAAATCTTTTCAAGTTTTGACATGATATTATAATCGTTTGAATACATTTACTTGATATATATATATATATATATATATATATATTTTACAGTTGTAAATTTCTATAAATGTATATAAAAAATGTATGTATATAATTTTTATTTTATCTATTTGTATTGCTTTTGTTAGTTTATTTTTGGATTATGTTTTCAAAGAGAAATTGATTTTCAAACTGAGGTATCGAGAATCTACAATCGATTAGTTTGTATCGATACCTGTATCAAGAATCGAAAAATCGGCTTTAAATATTAAATTTATTCCATGGACAAGAACACGTGCCTTAGATATAATTTGCCAGAACCGCTCGTAAAATATTCTTTGCACAGTTATAGCAGTTTATTAAACCTGTCTATCACGGTATTTTAGTATCCGAGCTGTGATGGAGCTCCTGACATTTTGCAATTGTAAGAAGATTTCGAAACTTGTTGAAAGTAGTTCCTCCGACTTGACCTAAATATTATTTTGTCAGTTAGCCCAAGGTCAAGAAGCCGTCTGAGGGAAATAGAAAACAAAAGACTTAATAACAGATGACAATAGGGCTTTACTCATGTGGAACTAATGGTCCGTACTACGTGAGTCAATGAAGAGATTCAGTAGTTCGAGTCAATTAGAATCATCTTTGTCTTGCTCACGTTTTCTGAGCATCTAACGTAATACAGTGGCGCTAAAGAACCATATAAATGTAAATATTATGAACTTTGAAATGTTTTATGAATGATTAAAATGCAATCTAAATTGAGATAATAAAGCACTAGCATACCCCTTTATAGTTAGAGAGCTGGTGACATATTTAGAGCACTGATTTGAGCCAACTTGCTTTATAGCTTAAAGGATTCGTTTTTGATAGTTTTAAAGAAGAAGAAGAAAAAAATAAAATGAAATGAAAAATTAAACTTTATTCTGGGACGTACTGTCCCCTAAGAATAAAAATAATGCACAGTAAAAAAAGTATTATTGTCTGGCCTATTATTTACAAATTAGATGCTTCTGTAATTATAGCGATCATTTTTTACAGGAAAAAAAATTAAATTAAATTAAATTAAAAATAAAAATAAATAAATATATGAAATAATAATTATAACATAAAACACAATCGTATATATATGAACAAAATAAAAGAAAGAAAGAGCAAACAAAAGAAAACTCTGTTGCATAATGCCGCTAACCACATATCATTCGATTATTAAACATACCTATTATTAAAAATCCACACGTCACCCTAAATATTTTTAGCTTTTTTTTTAACAATGTATTTGAATCCATCCAATTTTATTATTGATTTCTAGCTCTATATAACATTGTACCGTTATAACCAACGAAAAATGGCTTGTCCTTTTATATAATAGCATAGATATAGATTAATTTAGAACATATGTTTTATTGCTAATTGTTTACAAACACCTGCACTAAAGTAGTATTTAAAAAAAAAAAAAATGTTATTTCGATGTTTACATACACCTAGAACCCCAACTCTGATTTAATTTTCACGGCAATTTGATGCACGGTTTTTGAATCTATCGAGTACAGACATACACACATTCATTTATATAAATATATATATATATACGAGGTGTGATCAAAAAGTTCCAGGACTTTTGATATACTATGTCTCACAGAGATGCGGTTGGAAGCATTGTATTGCCTGACTCAACAGGAACACAGCTGTGTTTGCAGATCAATCATAACATCACTGAAAGTAACATTAGCATAGTTTGTTTGATGTTAGTTTTATAGAGTTAGGCTATTTTATAAAAATAAATGTGAAAGAAGAGCAACGTGTTGGTGTGAAGTTTCGTGTGAAACTGGACAAAACGTTTTCTGAAACCTTTTTGATGTTACAAGAGGCTTTTGGTGAAGAATGCCTAAGCCGATCATGCTGCCATCAGTGGTTCAAGAGGTTTAAAGATGCGTGTAAAAAACGCAATGACTGTAATTCCTCAGCCTCCCTACTCACCTGACCTGGCTCCAGCCGACTTTTTTCTTTTCCCGAAGCTCAAGAGACACCTGAAAGGACGAAGATTTCAAACAGTTGACGAAATTAAAGAAAAAAAAACGGAGCTGCTAAACACCTTTACAAAAGAAGAGTTTTCTGGGGCCTTTGATCAGTGGAAACACCGGTGGGAAAAGTGTGTAGCTTCCCAAGGGGAGTACTTCGAAGGAGACAAATTTGAATAACCTGTATGTTGTATGAATAAATGTATAAAAATTCAGTCCTGGAACTTTTTGAACATACCTCTTATATATATATAGATAGATAGATAGGTATTGTGTGTTTGATATTGTGTGAAATTTCGATGAAGTCTCGTAAATTATGAATACCAGAAAACACGAAACCGATTGTCTAATCGTAATTTAGAAACTGTTTGTCTAATCCGATTTTTTTTTTTCATCTGATAGCTGGTTAAATTTACAATCAGACTCTATATATGAAATTTTAATCACTGTAAAACACACATGCTAGCACTCTGAAAACCCAGCTCTGTTGTAAATCCACATCATTTAAAGCACATTTCCCGCTATAACTCCGAAACTATTTTTTCGATCTGAGATTACTTTGTTCCATCTCAAAGCTCGTTAAATTTACTATCTGATCCTATGTATAAAACGTTAATTAAATCTCGTGAAATACCCACGAGCACACAATATTAAAAAGCAACTTTTTGATTTGGTAGTTATTTTTTTTAGGCAGAAATAATTATTTTTACTTTCATCTGGTTGAATGTTAATTTCTAACCATATAAGTATATAGCAGTCTGCCACATAAATGTTATTATGCTGCCTAGGACTATGAAAATAATCTAGTTAAATTAGGTAGAGATGGATTCAGTAGCTATACCATTGTAAACTATATTGCGAAATAGTGCTAAACATGTTTTGGTCGATTTTCAAGCTTAACTGGGATCCGAAAATCTCACCACATATTAATAGATTTTTTAATAATAATTTAATTGAAATTAAGTAAATTTTATCATAAATTTTAAGTTCTATATAACACCGTACCTTTGTAACCCCTGATGTATAATATAATGGTGGCCACTTAATCGGTTAATTTTTAAACGTCACTGTTATCCACAAAGTGTTCACGTTTGCTCATCACCGTACTTCGCAGATAAATCTTTCCTTCCAATCCACCCGATTAGACCACACTTTAAAACTATTGGAGTCTGATGGAGGAACCCATCTGGAGCTTCCTAGGGACTCAACTCAAGAGGAAAACTACAATCCTAGAACTTTAATTGCAATCTAGAACTTAAAGTTAGATCTAGAAACAGGATCACGTATACTGTTACAAACCCAGCATGCTTTTAGTTGCTGAAGAAGACGACGAACGTCTTGAAATATTAATCGATCGAATATTAACTAATTTATGACAATATTTACAATAACGCAATAATAGCAACATGCGCAAACTATGTTGCAATTCTGATTAGAAATTCTGATGTCAATCAGGCTTCACTGACACTTCATACAAATACAAAACTGGTCCCGAAAAATTTAACAATGACAACAAATCACTGCGTATCACTTTTTGTGTTTATAAAGTAAAAATTAGAGCTAAAGTAACACAAAAATTTTTTTCGAATTTTCTTACCTGCTCTAACTGCTCATCAGTAGCACTTCAATCGAAATTCTACAACAGGTCTCTAGGCCATTTTCTTTTTATACGGCTATGAGAATTATCGGGAATGGATAAAGAAGCAAGTTGAGAGACTAGTGGGCTAGTGTGGTTATGGAGTTTACTATAAAAGGATAGGTATCAGCTTTGGGCCAAATCAATAACAAATAGGACATTAAGATCTTTATGGATAAGTTTGTTTTTGACGTAATAAAGGGCATTAAGGATTTTACGAAGGATTTTGGATTGGAAGGTTTATTGGCGCCCCAAAGCTCAACTCTGTATGTCTAAATGAGTCTACTACCTGTCATGTAAATAAGTCGTTAACAATTTATTGCTAGTAATTATTGTAGTAGTCGGAAACGACGAGCAGTTTCTTGTCTTTTTAAGTCTGGCATGTTATTTAAATTTAAAATTGGAACCAAAGTAACTTGATTCATAACACTCGAATTGGAAAAGTAAGAAGATTCTGCACAGAAGCGGTTAGAAGCATCACGGTTTCTCCATGAGAACAGGTTATTTGGAACCGGAACATTTTAACTAAGGTTGTAGCAAGCTATACTCCTCTTTAATATTTCCTTAAATTAAAATAATTTTAAAAGAGTTATAATGCATTTTCAACAGACCTCAAAAAAAAGGAAATTCTCAAGTCGTCTGTATTATTATATTTTTTTTTTTTTTTTTTTTTTTTTTTTTTTTTTTTTTTTTTTTTTTTTTTTTTTTTTTTTTTTTTTTATATACGCGATTACTCCGTCAATTATGAATAAATGTTGACGGGTTTTTTTTTTTTTTTTTTTTCTTCGGTAGGTCATACTTCACAGGCGATCCCATAAAAATTATATTGAAATCAACTCAGCGCTTTTTAAAAATAATAAGAAATCACTGGGGTCACCTGTGGTGTATTGGTTAGCATAGCAATCTACTAAACCCAAGATCGCGGGTTCGCAGCCCGGCAGATGACCTTAGGATTTTTTAAAGGGAGTGAAAAATCCTTAGCTATGCCGTCCTTCGGAAGGGACGTAAAATGGGGGTCCCGAGCCTGTGCGATGTCAGGTACTCGTTAAAGATCCCTATCCTAATTATACCTGGATAGGCAAAATTTAGGACTCCCACCGTAGCATCGTCCGATTAGCCATAGCAGCATAAAGTGACGTTAAACGAAATAAACAAACAAACAAGAAATCACTGTTATATAACCTTCCACTATAAACACATTTCTCCATGGTGACTAAATCTAAATATAATTGACAAAAATAAACAGTCAACTCTCGATGTGTCGAACTTCGATAAGCTGAATTCTTAAATAAGTTGAACAAAATCTACGGTCGCAAGTACATTACTCGTAAATTTCAGCTTAATAAGTCTATTTCAGGTAAAAAACGTGAAAACGTGTGTAAATAAGTCGAATTGAAAATATGTTTCGAAAGAGGGTACTTTATATGAGTTTCAATGACCTCTATATGTATGTACAAACAACATAAATATACTTATTAGTGAAAAATATGCGCAATGATTTCAACTCAAATTTTGTGTCCATTTTCCCATTTACATGAAAATAAGTCGAATGATAACCTCGATAAGTCGTTCAATAAGTCGAACTATTTTTCAAGGTAGCTTGAAGGTTGACTTATCGAGAGTTGACTGTATAAACAAAAATACACACACTTACCACAAAAAAGTGAAAAATAAAAATAACTTTTAGAAAAAAAAAATAATAAAAAAAACCGATCTCAAGATTAAACCTACGTATTCAAACATGAACTAAAAAGTAAAAAATGATATTTTAATTATCTCGAAACAAACAGAATTAAATGACAATCAACGAAATTATCGATACTTATATACCAATTCACAATTTATAATCAGATATTTTTGGAGTCGGAGCCAACCAAAACAGATTTCGAAAAAAAAATTGTAATTGTAAAGATCCCTGACTACTTCATCGCCGCTTTTGTGTGAATGAAAGTTTGTTGTAAAGACAGGATTAAACTTCCCTTCTTGGCTGGCACCGACTCCAAATATAACTGATCATAAATTGTGTATAGGTATATAAGTATCGATAATTTCGTTGATTGTCATTTAATTCTCTTTGTTTCGACATAATTAAAATGTCATTTTCTACTTTTTAGTTCAAGTTTGTATATGTAGGTTTAATCTTGAGGTCGGATTTTGTTTTTATTTTTATTTTTTTCTAAAAATTATTTCTATTTTAACTTTTTAGTGTAATTGTGAGTGTTTTTTTTATGCAGTCAACTTTAGTCGATAAGTCGACCTTCAAGCTACCCTAAAAAATAGTTCGAACTATTGAACTTTAATCTTGTAGTCGGTTTTAGTTTTTTCTAAAAATTATTTTTTACGCTAATCGGTACGTGTTTTTAATGTAAATATACATACATAATTGACTACGACATTCAGTTGTTTTAACTGAAAGTAAACAGTTAAAACAAATGACAACGCATACTAGGTCTTGTGACAGTATACACTGAGGCATATAGCACCATAAGAAGTTGACATTTATAATCTGACACTACTATTTGAATCACCTTAACCTAATTCACACTAATAATCTTTGCTTTAGAATAAATCTATTTTATGTCGACCTCAATCGACACGGAATGTGAGAACTCTTTGTCATTTGTTATATTTAATTCCTATAGAGCATATACAGGGTGTGTATCTCTTAGCGTAAAAAAAAAAAAAAAAAAAAAAAAAAAAAAAAAAAAAAAAAAAAAAAAAAAAAAAAAAATCGGTGAAACTAGATCAAAAATGTAGCAAAATGCCGCCGACCTCACCTTTCTATTCCAATCCGTTGCAGATATACGATAAATCAAAGACTTTTTTTAGGGAACCACATTTTTTTTTTATAAAAGCTGTAATATCTCCATTTTTTTTTAATACTTTTCAAATTTTGACCACATTTTCGAATTTAGCATTAAATTTTCTATAATAGCTGAGTACCTTTAACCTTGAATTTTACAAAATTGGTATCTAAAGAACAGCTTGATCTTCACCTTATTTAAAATTTAACTCAACTTACCTCAGCTTGCAAATTGAACCAGCAAAATTTAATTTGGTATGACCAAATTAATGATACGTATCGATTTCATGGAGATATTCACTATTGAAACCAAAAAAACAGGTGTTACAAATTGTGGCATACAAATCAGTTACTTGTGTAAATAAAACATTATGACAAACCCTTAATGAAAATGTGCATTTTTAACATAATAAACTCTTCATTGGAATAAAAATCAAAAGAAAAAAAATATTGTTTAATAGAAAATAAAGGAAAACTGTCAATAAAGCGACACCAGATCAGAGGATCTTATATTATTACATTTATCTATTAATTATTATTATTTAGGATTTATTTTATTAGATTTTCAATGTAATATTTAAAATCTAATGATAATGAACATAGACCTAAATTTTTGAACACAGCTTTTAGCTTTTGAATGCAGATTGTGTTGAAGAATGTTACTTTTTGAGGTGAATTTTATGGGCAGATGAGTCTGTTTTTTTTACAGGAGAAGACATTTCTACCGTTCCATGTGGAGTATCGTTAGTTTATTCATCTTTGTATTACTGTCGAATAGTGTCTGTACTCAGCCTGTATAGACCTGAAACTAGGCACAGTTAGAAAGAGGCACATAGCTCTAAACACTTGATTTATATCCTCAGTTATTAATAAGTACTTCTGTCAGTCAACTATTAATAATTTTAGAGAGCGTATATCATTTTGACGATGGCCTCTGATTTTATTTTCAATAAAATTTAATGACCCTATAATTTGAGCTCGCCGAAGGTTTTCTCCATTTTTTTTCCTAATTTGAATGATTGATTTATGGCCTGCGGCATTCTTCTTCCAATAATCGAAATATTAACGCCAAATTGTCAGTTTTTATGATATAATCTATTACATTTGAAATTTGTATAAATAACTTTAACAAAAAGAAGTTTAAAGGCAGCTAAAGAAAGAATATTGTTTTAGGGGTTGCCATCTTGACCGGCGATTCTCATATGTTTTCTTTTTTGTTTGTTTTTCACTTACGGGTGATTCTCAAACTATAGGCAAATTTATAGCTACCAAAATTCTTAATTTTTTTTTTTTATATACATTTATTGAAATTCACAACTGTACAGAATATATACATCAAGTAAATGTATTGACAACGATTATAATAACATGTTAAAACTTGAAAAGAACTACTCATCAGTAGCACTTTATTAAAACTTCTACACTAGAAGGTCTCTAGGCCATCTTCGTTTCAGACGCCTCGGAGGATTATCAGAAATGGAATGGGAAGCAAGTTGAGAAACTAACGGATTTGAGTGATTATGGAGCTTACTATAAAAGGATAGGTTTCTGGTGTGGGCTAAATCAACAACAAATGGAACATTAAGATCTTTATGGATATGTTTAAAGGTGACAAAATAAGGAGCATTGAGGATTTTACGAAGGATTTTGGATTGTAAGGATTGAATACGAGTTGAATTAAATGGTTTAGTGGAGCCCCAAAGCTCAACTCCGTACGTCCAAATAGGTCTAATCACAGTCATGTATATGAGTCTTTTGTAATTAATTGGGAGCTTTGAACGTTTGTCTAGTAAATGTTCAAGTAGTCTAAACCGACGAGCAGTATCTTGTCTTTTTAGTCTTGTATGTGGATTCCAAGTTAGTCGTTTGTCTAAGTGGAGTCCTAGGTAGCGTATCTGTTCAACAGAGATTAGTGGAATATCATTAAAAGATACTGTAAGACAGAAAGTCGGTAGTCGTAGGTTTACGACGTAGAAATTCTAAATTTAAATGTTGATTAATCTTGCTGCAAACATTTTAAATATCTCCTGAAAGCTTCCTGTGAGGAGTATAGGTGGTGGAGCAACACATGAATCACTTTAATTTTTTTAAATTTCAGATTATTTTAATCTATGAAAATGTGAATGCCCCCACGCCAATAATAAAATAAGATTAAAAATATTACCACCGAAACACTATTAATTTATTTCGCATTTATTCTCGGGAGTATATTATGAGGGCCGTAGCCTAGTATTAGAACGCATGAGGCCCGTTACAAATAAATATTTGGTTTAACTGATTTATAGTGGACATGACAATGTGAACAATAAATGTATTTACAGCCAGAGGTGGTTAGGTGGACGCATCAGTTCGGTCCACGAAAAACAGCTAACTGCCACTGCAAATAAAAACTAAAAAATTCCTTCCGAATACTTTTTCATGACTTTTTTAGTAATGGAAAGCCAAAAGTCAAGGGGACAAGAATAAAATAACTCGGGGATTAGTTTCTTGGGCATTATAATCCTGAAAAACACATTTTCACTTTCTTCCTCCATTATATTTTAATATTACTACGCTTTAGTTGAGTTAGTTTCGCCATATCAAATAATAGTAATTTACATAATTGTAAATCCAAGCATAGCCACGACAATGTTAAACGACGTAGATTAACCTAAAAATGTAACCCTAAAACGTTAAAATTCCAAATAATTTCAGATAATATCATAAATTTCCATAAAATAAATCGATTTGGTAACAATATTTTTAACGAAATTTACTTCATTGAACTGTATTTGCCTGTAGTTTGGGAATCAGCCTTACCTGTGATTCATTTATCTGTAGGAAAAAAATTTTCAAATATCTTTTTTTATTGATTGCTTTCAAGTATAAACTTTATGGCAATTGAGTTAGCCAATAACAATAATAATTACATAATAGTAAATAAACAATATATACAAATAGAGAAAGAGTTTTACATGTTATATAATTAATACTAACAGAAAAAGCATTTCTTAATATTATGATAATTTATACGAACAAAAAGATTTTTTTTTTCTTACAAGCTATAATAATATATACAAACAAAGAAAAATAAAATGAAAATAAAAAAAAACATACATTTTTACAATTTATAATAACTTATATTGATTACAGTCTAGGGCATTGGTTCCCAAACTGGGGGGCGTGAGGACATGTCCGAGGGGGGGGGGGGGGGAGATAAGTTGAACATTAAATTAAATGTTGGTATTCTTTATAAAATTCTGAATTTTAAAAGACATAGCACAATGTTCTTAGTTAATTGTTTATGTTCGGTATATTTAAAACGAAAGAATGAAAGAAGAGCTACTCTCTTCGTTTATATTAGCCTTTTTTCAAGCACCTATTAGTGGGAAAAAGCATTTTCAACATTTGTTGCAATTAAAAGTATGGGAATAAACTTGATGTTGCTAGTGACTTGTTCGTTGTGCACTTACTAAAACTCAGCCACGAATAGGCATACTAGTAAAGAAAATGCAACCTAATCTATTTTTCTTTTATTAATAATTTTGTATTTTATGAAAACTGATATTTTTGTATAATATTGTAGCATAAAATATTTTCTAAAGACAGACTTTCATCTGTTTGAATTATATAGTCTTTTAGGTATTTCTTTCGACAATTATCGTGTCTTTGGCACTCTAACAACAGATGTTTTAAGCTATCAACGACAAATAAGCTACAATCTTCACATTTTTCATTAGCTTTAATTTTTAAACTGTTATTTTTAAAAAATATTTCCAAGTAGTCACATTTGGCTATTCTCAGTTGGCTAGCGGTTCTTATTTTGGTTATATTAATTTTATATTTAAAATAATCTTCCGGCTAAAGAATAAATGATTAGTGACTTTTTCTATCACGTTATTTTTATTAGATAATAATTTTTTAACTATGTAATTTTTTAAGTTAATAAATTAAACACCTTAAACCTTGTAACCGTTAATACACTTATGTTATTTTTTTCTTACTTACCTATAATTATTTAAACACGTTAAATATTAAATGAGTTTTTTTTTTATTAAATTAACAATCAATTATTCAAAATAAACCAAGTTGAGAATAATAGAGGTTTCAAATGTGACTTTTTTAATTCAAAGCAATATAGCTCCTAAACGGTTAGTCCTAGCGAAAAATGTTATATAACAAAAAGTATTCTCAATTTAATTTTTTTAAAGGAAAATGTTTGCAAAATTTGATCCGAGTAACACCGACAGAGCTTGAGCTGGCCAAACTACACGTAACGTACTCGCGTACCCCAAAAACGTATAATTAGGGCACCGTATCCATGTTTGTTTGTTTATTTCGTTTAACGTCACTTTATGCTGCTATGGCTAATCGGACGATGCTACGGTGGGAGTCCTAAATTTTGCCTATCCAGGTATAATTAGGATAGGGATCTTTAACGAGTACCTGACGTCGCACAGGCTTGGGACCCCCATTTTACGTCCCTTCCGAAGGACGGCATAGCTAAGGATTTTTTACTCCCTTAAAAAAATCCTAAGGTCATCTGCCGGGCTGCGAACCCGCGATCTTGGGTTTAGTAGGTTGCTATGCTAACCACTACACAACAGGTGACCCCTAACCGTATCCATGTTTAAATTCAATTAATATCTGTTATCTACTATATATTTGTCAAATACCACTCACTCATTTAACACGAAATCTCAGAAACCACCGAACGGATTGGAATGAAATTTGGTATGTAACTTCATCTAGGGCCGTAGGTGCTCGCTAAGAATGGAATTTAAAAAAATCGGCCTGGATCGCGGCTAATTCGCGAAAAATGCGATTACAATTTTTATTGGGTGAATAACAATAGATTAATTATCATATGGTATATGGAAATAAGCAAAGTTAAAAAATAGGTTAGATGCTTAAGCCGCACACTTTGACCACAAATTAAGTTCCTTATAGTTGTAAACAACCAAAAATACGATCGATGTCGAAACCTTATAATATGGTACTTTCTGTGAACTCATGGTGGCTGCAGAGGTGTAACCTTACAAGTTTGAGTTGTTTCGTGACGAGAAGCTATTAAGACTTATGTTAAAGAGGAGGTTAAAACACATGTTTTCTGGTGATGGCATGTAAGGCCAGTTCGATGTAAATATTCCTTGCAACCAACCCACCAACCTTTCTTCACCAGTAGCTTCGTCCCCCAGCTCTTCTTACCACTAACGAAGTTGCTGTTCTTGATTGTTGGCCAGGTGTTTGAAAAGCGAGACATTGTTCTCCACAGCAGGGACAAAAAACTTATAAGAATCAGTTAGTTCTATCAAGCGTGTGATTCTCTTCAGTATCGAATCAGGTTCTGCCAAGGAGAAGATGGGTACATTATCAACATTCCTCAGCGTAACCCAAACACCAATACACCACTGTAATCTCCTCAACCAATTTATGCTTGATATGTACGCAAAAATAGAAACAGTAAGACTAAACTATATTCGAAAAAGTTGAGAAGTTGAGACTATATTCACTTAAAGTATGCCATAAGAAAATTTGATGGTCTGGTATCAGAGCTGGGTAAAATGGTAGTGCTGCCTCGAAGCTTCACAGGAGGACTGTTAAAATAATATAAAATTAACATTTGCAAATTGTCAAATATACTTATTATTGAAATTCTAAGAATGGAATTCTTTAAGTTTATTTAAGTAATAATAATTATCAACGTTAAGCTTAACTTTTACTAATTTAAGTTGTCCTTAATCCTAATGATATTAAACCGTAGCGGAGCAGGGTACTTCCAGCTAGTAGGTTATAAAAATAATGGATTATAATACAAAAATTTAGCAATGAAACAGATGATACTTTAATTACTATAATAAAAAGATTTATTTCTCTTTTAAAATATTTCTATATCCATTATCAAAGGAGACATTTCAAAGAAATTCTAAAAAATGAATACAATTATCAGATTTAGTAAGATAAAGAAGCGTTTTTTTTTTCCTGGTTAAAGACCTTGAATTCTTTTCCTTTTATCTGAACCGAAAAAAGGTTTTTACATTTTTATTCATCTCGGTTTTACCTGACAATGGCGGTGGGGTGTTGATAATTTTTTTTTATTACCCAGAAGTGCAATACTAACAGATACAATTAGAAATGATCTAAACCGATATTTTTCAGTAACAGGGACGACTGATACAGGTCCATAAAAAAATCTGTTACAAATACCTGTTACTTGTCTTAAGGTCAGCGTGTCTCCATACTCCAAATCGTTTACCCTGTTACTCAGATATGTTAGCCTACCTATTACTCGCATATCTGTTACCTATTCAATATCGGCTCTAATCAATAAGTTTACATTTTCAACTATATATATATATATATATATAATAACAATAATAATATAAAACACTTAGTCAGTGGTAGTCAAATATTTGTATATATTTTATTTAATTTGTTTTTATTGTAATTGTATTCTATTTTTTATTTATTTTTCCTGTAACATGTTCATGAGGTCATTCACCCTCCAGGCTTATATACCTCATTAGACTCTTAGGGAGAGGTAAGAGATATATCCCGACAGGTAGCTGGAAATTTTCATTAAGTGAATGGCTACTCGAGCAACGTGTTTGAGGCTAGCCATTGGCCACCCATCCACTCCTGAAGGCTTCACGACAGCAGCAATGTTTCTGCAAGTGGTCACATGGCATGTAACTCCTGAGTGGCAGTTGATCATATCCTCCAGCATCTCCAGTGGGCTTAAAAGGCCATATGGTAGCTCATGGACCTTGGCACCATACTGCACAAGAAGGAGGAAGACATCAGGCCTCTGAGCATGGATAGCCACTGTTGCAGGGCTTGCCCTCATGCAGGTTTGTAACGGTACATCCGCCATCCTGATCTTTGTTCCATGAAGCTCGAACTGAAGTCAAGCCAACATCGCATGATGCAGGAAGTATTTCAGTGCCTTTATACAATCACTTCTGTTGTCGAATTCGCTCTTCCAGCATGAGAAGGCACTGCAGATTCTCGGTCCAAAGATAGCACCTGACACAAGCCTTTCGAAGGTCTGCTCAGTATCTCTTGGAGGAGCTGCTGCACAATGGAGGTGTTCTTCAGGTTGAAATCGTATGCGATCCTGGCGGCAACGTAAAGGACATTGTGATACTTCCCCATGAGGCAAACCCGATTGATCTTCTGTATATATATATATATATATATATATATATATATATATATATATATACATATACAGCCAAATATATAATAAATATATGTATTGTTATTTTATTTAAATCTTTTTAATTTTATTGTTTCTATAAAATAGAATCTTCCCATAAAACATTTTTTATTATCCTCAACCATTTTATTCAAAAAATACTGGTAGTAAAATGAAGATCAATTTTTTTTTTTTTTTTTGCTTACTACAGTTAGTAAACCTTTAATTAAAAAAACATTAATGAATTATCAACAAGGTCATTTATTAAAGATGTTAGATGTTTTATAACAGCATACGTATTTTTTATTTGACTTATGACTAGAAAAAATAATATCATTGCATATGCATAGATTTCATATTTGAGTGCATTTTAATGAATATGAAAATTAACAATTATAAAATTTAGAAAAATGTAACAGTGTCTAATACAATGAAGACCGGCTGACATTTTACCAGAAAATACTCGTACGAGTGGAAGTAAAAATACTGGTTTAGGTAAACGAGTATCTGGTAACAGGTAGAGATGCCAAGTAAGAAATACTAGTTTAGGGCAGTGCGCAGTACCAAGGTAACAGGTATTAATGTTATTACTAATACTGAAATGAGTACGCAGGTATCTCGTACCTGTTACTTCTGAATATTAGTAACAGGGAAGCGGATCAGTCAGCCCATACCTGTTACAAAATAACAGGTCCAATATTTCTGAACCACCACTAGTTACAATCAATAGAGTTACTTTTTCAAAAGCGATTTTATGTTCTTATCATTATTATTATTCCTTTTGAGGAATAATATCCCACTTTTATTTGAGTTTTTTTTTCGAAGAGTAGTTTCAAATACGATGCATTGGTGACAAACCCATCAATATTCCGATATATAGTTAAATAAGCTTACTCCAACTTAGACTTTTTAAAAAAAAAGGTTTATTTCAAATTACAATAAATATGACACTTGTGCCTAACAATGACTGACTAATAGCTATAAGACGTGTCGAACTGACCACTACAATCCTTGCTTACTTCTATTTTCCGTCCTAAAAGACGAGGTCATATATAGGGGTTGTTATCGGAGTGAATAAGGAAGCGAAGGGTGAAGGAATGTGTAAGGAGTGATGACCTTTTATAAAGATTATATTAATGATTGGTCTTAGCTATCGGTGTGAAAGTAAATAGTGAGATAAGGAATTGTGTAAGGAGTGATGACCTTTAGGTTACTGTTATAACTCTTCCCTTCTTTAAGATTTGTTATCTCCTGGTAACAATTTTTGCTAAAATGTTGATTCATACACTTTAGATAGAATAATTTTACAAGAGTCCTCAGTGAATGGAGCACTGGGTGTCAATACTGTTTGTGTTTTCTTATATCTATAATAGTATACATATACGGTTATAATAATGATTAACAGTATAATAGTGATAATAATTAAATAATAATAATACACTGCGATATTTTCGCTAAATCTAAGAATGTTGAGTGTTGGTATAGTTACATTTGTGGTATTTAAGGTTAATGTTTCTGATATTGATACATCATAAAATGGTTGTAATATGTTGTGATAATTGTGATAGTAAATTTGTGTTAATGTGGGGTAACAATCTTTTATGCCTATATTTATCAGACTTACTTTAGGTAAAAATTGGCTAATATTATTACAATTGGTTATCTTACTTATATTATAAGTTAAATATTGTTTTTTAACATCCAGATATCTTATATTTTTATCTAATCTATGCTTAAGTTTACAAGTTTTTACATTGCCATTTTGAATTATTGAATAGATACAACTGTTATTAACTTTAATAAGATTTTTACAATAATATTCCTCCTCGTATATACAGTCTGCTGTAAAAATGTTGTTTTGGTTTTGAATGTATAAATCGTTGTCAAGCTCGATTTCGTAAAATGTGCCATTAATATATTTAGGTACTGTATGAACTACGTATCCTTGGTATTTGTTCTCGTGAGTTGGTAGTCTTATAAAAGCATGAATTACCTTCTTGTGTGTTGAACAAAATATTTTACTATTTGCCCATAAAATTTCTGTATTGTTAGATACTAAATGGACTTTGTTAGGAAGATTTTTCAAAACGTTAGTCATAATACTGGAATGAATTATACCTAATTTGCAAAATTCTAGTGATAGAGTTATTTCTTTTACTTGGTTTAGTAATTGAGAAATATGTATGTATAAATTATAAGCGTCTTCATTTGTTTTTAATGTCATCGTATTATTGGTGATAAGCTCGAAATTTTTATTTAGTGTTTTAATTTTATTTTTATAATCAGATATTAATTGTTTGTCGATATTAACTGAGGTTTCTATATTATGTTCAATTCTATAATTATTTTCTTCTATCGTTCCTATTATTTTATCGTAGTGTGCTTTATCATTGGCATCCATATTGCCAGTTAGCCAACTAATTATATTTCCTAAACCGTTAATTAATCCTCTTTTTGTCCTATGCTTATATTGTAATAGTTCTAATTGATGATTAACATTATTGGTTAAATCTTTTAGTATAGAATAAAGATAATGTCCTTTAAAAAATTTTAAATGGTTATATATGTTCTCTAATTCAATTTCTAAATAACTAATGTTGAAGAAATGATATGTTTCAAAATAAGAATTTATAACTTTTATATCATTTATATAATAATGAAGTATTCCTGGCGAGTTAGTCAGATCATGCACTTCAATCGTTTGGATCTTCTCCATCAGAGCTAGAACCATGATCAGAGTTGTGAGTTTGCATAGAGGTGTCATCTGTAACATAGGTTTTACTCTTATTTTTCGTTGGTCTTTTGATATTGTCGATATGGGTGGTTTGTTCTCTTTTTCCTTTTACTATGATGTTCACTTTCCTTTAAAAGATCATTTTTTTTCTGTAAATCAACAATTATTGAATTTAAGAAATTTATTTGGGTATCTGCCAATTCTTTTTCTTCTAATAATGTAGTCATTGATTCATCCCCTGAAATAACTTTTTCGGCAGACTTTAAACTTTTTAATTCAGTCGTCAGTTGTTTTGATTTCTCTTCATGAACCGCTTTCTCGCCTAAAGCAACATTTAGTTGAGCTTCTAAAATTTTTAACTGATTGGTATGGTCACTTTTTATGGCCTCTATTTCTTCTAAGGTCTTTTGGTTCAATTCATTAACTTTTGTGACTTCATTATTTAATTTTTCAACAGTTACTTTCAGACTACTTTCTGAAGCTTTTAAATTGGTTGTTTCTTTCACTAAATTTGAATTTAACTCTTCCATTTCTTTAATTTTACTAATTATATTTTTTTCCTTTTCTTCATGTGACTTATTAATGGTTTCTATTGTTTTCTTGAGCACTGAACATTGTTGTTGGAGCTCATTTGTATTTTTAGAACTCGATGAGCACTTTTCTTTATATTCATTACTAACTTTATCAAATGAATCTTTTATTTTTGATAGTTCATCTTGAAGATGTTTTTCTTTCATCAAAGCTTGTTTTTCTAGTTCAGCTTTCTCAGAAACAATCAACTCTAATTCTTTTTTCTTACACTCTAATTCTTCTCGGAAATGTAACTGACCATTCAATAATTCCTTTAAATTTTCTATTTCTGATTCCAGTTTTTTTAACCTCATTCAAAGATAACTCTTTTTCTTTAGTTAAACATTTAACATTTGAATTTAATTCAAGAACTTCAGATTCCAATAGTCGTATTTTTTCATTCTGCTCACTTTCACGCTGCTTACTTTCCAGATGTTCTTTTTGTAGGGCTTGTAGTTCTGCACTAAGTTCCATGATTTCTTTAATCTTTTTCTCAGCTTCTTCGGTTTTTTCTTTTATAGTTTTATCTTGATTTAACAAGTAGGCCTCCTTTTCCTCAAATAACTTCGCTTTATCTTGTAACATTTTTTTAATTTTGTCCATCTCAGTATTCAGCGATAATGTTGCCTCAGAACTCTTATTTTGTAAAGTTTCATTTTCTCTAGTCAATTCTTTATTTATCTCTTCAAAACTGGTTATATAACGCTCTAATTCTGAAATTTTGGAAACTAATGTATTATTCTTTACTTCCAGGTTTTCTTTTTCCTGTAATAAGTTCATAGCATCGTTTTCAACACTAAGAACCCTTTTCTGTAAATCTTCAATTTGAAATATTTTGTTTGCTAATTCATTTTCAGCCAACGTAATTTTATCTTCCTTTTCATCCAAACTTTTCTTCAAGCTGTTATTTTGAGTTGAATAGCTATCAAGATCAACTTCCAACTGATCAATTGTTTTCTTTAAATTATAACACTCATTTCGGACTGTTTCTTCATTTTTAAGAAGTTCTTCAAGTTCTTTGCATTTTAAATTATAAGCTTCTTCCATACACTTAAAATTTTTCACAGAATTTTCTACACGTCCTTTTATTTCAAAAATAGCTTTCTCTCCTTCCCTTTTGACTGAATCTAACATCATTTCCAATTCTTGTACTTTATTTTCATGCAGCCTAATCTCCTCAGCAGAAGACAATTTTAACCTACCAAGCTCATTCTGTTTTTCGACAAGATCAGAATTTAAACTCATTAATTGTTGTGAAGAATCAGTTGAACTGTTCATTAAATGTGAAATGTCATTTTCAAGTTTTTCTTTCAAATTCTGAAGTTCAGTACATTGTTCGACAGCATTGTTAAATTTCCTCCTCAAATCTCCGATTTCCAACTCCAAAGTCTGCACCTGATTTCTAAAAGAGTTTTCACATTCCAAAGATTGATTGTATTTTAGGGAAAGATCTGAGTAGTCCTGTTCTAATTTTGTCATTTGAGAAATTTTTGAATCCATTTCAGAAGCTTGTTTCTTAACCATTATTTCTAAATCTGAGCAATGCTTTTCTACATCAACTATTTGTCCATTTTTAGAAGCTAGCTCGTTCTTCAGTCTATCATTCACTTCTTTCAATTCCGGTAGATCATTGTTCGTATTATTTAATTCGTGAACTTCTATTGGTCCGGCGGGTCGTTGTTGCATGGACCTGAGCCTAAAAAATTATCCTGTCGAGCTTCTATAGCGTTCAGTCTTTCCGTTAGGATTCGAATCTGCTCGTCTTTTTCATTTTCTGTATAATGAACTCTATTGGACACAGTTCTCATGAATACTGTATTGGAATCTTTTTCAGTTGGCGGTAATGAAACTTGTTCTCGATTTGGATTTTGTTGGTTTCTCCAGTTTCCCGATGGAGGTTTGTTAAAAAAATGATGTTGAGATTGCGGGTCCCATGGTTTGTTGTATATTGGTTTTTGATACTGCTTATAATTTGGGTTTTGATTATAATATGATTGATACGGTTTTTGTTCGTACCTTGGTTTTTCATAGTGAGGTTTCTGATGTTCCCAGTTTTTTTTCTTTTGAAAATTGGGATCAAAATGTTTCCCTTTATAATTTGGATTTTGAAAATTTTTTTGTTGTGGATTATACTGATGTTTACCGTACAACCTTTGAACAATGTGTGCGGCACTGTTTTTAAGGATATCTTCAATATCTTCTAATGTATTCCATGTTATATGATAAATGAAATCTGTTAAAGAAGGGTGGAGATTATGCACCGCGTGATGGGATATTTGTCTATCATATCTTTTCATTTCTGCTTGTTTATCTAAGATCGTATCGTCGGTGTAAACTCGAGTATATAAGTCACAACGTCGTTCTATTAATCTTTCTAAATAATTATGAGGATTTTCGTTACTATGTGGCCTGACATTTAATAATTCCGCAATTAATTGTTCTCGAGTTCGAGAATCTTGATATTTATTTTTTAGAAAAATTAAAATTCCTTCTACGCTATTAAATTCTTTATCATGTACAGCTGCGGCTACTTTCCCTTTTAATTTACATAATAAATTTAAAATAATCTTTGTATGATTAATATGTCTATGTGGATTATTTTCTTTACAGTATAATTCTGTTAAAAACTTAGTATTACGAATAAAATTCACTAGACCTATTGGATTTCCATCATAATCTGGAATCATTTTAAATTCACTTTCTTTAATTTCTAACGCCATTGTGTTTTCGTTTGTCTGATCGGTTAGTCTTAAAGCGTTAAGTCTGTCTAGTAATGACATACAAATGTTACAATTTATATAAAAATAATTACCATAAGATGTCTTCAGTTGATGTTGGCTTCTTAACAAAAGAGATGTTGGGTTGAGATTGTAGAAATTGAAATTTCTGCTTACTGGAAAGAAGATCCTCGTAGTCGTGGAGAATGCTTGATCTTGTTCAAGACTCAGTGGCAAATCTTTCTCTTGACGTGGAGACGTGGTTATGCTGCTACGGTACTGGTATTACACTCAGCCTAAGCTCCGCAAAGTTACTAATTCTTCAAAAATAAGCTCTCAAGTCCCTAAGTTCGGGCGCCAGTTAAATAAGCTTACTCCAACTTAGACTTTAAAAAAAAAAGGTTTATTTCAAATTACAATAAATATGACACTTGTGCCTAACAATGACTGACTAATAGCTATAAGACGTGTCGAACTGACCACTACAATCCTAGCTTACTTCTATTTTCCGTCCTAAAAGACGAGGTCATATATAGGGGTTGTTATCGGAGTGAATAAGGAAGCGAAGGGTGAAGGAATTGTGTAAGGAGTGATGACCTTTTATAAAGATTATATTAATGATTGGTCTTAGCTATCGGTGTGAAAGTAAATAGTGAGATAAGGAATTGTGTAAGGAGTGATGACCTTTAGGTTACTGTTATAACTATATAGTATTTTTTTTTAGAAAGAAATGCGATTTCAATTATTCATATAACGTTACAATGATATTCATATTTCTTTTATCGTTTCAGTTAATTTAGGTAACGACATCGAACCACTGCTCCACCAAATGCGTCAAACCCCCATCACTATTGCAATTAGTGATCCGATGATTTTTTTTTTTTTTTTTAATTTATTCATTGAAATTTACTACTGTATACAATTTAATATATAATAAATCAAGTAAATGTAATGACAATGATAAAAATAACACGTTTGTTTTTAAAGCAACTACCCATTGGTAGCACTTATAAAGGTTCAATAGAATGAAGTACTATGTTAGAAGGTCCCGAGGCCATCTTCTTTTCAGGCGCCTAGGAGGGTTATCTGGAATGGAATTAGAAGCAAGCTGTGATACTAATGGATTTGAATGGTTGTGAAGTTTGCTATGGAAGGATTGATATCTGGTTTGAGCTAAGTCAGAAACTTATGAAACATTAAGATCATTATGGATAAGTTTATTGGTCACATAGTAAGGAGCATTGAGGATTTTTCGAAGAATTTTGGATTGTAAGGATTGGATTCGAGATGAATTGGATAGTTCAGTGGAACCCTAACTACGTACGTCCAAGTAGGTCTAATCACTGTTATGTAAATAAGTCTTTTGTATTTAATTGGAAGGTTTGAACGTTTGTCTAGTAAATGTTGAAGTAGTCTGTAACGGCGGGCAGTTTTTTGTCTTTTCAGTCTAATATGTGAATTCCAAGTAAGACGTCTGTCCAAGTGGAGTCCTAGGTAGCGGATCTGTTCAACAGAGATTAGTGGAATATCATTAAAGGATACTGTAGTACAGGAAGTCGTAGGTTTACGACGAAGGGTTAAGGTTATCTGATAAGATTCGATGATTTAATTCGAGTTTCACATTATTCGATAGCTCTTTCCATTACTTCACCTTTAAACTTCCATTTCTATAGTTCCAACTTCAATTCTATTTTTTATAGCGTTATATATTAATGTTTTTTTAATCCCCCCTTCTAAAATTAAAGAAGATGTAACTCAAGAAGTTAACAACATTACTTTCTACATGATTATGACTTTCTACATGATGGTTTTATATATTAATATTTTGTTATTTCCACTTCTCTAATGTGAGAAATTTTTAGCGTACATGTTGATATAATATATACCAAAAGTAACTCAATATAGCCAACTATTAAGCAACAACAGACCCGTTTGTATTTGCATAATATATGTTGTATTTTTATAATATAGAGAACAAGATGTATTGTAACGTACGTATCGTTGGGACAAAAAACTGATAGATAATATTATCTATGTAAATATAACGATATATATCGATATTTACCTTTATAGATATGTTCACCCTGAAACCGACATCGGATTCGAATTTAGCATTTAAAAGGATCCTTAAATACGAATTTTCATCAAAGTACAAAAATATAAAATCGTAATTTTCGACATTTGCCAGACCAAATGGTAGGCAATTTTTTTCTTTTTTAATTCACCTAAATTTGAATTACGGTTGGACAGTTTAACATATCAATTTCATATTTTTATCCAAAATATATGGTGGTAATACGCTTATAATTTGCTGGTTCCATTTTCCTATCTGGTTTTGAACTGAAATAAAAAATTAAAATGTATTTCGGATTTTCCAACTTTTCAAAAAGGGTTTTTTTCTTCCCGTTTCGTCAATCAAATTTCGCATTTATTAACACCAAAAGAAAGGTGTGCTTTTTTTTTCTAGAAATTTTGCGTGGAGTGTAACAAGTAACGGCGATTTAAAAAAAAAAAAAAGTAACTAATAATCGGTTTAAAAATTTCATTCCCTATGAAATAGGAAGAAATAATGATTTTTTTTTTTATTGACTAAAGTTTTTTAATGTTTTTGAGGGTGCTAAATTAGAATCCGATGTCGGTTTTTTTTTTTTTTAAAGAATCTATAAAGGTAAACTGTTTGAAGATCTTATATATTTTTTAGAATTTAATTAACGTAAACCAAAGTCTATGAAGTGTTTGTATTTTTCCTAAAATCTGACTTTTAATTTTTCATTATCGGCTTCAAGGGTCTATTAATCGGAACGGCAAAATACGTGTCAAATATTTTTTGACCAGAAACTCCCCCCCCCCCCCCCCCCCCCCCCCCCCGAAAAATAAAATGCCAACAAGATCCGTAAGAGACTGAGTGTGTCCTTCCCTTGTTAGTGACAAATAATCTACCAATCCTAATTATATTGATCCTTCTATACCATCATAGTGTAACTCGAGTGTTATTCAATTAAATCGAAAGTATCCGTAATATACTTACTTATTCATATCAAAATGTAAACTAACAAGGGGACGTTTCGAGTTGTAACTCACATATTTACAACTCCACTAGTTTCTACATGTTTTTTGAGATGAGGAATCTGAACATAATATCAGTTTTTATTTTAAAAATTTGTCTCACCTATATTATATAAATAAGACGTTTTAAAATTATCTATTTCTATTATTATTTCAATTTTTACACCATAAATTTCAAATAAGACCATTTTTAAAAATATATAGGTAAGGGGAGTGTTTTTTGACCAAAAAAAAACAAAACAAACCTGTAACACTTACAACCCATGAAGGGTCTTGGGTTCAGTACTTAGGTAGGCTGTACTGTTTCTGAGCCAACGGTTGTAAAAGGAGGTGATTTGGCCAGAATTCTCGCTCAACCGCCAGGTTTTCCCCCAATTAAGGGTACCCACTTTATAGGAGGCTGGGTATGCCCCAGGAGGGTCCCCGACCTCGAATTCGATCTACGGCCGAAATAACAGAAAATAAATTTTCTGCCTTCAGTCGGGCTCGAACTCTGGCCCGGGAGCATGGTAGTCAAGTGCCTTACCCACTGAGCTACCGCGCCTCCATTTTTGACCAAAACCTGATATTAATTTAAGATTATTAATAAATCTTAGGATTTCAATGCAATTTGAAATAAAAATATGGGTGAAAAATTTTTTTAAACTAAATACTGATATTATTTTCAGATTCCTCATCTCAAAAAACATTTGGGAACTAAATTTTGTCGAAATAAAAAATACATTTTTTTTTACCTGAAGGCAAGGTGCTGTCAATTTCTGAAAAAAAAAAATGCAAATAATTTGCGC
Organism: Euschistus heros; assembly: GCA_003667255.2. NCBI lineage: Eukaryota > Metazoa > Arthropoda > Insecta > Hemiptera > Pentatomidae > Euschistus > Euschistus heros. Next base: position 464,706 of record RCWM02000478.1, on the reverse strand, counting down.
TATCTCTCACATTTCGCTACCGGTTAAAACCAAATTATAAGGCCATCTAGAAGCCGTGAAACTGCATAGTTTAGCCAAAATCCGGAGGTCGCAGAATTTCCCCTTATTGAGATATCTCAAGTTATAGCTGACCTCGGATTTTATCATTCACATCAGTTTTTGTACACTAAATTCGGAAGTAAATCCAATGTTATATACATGGATAAAAAGCAGAATGTATGCTGATTCTAGTGATGCTATTACTGTTGTAATCGGTTGAACACAGATGTTGTCATGGCCGTTAGAAATTTTTGATTGAATCTTAACTTCAAAATTTTAATCTCCTGGAAAGAGCTAAAAAATCAATATTTCTTGATTTTGATAAAATTTCACAAATAAGGGTTTTATGGTGCGTCAAATCGAGATTTAAGGTCAGTTGTTCATGAAAAAAAGTTTCCACTGTTTTTCATATTTTATTTTTTCTCTCGGCTCCTAATGCCGATTGGCGGCTATAACTCTAGTTTTGCACTATTATAGGTCCCTAGTACACACACACAAATCGCATTTAAATCTGTGAGTTACAACTCCAAACGTCCCCTTGTAAGTAATTTTATTTTTATACCATTTATTTTTCCCAACTTTATTTTAAATTAATACTCACTTTAATTTAGTTATATTGGAAGTAATTATAGAGTTAGTAGTGGACATTTCCGTTATAATTTAGAAAATTCGAACCATTAACAGGTTGAAATGAGTTTTTTAACTCCATTAAATTCTTCAGACAGATGTAGCGGCGATCCGGTCGGTAATCCCAGTAGCAATTAGTTTTCAATCAGAGTTCTTAGGACTAAGGATTATCTTTTACAAAATCGTTCTCCAATTTATTTTTTTTTTTTTCTTTCCCTTTTATAGCGTTTCGTTGAAGAATGAAAACAAAAATATTATAGACTAATTATTTAAATCCCTTAATAATAAGAAGGCGGCAGAATATTGTGAAATGTTAATTTAAAATATCTTATGGCAAATGGAATCCCTGAATGATACAGTTTTAAACACATAGTATGAATTAACAATACTTTTTCAAGCATAGTACAATCTATGAGGTAAAATATTTAGAAAATAATATATCAATCAATTTTAATTTTGATATCAGTGGCTGTAACATGTATTAGTACGTAATCACACTATTTATTAAAAACAAAATTTTAAATAATTATTTATATTGGCATTGCACTCTTAAAATTATTTATTTAACATTTATTTTTGATATTCCACAAATCCCTGTTGAACAGATCCGTTACCTAGGACTCCACTTGGACAAACGTCTAACTTGGAATCCACATACAAGACTAAAACGACAAGAAACTGGCCGTCGTTACAGACTACTTCAACATTTACTGGACAAACGTTCAAAGCTCCCAATTAATTACAGAGACCCATTTACATGACATTGATTAGACCTATTTGGACGTAAGGAGTTGAGCTTGGGGCTCTACTAAACCATCCAATTCATCTCGTATCCAATCCTTACAATCCAAAATTCTTCGAAAAATCCTCAATGCTCCTTACTATGTGACCAATAAACGTATGCATAAAGATCCTAATGTCCCATATGTTGCTGATTTAGCCCAAACCAAATACCTATCCTTTCATAGTAAGCTCCATAATCATTCAAATCCGCTAGTCTCTCAACTCGCTTCCCATTCTATTCCTGACAACCCTCCAAAGCGTCTGAAAAGAAGATGGCCTCGGAACCTTCTCAAATTGAACTTTTATTGAAGTGCTACCAGTGGGTAGTTGCTTCACAATCCGTTTTCATTTTATTAATTTATCTTATTATCACATTTACTGGATAGATTTTTTTTTTTTTTTTTTTTTTTTTTTTGTACAGTTGTAAATTTCAATAAATAAATAATAAAAAAATCTTACATTAGGAAAAAAAATACGCTAAAAAAACAAAAACAACATGAGAAATGAACTTTTACTTATAATGATTATATTACAAACGGATAGACGGATATACTTTGTAGTTCTAATGACGAACTTAGAGCTGTTATCTTCAGCGATTTTATCGACAGCATAAACCTCCTTAGCAATTTGCCTAATGGATTTGCATCGTAAAACGTTAAGTAAACAATTACTTAAGATGCCTCATTATGTTTAATCCTACTTTAAATAAAACCCATTAGCCCATTACTACCTCAGTTACTGCGGTTGATTGAAGTATGGTAATTAGTGGACCGAAGACTTGGCAAGTGGTCACAAATGTTTCACTACTCATGCATGCATGCCCCTTGCAGTGCAGTCCACTGGCAAAGAAAGCGGGAAGAATGGTTAACATAGGGGATTGGTTCTTTAAATAGCAATTGTTTTATTTACGTAATAGTTGCAAGGCTGGGCTACCTATAAGTACTGAAGAATATATATATATATACCTGAAAAAGATTATATATACCTGAAAAAGATTATATATATGTGGAAACGGATTAAATATAACTAGAAAATGATAAAACTATTCTGGAAAAGATTTAATTAAATTTACAAAAGTTATAAAACATATGATTATTAATAAGGCTATAAATATACATTGAGTGAAATTTACAAATGTACAAAATATATACATTAAGTAAATGTATTGACAACGATTATAATAACATGTTAAAACTTGAAAAGAACTACTCATCATTAGCACTTTATTAAACATTCTATACTAGAAGGTCTCTAGGCCATCTTCGTTTCAGATGCCTCGGAGGATAACCATGAATGGAGTGGGAAGCAAGTTGAGAAACTAACGATTGTGGAGCTTACTACGAAAGGATAGGTATCTGGTGTGGGCTAAATCAGCAACATATGGAACATTAAGGTCTTTATGGATAAGTTTATTGGTGGCAAAGTAAGGAGCATTGAGGATTTTTCGAAGGATTTTGGATTGTAAGGATTGAATACGAGATGAATTGGATGGTTTAGTGGAGCCCCAAAGCTCAACTCCGTACGTCCAAATAGGTCTAATCACAGCCATGTATATGAGTCTTTTGTAATTAATTGGGACCTTTGAAGCTTAAGGAATTTAAAATATTTTATATTCTGTTAAACTGATTGATAATATGAAGAAACTCAACGCCAATCACACATACGTTCGCCTAGTCCAGATAACTTGGATGAACTTGCTGACGCTTTACCTCTTTCTTTACTCTTTCTTTCTTTTCTACTCTCTTTCTTTACCTCAACATTACATATTGAGTTTATTAAGGAGTATATTAGTGCCGATGTAAAGCATTAATTCAAACTAGAGGAGGTCCAACACCCTACTAAAGAAGGTTAAAGCGTAAAAAAATAAATTAAAAAGTTTAAATAAAAATGAAAAAAGATTATATATACCTGAAAAAGATTATACATATGTGGAAACTGACTAAATATAATTAAAAAATGATAAAACTATTCTGGAAAAGGTTTAATTAAATTTACAAAAGGTATAAAGCATATGATTATTAATAAGACACGATGTAAATCAAAGGGGAAAATGATTATAAGAAATACAGTTTTTTTCTGTTGGTGAATGATTTTTCAAGTCAATGCTCAAGGTTTTCATAGGTGCAGTATTAAATTTGAATAATTCTAAAAAGCTGCTACTGTTTAAAAATATTGAAATGGGCTAGAAAAATTATTGAAAATAGAAAATTTACTTAAATACATATGCGAAATAGTCTACAGATAATGAATAGTATATATATGAATGAAATGAAATGAAATGAAAAAAAAATCTTTATTTTCGGACATATTGTCCCCTAAGAATAACAGACATGTATAATAAGTTGTACAATAGTGTGGCTATCTTAATTTCAAATGGACAATAATAAGTATAAAAGGTAATATATGAATATACAATTGAAAATAGAACTTTGTGATAAATATATACATGAGAAAAGAAGAGAGAGAAAAAAAAATGTAGGACAAAAAAAAAATTATAATAACAATATGCTATTAGAATAATTACAATGCGTTCAGAAATAAAAGAAATATAAAAAAAAATAAATAAAATAAAATAAATATATTGAAAAGAAAGGAAAAGATATATAGAGAAGAAAAATAATAAGACCTATTTGAATGATAATATGACAAAATATTTACAAATATCTAAAAGGTAATATATATACAATTGATAATAGCACTTTATCAGTTAGAAGAAAAAGGAAAGAAATAATAACAATAATTTATAAGAGAAAAAAACAAAACAGAAACAATTGTTGGAGAAACGAATTTAAATTTATATAATGATATACTCATGTATGTATATATGTATATGTTAAATAGGATAATCATCATGCAAACTATTCCTCACTTATAAAACTTTTATTTTAGGTCAAGAAAGTAAATGGATTTGTTCAAAATTCAATTGTAGAAAGCATAATTTTTTTTCTCGACACCATTAGTAGGATTGCGTCGTGTAGGGAACACATTAATCTAATATCTGTTTTTCAGAAAGAAAACCTCAATATAAGAACATCTATAAGAAACATATGAGTAAAAAAAAATATTTACGAAAATACTATTCATTAATTTTCTTTTGAAAAATTATCTTCTCCACCTAATGTAGTTGTATACGTTATACCAATGGTTGTAATAAAGTAGATCGGTCGACTTACTTTTAAACGAGTTAACTATTAATCTTCAAAGTAGAATTTTAAATATTTATTTTAAGTATAAGGGATTAATTTTTGTTTATTAATAAGGCTTTTACAGACACTGTTTTACAGATCTGCCAGAATCTGAGGTTTTTCGAGGCCGAGGAAGGACATCCTTGGCCACTCTCTCCATCCACAATTAGAATTAGCTTTTTCGTCCTTAAGGATTGCTGTTTTAACGGTTTTTTTAAGTTATCCAAAGGATAACTTCCTCCATTTTTGTCCTCCAGGATACTGTTTTACAGATCTGCCAGGATCTGAGGTTTTTCGAGACCGAGGAAGGACATCCTTGGCCACTCTCTCCATCCACAATTAGAATTAGCTTTTTCGTCCTTAAGGATTGCTGTTTTAACGGTTTTTTTAAGTATCTATTAAGTTTTAAATTATACTTTAAGTTTTAAAGTATCTATTAAGGCCTAAAGGGAATTTTTAGAGTAATTACTGGATTTTGGCATACGACCAAAACGCCCTAATAAATACACGCAAGTACTCTCAGAAGGCTATAAAAAAGTTGGATGAGAGATCTGCTAAGATAATATTTTTTTTTTTAATTAATTTTTTAATTCACTTATTTTTTACAGGTGTGAAAAAAAATGAAAGTTAAAAACTATATATATATATATATATATATATATATATATATATATATATATATATATATATATATATATATACATTTATACCTCTTTATGTAGAGTGAGTAACTCTTAGTGTAACATCAAAATAATTGGGTGAAAAAAAGATCAAAAATGAAGAAAAATGCCGTAGACCTTACCTTCCTATTCCAATCCGTTGCTGATATGCGATCATTCAAACAAAGTTTTGAGGAAACCACGTTGTTGTTTTTTTTTCTATAAAATCTGTAAAATCTCCACTTTGTTTAAATATTTTTCAAATTTTTACCACATATTCGGATTTAACCTTAAATATTACAAACTTGAGACCTAAAGAACAGCTTGATCTTTACCTTATTTAGGTAACTTACTATATCTTATAATACTTAAATGCTTAATACTTAAGTCGGAGGTTTTCAAAGTAATATATGAAGCAGTTATCCTCCCTAAAATGCTCTATGCTGTACATGTTTGGCATCCAGCTGTACTTCGTAAAAAAAATATTATAAAACAACAAAGGATCATTGCAATCAAAATATGCAAAGGATATCGCACGTTGTCATATAATGCTGCGACATTATTGGCGGGTCTTTTGCCAGTTCAATTAAAAATTGACGAACTAACAACATTACTTAACATTAGAAAAAAAAAGAAAGGATATAAAGACCTAACATTAGACAAAATTGATAAAAAAACACAGACTGCAAGTTTTGGATACATCCAGGATCAAATTTGTGGACTACACCCAAATGTTATTCAGTTAATACCGACAAAACAGAAATCTATACGGACGATAGGAAGGACAGTGAGAACATTGGATGTGCATGGTTATTGAAAGCTGAAGATGGCAGAACCATAGAACATTAAAATAAACTAGAATCGTACTGTTCGAATAACCAAGCCGAGAAATTTGCTGTTTTAAAAGTTACGGAATACATAATTAACGAACCTCAAAAGACTAACGCACATACGAGGGTGAATCAAATATAAACGGTAATTTTCAAAATTATATTTATTGAATAATATTATACAGAAACTATACCTTCAACATTTTTCAATGTAGTCTCCTGCATTATCTACACACTTCTGCCACCGATTTGGAAGCTTGAATATTCCCTGTTCATAAAAAGACTGAGGGCGAGTTTTTAACCATTCGCGCACGTGCTTTTCGACGTCTTCATTGTTTTCAAATTGTTTTCCTCCAAGATTTTTTGAGGCGCATCGTCACATGTGATGAGACGTGGGTCCACCATTACACCCCCGAATCGAAAATGGCAAGTAAGGAGTGGCGAAGGAAGGATGAAGGCTGCCCAGTGAAAGCCAAAACTCGTCTCTCAGCCGGAAAAGTTCTTGCAACAATTTTTTTTGACTCAAGGGGAGTTCTACTCATTGATTTTCTTCACGATCAACGAACAGTGAATGCGGCTTACAACTGCCAGGTGCTACAGTCAGCAAAAACCAGTTACCGGAACAAAAGACGAGGTGTGCCCATTAGAGATGTCATCCTTCTCCATGACAACGCAAGGCCTCACACCGCATTGTTGACAAGGGATAAATTGGAAGAAATGGGCTGGGAAACTCTCGAACACCCTCCTTACAGTCCAGACCTGTCCCCTTGTGACTATTTTTTGTTTGCGCCCCTGAAAGAATCACTTGGAGGAAAACGATTTGAAAACAATGAAGACGTCGAAAAGCACGTGCGCGAATGGTTAAAAACTCGCCCTCAGTCTTTTTATGAACAGGGAATATTCAAGCTTCCAAATCGGTGGCAGAAGTGTGTAGATAATGCAGGAGACTACATTGAAAAATGTTGAAGGTATAGTTTCTGTATAATATTATTCAATAAATATAATTTTGAAAATTACCCTTTATATTTGATTCACCCTCGTATTACAATACATACAGAAAGTAAAATTTTAATAAACTCGATTAATAAAACTGAGATTTATGACTATTTGACTGAACTAATCAGACGAAATCTAAAAGGCATTAAAAAAAGGGGGAAAATGGTCTCTATAAAATGGGTTAAGGCACACTCTGGAATTGAGGGAAACGAATGGGCCGATTACCTAGTCAAAGAGGCGGCTAAAGGTGATATGTTACCTTCGTATAACAAAGTTCCATTATCATATATAAAGCGGAACATAAGTTCTGATATAGTTGAAAAGTGGGACCAATTGTGGGTGACCTCATCAAAGTCACCAAGTTTACACAGATTTATACCTCACATTACACACATCAATTACAAACACATTCAAAGTAACAACTACAAACTGACACAACTAATGACAGAACACGGTAACACTAAACAATATCTCAAACGATTTAACATGATAGGATCTGACACATGTAATGAAGACGAACAGACTCAAAATTTTAGACATGTGCTTTACGAATGTAAATTATTTGAAAGACAAAGGTTTGATCTAATAAAAAGTATTATCATCAAACATGGAACATGGCCAGAGACAGAACAAAATTTGTTTTCTAAATTTAAGACTGAATTACTCACATTTATACGAAAAATCGACTTTGAAAACTGACAAATGATGGACAGCGAAGGTAGTTTCTTGTTGGCTTTTGTTTTTTCTTTTCTTTTTTTTGTGATTTTGTTTAAATATTTTTTTGTTACCTTACTAGGCTATGCTAAACTAATCATGCTAAACTTTGTAGTAACATTGTAAAACGTGTAGTAGGCTATAAGGCATGGAACATGTAAATAAGTAAATAAACAGTCCTTATATGGGGGTACCGTATAAGGAAAAGAAAGAAAAAAAAAACTTAAACGCTCTCTGTTTTCCAAAAAAACTATCCACAAAACTGCACATATCACAAGAACTTGGAACTTAAACCAGCCTTCATATGGTATGACCAAATTAATGATACGTATCGATTTCATGGATAAATTTACTTTTAAAACCGGAAAAAGATAGTGTTTTCATTTGGCATACAAATCAGTTAATTATGTAAATAAGACATTATCATAATCCCTTAATGTCAATGTGCATTTTAAACATAATAAACTTGACATTGGAATAAAAAGCAAAGAAAAAAATCATTGTTTATTAGAAAATAAAGGAAAACTGTCAATAAAGCGATACCAGATCAGATTTTATACCATTTTATGAGTATTTTATGACAGATGAGTCTTTTTTTTCAGGGAAAGGCATTTCTACCTATCCATGAATATTGCTGGTTTTTTATTTGTATTGTTTTCAAATAATGAGGAGCCCCTTGGTGTTGGAAAATCATATTTGGCCGAACTTCTGGTGGAAGAAGGTGATGAAGTTACGGTAGAATATTTTTTTAACTAATCCTAGTACTTCTCACCATTCCATCTGTTGGGCACAGATTTTCAAAGCTAGATAAACCAACGATACCACACATGGATAGGAAGAAATGCGTTCCCGTGAAAAAACTGCCTATTCAGTTTTCCTTTATTTTCAATTAAACAACAAATTTTTCTTTTTTTATTTGTTGCATGCTTAGTTTCTTTTTGCATGCCAAAACAATGTTTTTCCAATTTTAAAAATAAATTATTTTCAATTGTATATTCATATATTACCTTTTATACTTATTATTGTCCATTTGAAATTAAGATAGCCAGAATATTGTACAACTTATTATACATGTCTGTTATTCTTAGGGGACAATATGTCCGAGAATAAAGATTTTTTTTTCATTTCATTTCATTCATATATATACTATTCATTATCTGTAGACTATTTCGCTTATGTATTTAAGTAAATTTTCTATTTTCAATAATTTTTCTAGCCCATTTCAATATTGTTAAACAGTAGCAGCTTTTTAGAATTATTCAAATTTAATACTGCACCTATGAGAAGCTTGAGCATTGATTTGAAAAATCATTCACCAACAGAAAAAACTGTATTTCTTATAATCATTTTCCCCTTTGATTTATATCGTGTCTTATTAATAATCATATGCTTTATACCTTTTGTAAATTTAATTAAATCTTTTCCAGAATAGTTTTATCATTTTCTAGTTATATTTAATCCGTTTCCACTTATATATAATCTTTTTTCATTTTTATTTAAACTTTTTAATTTATTTTTTTACGCTTTCAGTAGGGTGTTGGACCCCCTCTACTTTGAATTAATGCTTCACATCGGCACTAATATACTCCTTAATAAACTCAATATGTAATGTTGAGGTAAAGAAGCATATTTCTCAATTAAAGTGTCAGCAAGTTCATCCAAGTTATCTATTTTATTTATTTTTTTTTTTTTAAAGTTTTATTTTTTATATAAATTTTTTACAATTCACAATTTTAAATGTTGTACAAAAAAATAAACCAGTCTCAAACTTATATAAAATACTATTAATCAACTTTAGTATATGCTGATATAATCATAATTTATAATGAAAGAAAAACATACAAAAAAAAACTTTCAAAGAAAAAAAAGTATAACAAAACGTAAGTTATCTGGACTAGGCGAACGCATGTGTAATTGGCGTTGAGTTTGTTCCTAACATGTTCAATTGAATTCATATTATCAATCAATGGCAAATCCTTCGAAAACTCGACCTCCATAACCCTTCCGGATCCTCCACCTCAACCAACTTCCCAGTTTCGCCTAATGACCTGAACGCCTATTTTGTTTCATCATCTCTCACCTCTCCTTCCCGTTATACCAGCTTTTCCTCAGAAATACCTTTCAATGACAGTAACTTTTATTTTTCCGACATAACCCCCACAGAAATTATCTCCTCTATCATGAAATCCCATACCAATTCCGTAGGTCCAGATGGTATCCCTATTAAACTTATAAAACTATGCCTCCCAGAAATTTTACCGGTCCTTGTTTTTATCTATAATTTCTCCCTACAAAACTCTATATTTCCTACCTCCTGGAAAAAAGCTATTGTTCATCCCATCAATAAAACTCCTAATCCTAACTGTCCTGCTGATTATCGCCCGATCTCCATCCTTTCAAACCTTTCAAAACCCCTTGAACGATTGGTGCAATCCCAAATTTCCAATTTCCTGGAAGATTCCCATCTACTCGATCCTTTCCAATCCGGTTTCCGTCCTGGTTATTCTACGCAATCAGCACTAACCAAAATCATAAGTGATATCCACGTTGCAATAGATTAAAAAAAACTGACCGTCTTAATACTCCTAGATTTCTCTAAAGCATTTGATTCCATTGACCATCGTTTCCTTTTTACCAAATTAAATGCTTTAAAATTTTCCAATAGTTCTATCCGCTGGATCCGATCCTTCCTCTCTGACCGCACTCAAGCCGTATCTATCCCTAATCAACCCTTATCCGACTTCCTACCTCTGTCTTCGGGAGTAGCCCAAGGTTCCAGCATTTCACCCCTCCTCTTCAACTCCTACATTAATGATCTTCCCCAGTCAATTTTACATTGTTCCCATCATCTTTATGCAGACGACTCTCAAATTTATCTATCCTTTCCTCCTAACGAATTACATGAAGCCTTATCCAGGATCCAGGAAGACCTCGACAGAATCTGTACTTGGGCCAACTTGCATAATTTAAAGCTAAATGCAGGGAAAACTCAAGCTATTGTAATCGGTTCAAGTCCCCTCCTCAGATCCATTACCAACTTTCCTACTCTAAACCTGAATAATCAACCTATCACTTTCTGTTCCTCTGCCAAAAATTTAGGAATCATTATTGACCAAAACCTCTCCTGGAAGCCCCAAATCGCCCAAATAGCCCGAAAATCAATAGGAATTCTCAAATTATTCCATCGTTCTCGTCATTTCCTTCCTCAATCCACGCGAAAACTCCTAGTTTCCTCATTCATTTTTCCTCAGTTTGATTATGGTTGTGTAGTGTATGGGGGCCTCTCGGTGGGTCTCCGGGACAGATTAAAACGAATCATGAATAGTTTTATTAGATTTGTTACCGGTACCCCGAGACGTTCACATGTATCGCATGTGACTGGCTCTATCCATCCTCCCGTAGACAATATTTCCTGGGCACTTTCCTGTACCAAGTCATTAATAACCACTGCCCACCCTACATCCATAACCTGTTGAAATTCAAGTCTTCCATCCACTTCCAACTCACAACAAGATCACGTTCCTCTGACCTATATACTCCCCTCCACCGAACGGCATTATACCAACACTCCTTCCAAGCTCGATCCACTACCCTCTGGAACTCTATACCTTCTGAAATAAGACATGCTCCTTCCTTAAACTCATTCAAAACTCTCCTATTCCAATATCTCCTTAAATCCCAAATAGACGCCGCCAATATGTGTAATAATTAAAAATCCAATCAGTCAATCTTAAGTAAATCCAATATCAATGAATTATTGGATAATTGGCAAGTGATCAATTATTGGTAAATTTTATCAATTTTAGATCATTTGTCTGTCTAAAAATTGCTTTTATTTTGTCTCATATAGCTATATAATATAAGAGGACAGTAAGTAGATGTGTAAATATATATTTTCAGGTATTTGTAAATATTTTGTCTTATTAATATTCAAATAGTTAACTTTCTTTCTTTTTTTTTCTCTCTCTTGATAGGTTTTACTTTCTATTCACCATATATGTTTTATTTCATGAATTTATTTATTTATTTTTTTTTTCATTTTTCTGAATGAATTGTAATTATTATATTAGCATATTAGTATTATGATTTTTTTTTTCTTTTCTCATGTATATATTCATAGTTTTTATGTTATTATGTTTATATATTTTTTTTTTTTTTTTTTTTTTTTTTTTTTCCCCTATAAAAAAGCTATGCTGCAATTACTGATGCTTTTAATTTTTAAGTTACATGCAAGACAATTGTACTTCTAACTGTGCATTATTGTTATTCTTAGGGGACAGTAAGTCCCAGAATAAAGTTTATTTTTTTCAAAAAAAAAAAAAAAAAAAAAATTAAATAGAATATAAAATATTTTAAATTCCTTAAGGTTTAAAGCTTCCAATTAATTACAAAAGACTTATTTACATGACTGTAATTAGACCTATTTGGACGTACGGAGTTGAGCTTAGGGGTTCCACTAAACCATCTAAATCATCACGTATTCAATCCTTACAATCTAACATCCTTTCGAAAAATCCTCAATGCTCCTTACTTTGTCACCAATAAACTTATCTATAGAGATCTTAATGTTCCCTATGTTGCTGATTTAGCCCACACCAGATACCTATCCTTTCATAGTAAGCTCCATAACCACTCAAATCCGTTAGTTTCTCAACTTGCTTCCCATACCATTCCTGATAATCCTCCGAGGCGTCTGAAACGAAGATGGCCTAGAGACCTTCTAGTGTAGAATTTTTAATAAAGTGCTACTGATGTAGTTCTTTTCAAGTTTTAACATGTTATTGTAATCGTTGCTAATACATTTACTTAATGTATATATTTTGTACAGTTGTAAATTTCAATAAATGTACATTAAAAAAGAGAAAAAAAATTCCTTAAGTGGGCCACTTCAATTTGTGAGCAGTTTATATGGTGTATACACAGAGAAATAAAATTATCAATTTAGAAAAACGATTAATCGATTTTATTATCAATTATGAAAAACATATAATTTAAAGTTTAAAGTTGGAGAGTTAGTTAGAGTACAGATCTAAGCTGAAATATCGATGTAGCGAGGAAAATTGGCTCAATTTGAAATGTTCCTGGAAGCAATTTATTTCTCCTCCCCCCCCCCTTAACTAAAAGAAAATTCGAAAGAAAAACAAGAAAAAAAAATGAATAGAAGAAGAGCAAAAGAATAAATTGTGTTTAAAGCTTGTTTATATTTTGTATTAGGAATCCTGTAAACTTTATTATTTGTTTCCTCTCTCTAAGTTTTATTTATTTTTTTGTTTAAGCCTTCATCGTTACTTTTGAAAGAACTTTTTATCAAAGATCGGTTTATTTGTATTTATTTTAATGCTGCTTCATCGGCTTATTTCTCCATAGTAGTAATTCGATATTGATTTTCTGGGTTATTAGTAGGAAACAGAACTTAGCTTATTCCCAAATACCATATGACGATTAATCTTTTATTATTCACCCGAAAAAAATTGTAATCACATTTTTCGCGAACCACATCCAGGCCGATTTTTTAAAATTCCTTTCTTAGCGAGCATTATTTTATAGATTCAACATTTTTCCTTATTGTTTTATTTTTTAGATTTCTTCACAAATATTTTTAAATAAAAATCCGTGACTGGAAATCTAATTATTTCAATCATTTTACCAATTTTCTATAATGTTAAAGAAATATTTCGAGTATAATTGGACATAATAGAAAAGGCATCTCACAGATGACATGCGGCTACTTATGCTCCATATAGAGGTGCGACTACTTGAGTGTTAAATAAACAATCAATGATTATTCGATATAAATAAAGTTATGAGAAAATAGGGGGTTTCAAACCTAACTTTTTTCATTCAAACTAATATAGCTTCTAAACGGTAGGTTCTAGCGGGGAATGTTATAGAACAAAAAATATTCTCTATTAAATTTCTGATAAAAAACTTTTGGCAAATTTTTGAGCCTAGCAACACCAACATCACCAACACCATGCTAGAGCTAGAGCATGCCTAATGCCCGGAGCATGCCTAATGAAATATCTACTGCTATAGCAGATAACTAAAGCCGCGGTCAGACTAGGCTGTTTAGCAGCCGCTTCTAACTAGCCGGTGGTAATACTGCCAGCAAGCAGCCTAGTCTGACCCAGAACCAGCGGCTAGTGAGTGAATGCCAGCGGGCTAGTGAATGCCAGCGGGATAGTGAATGCCAGCGGGATAGTGAATGCCAGCGGGATAGTGTTTACCAGCCGCAATCAGAAGTTGAACATGTTTAACTTTTTAGCACTGCTTACCCTCCGCTGGCAGTCACGTGATCTCCTAGTTTGCGCCACATAGTGGAACGAGCGTTAGGGAGGAATGGACATTCATTAATATCTCCGCTTCTGCTTCTCCTACAATAATACTATTGCTATGGTTTTAAAGCTTTTTGAATGGGATTTTTAATGATATGATAAACAGGTTCAGACCTTTTAGTGGAAATATTAAAAAATTCTCGATTAGATAACTTATTATTATTTAGTTACCATATATTATACCTATATACTACGATAATAGGTAAAATAAAGTATTCTATGGAAATACAAATACATAGTTATTAAATAAAGTTATACAAAGGAAATAGTTACAAACTAAAAAAATTAATTATTAAAACAATTAATATAATAATTATTAATTACTTTTGTTAGTTAATATACTAGGTATAATTGATACATCAAAATTATAATAAATGTTTATTTATTATAATAAATAAGCCTACATAAAATTGTTTATTTAAGTAATGATCAGCATTAAAGCCGTAACAAATTTTAATTAAGATTTTTTTTTTCTAAATAATAAGTAGAAATAAGTGATTGTGTTTCTAATATAATATCTAATATTAAATCACGTTTAATGTTTATTATTTTCGGTCTAAGATTCGAAATTAAAGGATCTGAATTTGTTAACAATTTATTTAAATCATCTTTATTGTTTGATTGCCTCGATGATTTTCCGGCATGAAACACTGAAATTTCAGAATAAGTTGTGATTTGCTTCTTGAGAATCTTCTGACAATAATCCAATAGGTACTATAGCATTTTTGGCTCTTAGTGTTCCGTGCACGAGCAGTTTGTGCACAATGACTGCCATATAGAGTATATATGCCTAATATAATCTAGATGTCTCTTTCGTGTGCGTTTAATGAAGATTATTCAGATAAATGAATGGAAACAAACATTGGTAAACAAAAGAAAGCTTGCGAAAAGTAGACACCAATATCAACAAAAATTATTTTAAATTAATAAAATTTAAAATTTTCTCGGAAAAGAGCACCTAAGAGCAGAATCCGACTAATGGAAAACAAACATCAAACATTCTAGTTACTTATTGTGAAGGTAGTTTTTTGGGCGATTTCAACCCTTTAACAGGCAAGCTGGGGATTTTTGAATACACTTCTTTTTTTATAACCTTTGAAAGGTTATAGCCGTGCTAACCCCACACATGTGTCATGAAATTCAAGTTCGAATAAAGGATATTACTTGATAATGCATAGAAGATTACGTCATTTATTGAGAAAAACTCTTTAAATATGAGTATCCTCCAGGATACATCGCCTGTTAAGGGGTTAAGCGATTTCCGCAATTGGTTTTTGAGTTTTCTCCCCTAATTTTCATTGAAAAATCCCAGACGTTTGAAATAATCCCAAGTTTTATTTACCTATAATATCTTATTATGGATGAGTTGTTTTCCAGTAGTTGCACGGTTTATTCAAGGCATTACCTCAAATAGTGGATTGCTTTAAAAATATGAGTTTTAAAAAAAAATTATTTTTCAATTAAGAATTTTTCAAAATTAATTTATCTATTGATTTAGTTGAGCAAAAGCATAAAGTACAATTTAAGATCCAAAAAAAGAACAAATTTAGTTATTAGAGAATTGGTCCAATATCCAACAAATGTGTTGATTCGTTCCACTGTGCGCCAGCCAGCCAATGTGAACCCCTAGTAGCTCACAAGCGGTATATTTACAGTACATTGGTACATTATTATGCACTGTACCTTAATAAACAACTGTAAAACCTCTTAAATGCCGCTCAACTCTACTGGAACGAACACTGAAATTGAATTATGAGGAACTCTAAACAGGTAGGCCAAAGACTTAAAACTGTCTCCTGTAGTTAGATACCGTAAAGTAATTTCTAGTTTGGTTTTACTTGGAATCGCATGACGGAATTTGCTGTATTTTCTGAATAAGCGGTGTCACTAACTGCAATAACTCTTTAAATTTAGGAATTGACATTCTTAAAATGTTGGCATAAGTTGATGGATCTTCCAATTCTACTTCCTTAAAAAAAGTTGCTGATGCCCCCAGATCGTTTCTTCTTAATATCCAGGATCTAACCCATCATCACCTTTTTTTCCGTTTTAACATCTGTTCAAACAAATCTACAACTCCAGCTTTTAACACACGTCTCAAAACGTCACGACTCACACCAATAGATAACATGTTGCACGCACACACACAATGTTTTAAAGTCATCAAAAGCAACTGTTCTTGTGGCTATTTACTTATAATGTGAACCCTTCAGATGCGCTTGATGATGGAAATATTTACCAGCGGCTGCTAAACATCCTAGTGTGACCGCGGCTTAACTGTCTGCTAAACCTGTGAAAAGCGTTGCTAGAACACTAGCTAGCTAACTCATTGCTAGTTAAATCGTTTGCTAACATATAGATTCCCTAAGTAGATTCTGCATAAATCCAACAGATAGAGCTAGTATAGTTGTTTCATTCATGGACCCTCTTCTACGGTTAATATCGAATATTATATTATGATATGATAGTATGATGCTTCTCTCAACCATATTTAAAAATTCTAGCTTGTGTGTTGGAATTTATCATTACTTTATCATTTCTAGAACTTCAGGTATCTTATCAATATATACGACATTAACCGTCAGAGAGGTTCCATTAAAGTAAACAACTACACTAGCTCTATCTGTTGGATTTATGGAGAAGCTACTTAGCGAATCTATAAGTTAAGTTGTTTCAAATTGTTTGTTTGTTTGTTTCGTTTAACGTCACTTTATGCTGCTATGGCTAATCGGACGATGCTACGGTGGGAGTCCTAAATTTTGCCTATCCAGGTATAATTAGGATAGGGATCTTTAACGACTACCTGACATCGCACAGGCTCGGGACCCCCATTTTACGTCCCTTCCGAAGGACGGCATAGCTGAGGATTTTTTACTCCCTTTAAAAAATCCTAAGGTCATCTGCCGGGTGGAAACTAGGAGTTTTCGCGTGGATTGAGGAAGGAAATGACGGGAACGATGGAATAATTTGAGAATTCCTATTGATTTTCGGGCTATTTGGGCGATTTGGGGCTTCCAGGAGAGGTTTTGGTCAATAATGATTCCTAAATTTTTGGCAGAGGAACAGAAAGTGATAGGTTGATTATTCAGGTTTAGAGTAGGAAAGTTGGTAATGGATCTGAGGAGGGGACTTGAACCGATTACAATAGCTTGAGTTTTCCCTGCATTTAGCTTTAAATTATGCAAGTTGGCCCAAGTACAGATTCTGTCGAGGTCTTCCTTGATCCTAGATAAAGCTTCATGTAATTCGTTAGGAGGACAGGATAGATAAATTTGAGAGTCGTCTGCATAAAGATGATGGGAACAATGTAAAATTGACTGGGGAAGATCATTAATGTAGGAGTTGAAAAGGAGGGGTGAAATGCTGGAACCTTGGGCTACTCCCGAAGACAGAGGTAGGAAGTCGGACAAGGGTTGATTAGGGATAGATACGGCTTGAGTGCGGTCAGAGAGGAAGGATCGGATCCAGCGGATTGAACTATTGGAAAATTTGAGGTTCCATTAAAGTAAACAACTACACTAGCTCTATCTGTTGGATTTATGGAGAAGCTACTTAGCGAATCTATAAGTTAAGTTGTTTCAAATTGTTTGTTTGTTTGTTTCGTTTAACGTCACTTTATGCTGCTATGGCTAATCGGACGATGCTACGGTGGGAGTCCTAAATTTTGCCTATCCAGGTATAATTAGGATAGGGATCTTTAACGAGTACCTGACATCGCACAGGCTCGGGACCCCCATTTTACGTCCCTTCCGAAGGACGGCATAGCTGAGGATTTTTTACTCCCTTTAAAAAATCCTAAGGTCATCTGCCGGGCTGCGAACCCGCGATCTTGGGTTTAGTAGGTTGCTATGCTAACCACTACACCACAGGTGACCCCCTAGTTGTTTCAAATCAAGGAGCAGTTATGCACTTGGCGAATCAATAAATTTATCCGTTTGTAAGCTATTGGTTCGATAAGGTCATATTCTAGCAACCGGGCATAAATTTTACTTTTATGGCTATGAAAAAAAACAACGTTTAATTAAAAAAGTATAGACCGCAGGCAAAAGACATAATTCATTTATTATCCAAGCTGATAATGACATAGTAAAGTAAAGACATAGTATTATTTTGACAATAATAACGCTGCACGAGTATTACGTAAACGCTGGTATTACTGAATTATATACATTAAAGTCTTGATCACCATTATATGGGATTAGTAACATACAGGGGTTAGAGGAACAAGTGACCTATTCTCTACTTTAAGACAACTTAAAACTATTTGTTTGTATGTTTTGTTAATACCTTTTATTTAGAATGCATTTTATGTATATAATTATTTCTTATTGCACGTTACAATTTATTGCTAAAATTATGTTTAATGTTTCATATTTACAAAAAAAACTTTGCTTTAAAAACAATTATAACCTCCAAATAATGTACTATATATTTTTCAAATACCACTCACTCATTTAACACGAAATCTCAGAAACCACCGAACGGATTGGAATGAAATTCGATATGTAGCTTCCTCTAGGGCCGTAGGTGCTCGCTAAGAAAGGACTTTAAAAAATCGGCCTGGATCGCGGCTAATTTGCAAATTAAACGTGTAGCTGAAACAAAACACGATGAAAGATGTTCAATCGAAAGGTAACAGCCAGTATGACCCAAAAACTGAATATGCAAAAGACAAAACCGTCGATATTGGATCACGGCTACTTGAAATTGGTGTTATGCTGTAAAATGGAAGGACGAGAGCCCTGCCATGTGCTGCAGAAACGGGAAAGTCCAACTTCCTCCCCTTCAAGAATATCCTGAACTCTTGCACAACCTCCTTACTTAAGAACATCCTGAGGCTGAGCATTTTCTAAATAATATTTGGAAAGAGAACGGTTGTTTCAAAATGAAGTCATTTTTGGCAAAAGAGATAAAAGAGGGAGATATAATGCCAACATTTAAGGTGCGAGGACAGGCATATATCACAGAATAGGGAGTTTGAGCCACAAAAGCAACCGTCTTTTATTCAGGTAAATTTTGTTGGTGATGACAACCATGAAAGAGGCATTCGCTGTGGTCACTTCCAAAATGTCAAGCCTGCATTCGTAGGCCAACTCTAGAACAGTTGAGACTATATTCACTTAAAGTATGCCATAAGAAAAGCTGTTGGTCTGGCATCAGAGCTGGGTAAGATGGTAGTCCTTCACTGGAGGACTATCAAAATAATATAAAATTAACTTTTGCAAATTGTCAAATTTACTTATTGAAATTATTCTAAGAATGGAATTCTTTAGGTTTATTTAAGTAATAATAATTATCAACGTTAAGCTTAACTTTTATTAATTTAAGTTGACCTTAATTCTAATGATATTAAACCGTAGCAGAGCAGGGTACTTTCAGCTAGTTTATTCATAATATAGACACATGTTTTGTACCAGAGTTTGTGATTAAAATATTCTCGGCAATAGTTTTAAATACCATATTTAATTGTTTTAAATTGTGTTTTGTGTATATGGACTGTCCAAGCTGCGAACATAATAAACGAGATGATGACTAACTAATAGTCATCATCATCTCCATTAATTTATTCCTTTAATAAATAATAAATCTGTACTGATTTTATAGCGGTGGTAAATTTTAAAATGCTGTTAGAGCCACTTTAAAAATGGTCACCTTAAAATTATTTGTTATCTCATAAGTAAGAATTTCTATATTTCGTTTCAACTTTTTCCGGCCGGCCCACTGATCGCTGACAATGTTTTTATTTTTTTAATGGAATATTAATTATTAAAATCTGCAATAAATTTTTATATTATCATAATAAACTTACATATTGAAGGGTTACAAATGTAGGAGTCTTACAATTCGGGCTTCAGCTGAAACAAAAGAGGGTTGAAACAGAGGTTTATTTGCAGCAATAAAAGACGATATAAAACAAATTGAATAAAAGTAAGACGTAAAACCGGCCTTATTGTTAACAAATAAAGGCAGAGATGCTACTGAAGTTGTACTAACAAAGAACATAATATTTATTGAATTCTGAGATATTTGATTCACACCTAGCATTAAGAATAACATTTTTAGCCCAGTCAAATAAGGAGTTTTATACAGCAAATATCGGAAAGAAACCAATGAAGCTGAATTTTTGCATATACCTTTGTTTTGGGCATATAAATAAATGGTAAAAAGTCACCGATCTCGGCACGTTAGGTTAATTAGATATTCAATGTCAAAGGTCAAAAAAATCAGATTTTTTTCAAATATCTGAATTCCTATCCATCGGCAGTCAATCAAGAAGTTACAAAATTTGTAGATAATAATATTCTCTATAATTTTTGTTCTATTAACTTTCTTTATAGGATTAACCGTTTTCGAGATATAGCGTGGAGAAGGAAAAGCGGGCACCGGTTCATACATACATTTGCTTCTAGTGTATTTGACAATTGTTTCTCAGAAATATTGTCGGACACAAAGTTGTAGAGCATTAAATTTAATTTAATTTCATATGTACGTCTCTGACACTTGAATCAAATGTTTGACAAAAATTCCTCACTTTTTGTAACTTTCTTGATTGACGGCCGATGGATAGAAATTGAGATATTTGAAAAACGCTCATTTTTGTGACCTTTGACCTTGAATTACTAATTATGTTAACGAGCTGAGATCGGTGACTTTTTGCTACTTATTAAGAAGACCAAAACAAAGGTATATGCAAAATTTCAGCTTCATTGGTTCATTTCCGAGGTAAAATCCTTATTTGACTGGGATATTTCGCAGTGTAAATGTATTTCTTTAAACTAGGGATGTATCGATTCCAAAAGTCGATTCTCGGTTTCATTGATTCATGAGAAAAGTATGAGTACCAAGAATCGATGAGCCAAAGTCGATTACTAGGAATCGATCGATACCGGCTTTGACGATTGTTTTTTTTGTTATCGACTTGTTTTGTTCTTTTAGCTTATTCTTGGATTATGTTTTTTAAACAGAAATTTATTGACTTAAGAAATCGATACTAAGAAACGAGAATTGATTTATTGGTATCGGTAGCGGTATCGAGAATCGAAACATTTTGATACCGACACATCTCTGCTTTAAACTATTTGGTTGTGTCATCAAGCGCGTTTTTGGAAACTCAAGTAAATAATAAAAAAAAGAACAAATAAATCAAACATATTTCATTTAATCACAATATTATTATGTAATTTAATTTTTTTTTAAATTGTTTTATTCAGTAAATATTATAAGCTGCCTCTTAAATGGAAATGCATAATTTGGATTGCAAAGAATCCATTCATACAATATGGACAGTTAAATTAAATAAAAATCCTCTAACTATACAAGATATTAATATTTTTAAAAAAACATAAAATAAGAATATAAACAATATTAACAATAAAGGAGCAGAATAAAAAAAAAAATTACAAAATAAAATGTTTTCTCATGTGCATTGGAGCGCGGATTGTACTGCACCGGAACCTTTCTCGATGTGGAACAGGCGTTTGACCGAGTTTGGCACCCGGGACTGCTTTACAAACTCCGTAAATTCCTACCTTCAACATGTTTCCTTATTATTCGATCCTATCTCACTGATAGATCCTTCAAAGTAAACCATAAATATTCCAATTCGTCTCTTTTCACCCAATCTGCTGGCGTTCCTCAAGGTAGTATCCTTGGTCCCATCCTCTACACGGTGTATACAGCTGATATCCCAACTCATCCTACCACTGTCCTCACCACACGCTGATGACATATGCGTGTTATCAGTAAATGATCCTTTCATTGCATCCCAATCACTACAATCTCATATTACTAACATTCAAGAATGGTGTCGAAATTAGAGAATAAAAATAAATCCAAAAAAATCTCACCAAATAACCTTTACCCTTCGTCGTAAACCTAACACTTCCTATCCTACAGTATCCCTTAATGGTATTCCACTAATCCCTGTTGAACAGATTCGCTACCTGGGACTCCATTTGGACAAAAGTCTGACTTGGAATCCACATACAAGACTAAAAAGGCAAGAAACTGCCCGTCGTTACAGATTAATTCAACATTTATTAGACAAACGTTCAAAGCACCTAATTAATTACAAAAGACTAGTATACATGACATTGATTAGACCTATCTGGACCTACGGAGATGAGCTTTGGGGCTCCACTAAACCATCCAATTCATCTCGTATCCAATCCTTCAAAAAATCCTCAAAGCTCCTCACTTTGTGACCAATAAACTTATCCATAAAGACCTTAATGTTCCACATGCTGCTGATTTAGCCCAGACCAGATACCTATCCTTCCATAATAAGCTCCATAACCACTCCAATCCACTAGTTTCCCAACTTGCTTCCTCATCCATCCCTGATAATCCTCCGAGGCGTCTGAAAAGAAGATGGCCTAGAGACCTTTTAGTGTAGATTTTATTGAAGCGCTACTACTGAGTAGTTCTTCACAGGTCATTTACTTGATGTATATGTTTTTGTACAGTTGTAAATATCAATAAATGAGAAAAAAAAAAAAATTATTATTATTTTTTTTTTCCAAACCCCATTTTTATTAAGAAAAATATATATTGGTGGTTATAGGTTCTGAAAGGTAAATGTTGGCCTTTTTCTGTATTTATGTAAATATGATTTTCGTAAATAAATTAAAAAGCACAATCGCACTGTATATATAATGTACACAAACATCCCAGTGAAACCCCAGACCAACTTAAGGGCAAGCCAGGCAAACAATAATCCCAACGCTGGTCTTTGAGCCGCATCACCAGAGAGAAAATCTAGTGGGAACTGATAGGGAGCGCCACAGTCGCTTAGGACTTGATTTGGAAAACCGTCCATTGTCAGAACTCCTAGTTTTAAAATTAATTGTTAGTTTTATTCATTAAGGGATGAAGATTATCTTACACCTCTGTAAAATATGTTTCCCTAGTTTAAGGCAATCTAAAATCATATTCAACAATTACAGAAGTGGAATATGGCAGCATGCTAAATTTTATTAAAAAATTATTACGGGAAATTTTTTTTCTATACATTAATTTATTGAAATTTACAACTGTACAAACATAGGTATACATTAAGTAAATGAGATGATAACGATTTAAAAAACATGCCAAAACTTGAAAAGTTACTCATCAGTAGCACTTCAATAAATATTCTACACTAGAAGATCTCTAGGCCATCTTCTTATCAGACGCCTCGGAGGATTATCGGGGAGTGTGAAGCAAGTTGAGAAACTAATGGATTTGAGTGTGTGGGTATCTGGTTTGGGTTGAGTCAGCAACATTTGAAACATTAAGGTCTTTATGGATAAGTTTATTGGTAACAAAGTAAAGGGCATTTAGGATTTTTCGAAGGATTTTGGATTGTAAGCATTTGATACGAGATGAATTGGATGGTTTAGTACAGCCCCAAAGCTCAACTCCGTACGTCCAAATAGGTCTAATCAAAGTCATATAAATAAGACTTTTGTAATGAATTGGGAGATTTGATCGTTTGTCTGGACGGGAAATTTAATGTGTGAATTAGCTCCAATATATCAAACAGTATTTAACTCTTCAAAGGCTAAAAAATACTAAAAAGGAGTTGGTTGAGGGATCTACTCGGTTAAAATTAATTAAATATCATGTTACGAGTACGTACCGCTGGTTCCTGAAGTTTTAATGCATACCACCAGTTATCTGCAAGCCAGTTATCTTTCATCATCGTCTTTATCAGCTTGGTTTAGCTGGATAAGTGACAGGTGTGGATTAAAGAAAAAAATAAAGATAAAAAGAAAAGACAGAACTATGAGTTTACGGTAACGTTAGAACTATTTGTAGTGAGACCTGACAAGAAGTTACACTAAGGAAACATAGACTTGATATAATACTGGAACAATGGAAGATCGGGACAGCTAATGTCTGCATTGCGGATAACATGTTGAGGGCCAATCTAGGGCTAAGGCAGTGAAAGGGAGGATTAAGATTACACACAATGGGATAGTCTAACTGGAAAGATAAATACGCATACAGTGATACCAACAATACAATTTAAGGAAAAGTTTCGTGCAATAATTTATTTTAATTTATTAACCAGTAAAAATCGATTATAATACATAATACAACTTAATATTTGGTTTCACATAACAGACATAAAATACAATAAACTTCCTGTAGTTTCCGTCTATTCCAACGTTTGAACAAGCGTACGAAGCTCCCAAAAAAATACATAAGATTAATTTACATGGCAGTGATTAGACACATTAGAACATACGGAATTGAGCTTTGGGGCTCAACTAAACCTTTCCATTCTTCTCATATCCAAACCCTATAATCCGAAATCCTTTGTAAAATCCTTAATGTTCCTTATTAATAAATAAACAATAACCTTATTATCCTTATTAACAAATAAACTTATCGAAAAAAATCTTAATATTCTATTTGTTGGTGATTAGACCCTAACCAAGTACCTACCGTTTAAGTAGTAAACTCCATACCCACTCGAATCCACTATTCTCTCAATTTGCCTCAAACTCGATTCTTGATAAACCTGGAAGGTTTCTGAAAAGAAGATGGCCCAGAGAACTTTTAATGCAGTGATACAGCAAACTTCTTGGCATAGCACGTTTTATGTTTTAGATGAAAATTCACTATCATAAAACGTGAATTAAAAAAATAATTTAACTTACATAATTAAAACAGATTAGTGACAAAAATCAGAAGGCAGAAGTTGAAATAAATATTATTAGAAATTAAATGTTTTTACTAAAAATTAAAATAGTTACCACTACAACACATGAAGGTTCCTGGTTTCAGTACTTGGGAAGGTTGTACTGTATTTTGGACAAAGGTTATGCCAATCACTCACAACCGTAAGATTTTCCCCCAAATTAAGGGTTCCTAGATTATAGAGGCTAAGTACGCCTTTTAAATTTTTTTTTATTATTATTTTTATTTTTTTTGTGAGTGCGAGTTCGAAAAATCCTTAATGCTCCTTACTTTGTAACCAATAAACTTATCCTTAAAGACCTCAATGTTCCATATGTTGCTGAGTTAGCCCAAACCAGATACCTATCTATCCTTTCATAGTAAACTTCATAACCATTCAAATCCACTAGTTTCTCAACTTGCTTCCTATTCTATTCCTGACAACACTCCGAGGCGTCTGAAAAGATGATGGCCTCGGGACCTTCTCAAACAGAACTTTTATTGGAGTGCTATGCCTAGTTGCTTCAAAAGCCATTGTCATTTTATTATTTTATTATCACATTTACTGGATGTATGTTTGTTTGTTTGTTATGTACAGTTGTAAATTTTAATAAATAGATTAAAAAAAACTTTTTTTTTTTTTAATTTAGATTGTTTTCTTTAGTTGCAGTCTCATATTTATAAGTCCGTTTCTTCTTAATTCGTTGACCCAATGTCATTCTCCTATGGGATGTAAGTCCCAGGTATCGTATCTTGTCTGTTCATGTTGGGAAATATTTGATATAAACGGGAGATCACTTATCGTGTCTTAGAGCAGAAGTAATGTGCTAAGACTTTGATGATTTAGTCTCGTCTTCCAAAGTTCTAAAAATACTAATTTCTACAAAGTAGTCCACTCAATAAACAAATTGTAGAGTGCATGAATAATCCGATAATTACTGACTTCACAACTTCGTTAGGAATAGTTAGGAGGTAAACATACTAAAAATCCCCGCCGCTGGGGTTGAGCTAACGATGGGGTGGGAGGGGAGATGTTCAATTTTTTTGGTTTTTCGATTATATCTCGAAAACGGTTGACTCTAGAAAAATATGTCACAAATAAATATAAAACCTAATTAAATTTACTATACAATTTATTATATATAAAATTGTCGAAATTCGAACTGTTTACGAGATATTCGTTATTGAAAATCGGTGATTTTTTACCTCACTTTTTGTCAAACGTTTGCTTCAAATACCAAAAACGTACATATGAAATTAAAATAAATTTAATGTTCAACAATTTTGATTCTGACGTTTTTTACGAGAAACTATTGTGGAAAGTACTAGAAGCAAAAAAGTGAACAACATTTGTTTTTTCCCGAAAATCACCGATTTCCAGTAACGAACATCTCGTAAACGGTTAGAATTACGACAAATTTATGTATTATCAATTTTATAGAAAATTGAATGAGCTGTTATGTTTATTCGCAACTTATTTTTCTAGAGTCAACAGTTTTCGAGATATAATCCAAAAAACCAAATCCCTTCCCCCCCATCGTTAGCTCACCCCCAGCGGCGGGGATTTTTAGTATGTTTACCTTCTAACTATTCCTAACGAAGTTGTAAAGTCAGTAATTATCGGATTTTTCACGCACTCTACAATTTGTTTATTGAGTGGACTACTTTGTAGAAATTAGTATTTTTAGAACTTTGGAAGACACGACTAAATCATCAAAGTCTTAGCACATTACTTCTGCTCTTAGACACGATAAGTGATCTCCCGTTTATATCAAATATTTCCCAACACGAACAGACAAGATACGATACCTGGGACTTACATCCCATAGGAGATTTAATTAACTTTAATATTTTTTTGAAATATATTTTTCTAGAATCAACAGTTTTCGAGATATAATCGAAAAACCAAAAAAATTGAACATCTCCCCTCCCCCCATCGTTAGCTCACCCCCCAGGGGAGGGGACTTTTAGTATGTTTACCTTCTAACTATTCCTAACGAAGCTGCGAAGTAAAAAATGAATCGGATATTTCATGCACTCTA
Organism: Euschistus heros; assembly: GCA_003667255.2. Taxonomy (NCBI): domain Eukaryota; kingdom Metazoa; phylum Arthropoda; class Insecta; order Hemiptera; family Pentatomidae; genus Euschistus; species Euschistus heros. The sequence goes on along the minus strand of RCWM02000478.1, from coordinate 437,831 downwards.
CGTCCCTCATTTCAGCATTCATTGACTGGACTAAAAGGTACCGTTGGACTTACAACACCACTCAAAATAAGTAAAAGACTGTTGTAAATAATGAACAATAAATTTATAAAAATATATAGTTTTTAGTTGGTCTCTTGTCTATTCAGCCAACCTAACTCCATCGCACCTTCACCTTGAAATTTTTACAAAACCACAGTGGTCAGTTTCCAGAAACTGCTGAGGCAAAGACAGGTTCACGATTCAGCATGAGTAACTGGCCTTCCTGGGAAGAGGCATTTCCTGAAAATTTATTTTTATTTTTCTTGTTACTTCTTAGCAAGGCAGGTCCCACCAGGTGGGATTCCCCAAAGGTAAAAGGTGTAAACCAAAACACATGTCATAATAAATTAGCGAGCTGCTTCATAAATAAAGAAAGGTAAAATTTTTTTTTTTTTTTTTTGTACATGGAATTGTATTTTGGCTGAAAGTCTATAGTTTTTTAGTTGTTCCTTTTTTTTTAACGTTTTCTTTACCCTAAAATTTGGAAAAAAAAAATTAGGAAATTTGAAATCTTCAACATTGTTTATTTCAAAATAATCATTAATTGTAATTATTTTATTGTTTTTTTTAAATATGCATTGATATTTACAACTGTATACATTATATAGGGTAAACCAGACAGTTATTGAAACCCTAAAGGAAATATTCATACTAAAATTATACAAAGTCCAATAAAGTTAAAATCTACAGTTATTTTTCTTTAGTAACTATACTTTAAGCTAAACAAGAAAGTTCACACCAAACATTATTCCTGGAATATATTTTACAAGATAGTGACAATAAATAATGTAAAATCAGTTATTGACATCCTGTGGGTATCTTTTAAAACACGTATGGAATTGGAAGTAATCTTACACAGTCGAATTGTAGAAGAAGAAAAATGAACTTTATTCTGGGACAACTTGTCTCCTAAGAATAACAAACGAGTACAATACATAGAACAATCGTCTGGCTATGATAATTAATTATAAGAAATGATAATAATAAATAATAATAAAAATTGATTAATAATTAAATTATGAGTTACAATATAAATGAAGAAATCTTGTAAAACGATACATCTAATGTTTACTACACATTATAATGTATATTACATAAATATTCCATAAAGAGGAAGCGCAGATTATTATTAAGGATTTTTCGAAGGGTTTTCGAATGCTGTTCAATGCGCAGGGATGCACAGGTTGATGGGTTGGGTTCTAGTATTTAAAAGGTGGATGGAGGAGCGCAGGATAAGGAGGTCATGAATATTGTAGGATTTAAAAGGAATTTTGTTATTTTTTGGCTAAATTTTTACCCTATAAAGAGCAATTTTGAGGAAACTTATTACGCATGATGTAAAGAACTAATCACTAGTTTACTTCAAAAGTTCGAAATTAGAAGGTCTCTTGGCCATATTCTTTTCATACATCTCGGAGTACTATCGGGAATGGAGTGTGAGGCAAGTTGAGAGACTAGTGTATTCGAGTGGGTATGGAGTTTTCCATGAAAGGATATCTGGTTAATCAGCAACATACGGAACATTAAGATCTTTATGACTGTTTTTATTGACATAATGAGGAGCATTGAGAATTTTAAGAATTGTAAGGATTGGATACGAAAAGAATTGGAAGGTTTAGTGGAGCCCCAAAGCTCATCTCCGTTTGTTCAAATGGATCTTTATGTAAATACGTCTTTTGTAATTAACTGGAAGCTTTACAGAGGAGTTTATTTGTGACATAATAAGATGCATTAAGGATTTTAGTTTTTAAGGGTTGGGTAAGATAAGAATTTGAAGGTTTAGTGGAGCCTCAAAGCTCAACTCCTTATGTCCAAATGGGTCTTATTATTGTTATGTACATAAGTAAATTTTAATTTTTTGGGAGCTTTGCAGAGGAGTTTATTTGTGACATAATAAGGAGCATTGAGGATTTTACATTAAGGATTTTGGATTGTAAGGTTTGGGTACGATGAGAATTGGGAGGTTTAGAGGAGCCCCAAAGCTCATCTCCGTTTGTTCAAATGGGTCTTCATGTAAATAAGTCTTTTATAATTTATTGGGGGTTTTGAACGCTTGTTTAGTAAATTTTGGTATAGTCGAAAACGACGAGTTTCTTCCCTTTTAAGTGTGTATGTAACTGTTACTTTAATTTAGTTATCAATCTAAATAATTCGATCATTTAAATTCTTAAATGAAATATAGGAAAACAATAGGTTATACAAAGACATATCAACGGTCTATAGTTTTTCACTATAAGAGAGAAATGGAGTTCTTTTTTTTTTTAATCTATAAATTTATTTGATCCGTGTATTTGACAAATGCCGAGCATGCGGTAGTGTAGTAGAAGTAGCATTTCTTCCCGGGTTGGATAACATTAACCTTGGCCAATAGAAGGAGATCTCTCATCCAGCTCTTTATTAGTCACGTTATATTGCTATGTAGGTCAATTGTAACGATATTCTACATTAGGGACGATTGGAATTTATATCTAGCTAAAGGTAGGTAAGGTATTACTCAGAGTGTATATAGTCTAGTCATTAAACATTGTAGAGTGCATGAAATATGCGATAATTTTTGACTTCATAGCTTCGTTCGGAATAGTTAGGAGGATTTTTTTGATTATATCTCGAAAACAGTTGACTCTAAAAACATATATTTCAAATAAATATTAAAGTTAATTAAATCTCCTATAAAATTGATTCCATATAAATTTGTCTTAATTCTAACCGTTTTCGAGATATTCGTTATTGAAAATCGGTGATTTTCAAACGGAAAAAATCAATGTTACCTCACTTTTTGTCAAACTTTTGCTTCTAGTACCTTCCCCGATCGTTTCTCAGAAAAAATGTCAGAATCAAAGTTGTAGAACAATCAATTTACTTTAATTTCATATATACGGTTCATAATCTAGTATTTTAAGCAAATGTTTAACAAAAAGTGAGGTAAAACTTTTTTTATATCTGAAATTATCGATTTTTAATAACGTATATCTCGAAAACCGGTGAAATTTCGACAAATATGTATAAAATCAATTTTATAGGAAATAAGATTAGTTTTAATTTTAATTTTAATCATATTTTTCTAGAGTCAACCGTTTTCGAGATATAATCGAAAAAACAAAAAAAAATGAACTTCTCCTCTCCCCCCACCGTTAGCTCACCCCCCAGCGGCGGGGACTTTTAGTATGTTTACCTTCTAATTATTCCTAACGAAGCTATGAAGTTCAAAATTATCGGATATTCCATGCTCTCTACGTCCCTCATTTCAGCACTCATTGGCTGGTCTCATAACCGAAAAAACAAGTTACGGATCAAAGTAATTTTTTTAATTGAAAATATCACTAATAGAAATTAGTATAAAATGCAATTAAAATACGATAATATGATGATAAAAGTATGGTTGACCGGATGATAAATGGAGAAGAAGATAGTCAGGGATGCAGTCATAGTAACACCACGTCAAAGAAGAATTCTGCGCTGCAGGTCGAAACGTTGGCACGTATTAAAGAATTCTTCTTTGACGTGGTGTTACTTTGACTAAATACGATAATAATTTTATAATCTGGTACCATGGATTAGGTATTTTAAGTTCACGTAAAACGTAATATGCCATTTAATTTTTTATTTTATACACATTTACTTGTTGTATATTATTTTGTACAGTTGTAAATATCAATAAATGAAAAAAAAAAAAATCTTTTAATGAATTCAATTCAGATGGACGGGGACTATTAAGAAACTCTTGCGGACAATGGACTGCATTATCAGTGCTTGCAACTGAAGACCCATGAATCATATCACCCACAATATCGAAGGCATCAACTCTTTTTAGTTTTCGTTTCACCCACTTTGGGGTACGATAAATCAATCAGCGGTTTGTGAGTCGTGGTATCCTATTCTCTCAGTTCTTCTTCATCCTTTCTGACCTTGCTGCCCTCTCTTCTTCAGTAATCCTGTATAGTCGTTTGGTCTTCGCCCTGACCTGGAACCTCTTCATTTTATTTTTAGTTATCTTCTTCGCGGATCCATCTGCAAGCATCTCTTCTGTAATTTGAAACTCTCTTAGGTTCTTCTCGGTTTCCTCAAATCCGGTTTGGCTTGGTTTCCTTATTGTAGAAAAAGTCAAAAATTCTTTTAGTTATCCTTCTCTGGTCCGTTCTTAGGATGTGGCCATAGAAGTCAATCCTCCTTTTCCTTATTGTGTTGGCAATCCTTTCGGTTCTCCTGTAAACATGGAACATTGGTGACAAAGTAAGGAGCATTGAAGATTTTTCGAAGGATTTTGGATTGTAAGGATTGAATACGAAATGAATTGGATGGTTTAATGAAGCCCCAAAGCCCAACTCCGTACGTCCAGCTAGGTCTAATCACGGTCACGTAAATAAGTCTTTTGTAATGAATTGGGAGCTTTGTCTATCGTTTGTCTAGTAAATGTTAAAGTAGTCTGTAACGACGAGCAATTTCTTGTCCTTTTAGATTTTTTTTTTTTTTTTTTTTTTTTTTCTTCTTTTCCTTATATGGTATCCCCATATAAGGACCGTTTATTTGAATATTAACATGTTCCATGACTTACAGGCATACTACATGTTTTACAATGTTATTAAAAAGTGAACATGATTAGTTTAGCATAACGTAGTAATATAACAAAAATATTTAAACAAAATCACAAAAAAAAGAAAAGAAAAAACAAAAACAAAACAAAAGCCAACAAGAAACAACCTTCGCTGCCCATCATTTGTCAGTTTTCAAAGTCGATCTTTCATATAAATGTGAGTAAGTTAGTCTTAAATTTAGAGAACAAATTTTGCTCTGTCTCTGGCCATGTTCCATGTTTGAGAATAATATTTTTTACTAGATTAAACCTTTGTCTTTCAAAAGCTTTATATTCATAAAGTACATGTCTGAAATTTTGAATCTGTCCGTCTTCATTACATATGTCAGATCGTATTATGTTAAATCGTTTGAGATATTGTTTAGAGTTTCCGTGTTCTGTCATTAGTTGTGTTAGTTTGTGGTTTGTAGTCCTTTTAGTCTTGTAAATATAAAAAAAAAAAATAATAAATTTTAAATAGATATCCTAACAATCTTTTATATTTTGGAGGAAGACTAGGATAGAATTGAGAATAGAATGGTAGAGAAATACTGCGATGTAGGTTATAGCGTCATCAGATAAGGCCTAACCTTCGAATATTTTCTTTCTAGTTGTCAAGTTCCTACTTCCGATTCCTAGATTTTTTAGTAGTTTTCAGAGATTTTTTGAGGAAGTCGGATTCGCTTCCTGTTATAAGTTTATCGACACATGTAAAAGAAAAGTAAATGGGAGCCACCATGTGGCATAGAAATAGAAAAAAATTAAAATAAAAAGAAGGAAAGGAAGTGAGCAGATTCCAATCAAGGGCACGCGCTAGAAATAAATGGAGGGGATCGACTTCTAATACAATATTTATATTAAAAAAACAAATTATATAATGATTGCAGCTTCAGTCAGTATTTTTATTTTTTCTAAACATATAGTTGCTTAGATATGTATAAGAATATTCTACATCTATTGTAGAAATTACTAAACCAAGCTGTACCAAATTTAACACAGATTCAGGAAGGTTTGACAATAATAAAAATGTTTTCAATTAATTTGTAATTTAAAAAGCGATAACTTGTGGATAACAGTAATGTTTAGAAATTGACCGATAGGTGTCGAACGCCATTCCATATGAAAAGTTACAAATGTACAATGTTATATAGAGTTTCTAATTGATAATAAACCTTGCCTACCCGTATTTAATTAAATTATTAAACAAAATGTATATGTGTGGTGCGACATTTGGATCCCGGTGAACATTTAAAACCGACTGACATGTGGTTTGCACCATTCTCAGATAGTGAACATTTAAATGTGCAATGTTGAGGAGCAGAAATGTTGCCTCGCTGTCATATACTTTTAGAATTTTTTATAATTAGGTTGGAATGGTGAGAATTTTTTTTTAATTTAATTTTTAAATCTTTTATTGAGAAAGTATTACAATCTGCCTCCAAGAGGGCAATGGGTAATAACTTTGAAAATTGACCGATAGATAGCGAGGAGAAAATACAATGGTATGATGTTTTGTATGATAATGTCGCATACATCACCTTTCTCTCCAATCCGTTGCAGATATACGATAAATCAATGACTTTTTTGAGGAAACCACGTTTTTTTTTTATCACAAAAGCTGTAATATCTCAATTTTGTTTGAATATTTTTCAAACTTTGACCACATTTTTGTATTTAGCATTAAATTTCCAATAATAGTACATGTAACCTTCAATCTTACTTGGGATCTAAAGAACAGCTTGATTGTTTTTTCGAAAAACGGTGAGCGTTGAAGTAATATAAGACATTGTAACTTCCCTAAATAAGGTAAAGATCAAGCTGTTCTTTAGGTCACAAGTTTGTAAGATTGAAGGTTAAATGTACTAATGTACAACATGGTATTGTACAACATGTATGTACAACATGGTATTGTGTGTAAAAATATAAATCATCGGCCTATAGTTGTAAGCATTGATAATACAGTCGAATATGAACAAGGTTTGTTATAATCTCTGTCCATCCGGATTACCAACTCATGCAATAAAATTAAAAAATGGATATCCAATTATGCTTTTATGCAATTTTTAAACACATAATCAGTGTTATTTTAGCTAAGTACTTGATGTGAAAGGCAATCCTCTGAGGAATATCAGATATAGAATGCGAAGCAAGTTGAGAGACTAGTGGATTATTGAGTGGTTATGGAGTTTATTATGATATAATAGGTATCTGGATTGGGCTAAATCAGAAACATACAGGACATTAAGATCTCTATGGATAAGTTTATTGCTGACAAAGTAAAGATAATTGAGGATTTTTCGAAGGATTTTGGATTGTAAGGATTAGATACGAGATGAATTGGATGGTTTAGTAGAGTCCCGAAGCTCAACTCCGTACGTCTAAATAGGTCTAATCACAGACCTGTTAATGAGTCTTTTGTAATTAATTGGAAGCTTTGTCTCCTAACTTAATTCGTTTTTTTGTTGTAACATAGCTTGCGTGATCCCTCATCCGGTTCCTCCTCAGCTTTCACTGGGTTTTATCTGGGAGATGAGTTGTGACCCATGTTTATGAGTATGTTTAATTAACAAAATTCACTTTAGTAAAGTTAGCTGTTCATTTCAACGATTTCAACGAAAATTAACATTCTACGATCTTTTCATTTTTAATTTTTTTTAATGTTTCGAAAATTAGCATCAGAACTGGTAAAATTGCAATCTTCTTAAGATGAGATCAGAGAGAAGTGGCACAGTTTAGAATCGTGGAGTCCGTTAAGATGCTAGGCGAAAAACCTTGAGCTAGATAAAAGACAAAATAAAATTTATTCTCAGAAGACCGCACGATGAAGGTCAAGATAGTCTAGAGTTTAGTAAAATAATGTTAAAGACCCGCATATCTTTGATGAACATCTTGCCGGACTAAGCCTACAATCTAAGGAATAAAATTTATCAGGAAAGATATCCAGCGAATTGCCTTTACCGTGACCTCTTGTACCTGTTAATAATTAATTCGATACCTGTCTCTTCACCTTGGCGAGTGACTTTGAACATTCATTCAAAATTCAAGCAGCGAGACACGTATGATTCATATTTATAAATAACTAGCATACCCCGCCGCACATTGGGGCAATCACGGAAAAACCTTAAAATGACTTTATTATTTTTTTCTTGTTTGATGGGCTATTGTATTCATTATTAGTAGTTGCAAACATTTCCAGTTTGTTTTTTCGATCTCATTTTTATTTGCGACTCCGAGGCCTTCTAAAGTTGGACAAAATTACTCCACCCTGAAAATTACAAAATTACTCCAATCTGATTAAATCGTTAATTGGGCTCTTACATCTCATTTCTAATTCGACAGTCCTACATATACTATGCATCAATAGTCAAAGTATGGAAATACGAGAGATGATACCATTAGTTGTCAAGTACAAGAGTGTTATGAATCGCGGAAACGTTACTTGAGAATAAAAATGGATTTCCTAGTGATCTGGGAAATGTGGTTAGTCCAATAATGGTAATCCAAGGTGTTTAGTGGAATTTTAGTAATGAATTAAACGGTTTTTTTAAGTAAAGTAGAGGATAATAGAGAAGGGCTTTTAGGTGGGGTTTTGAACCAATGAGGATTGCCTTCCTTTTCTCTGAATTCAAACTGAACTTAGCATATTTCTATTGAGCTACAATTTGGGTCACTGAAGATTTATTTTTGTAGCTAAACCTATGAAACTTGCCAGATTTGTAGTTCGAACAGTATAGAATAATGGAAATATATAAGATTAGTCCAATGTATGAAATATATTATCAAAAAATATACAAGAGGGAGAGGGAAAAAATAACCACAGTTTTATAACATGTGTGATCCTACAAAAAAAGCTCCGCTGAGCTCCGGTAAAAAATTACCATTATCATAAAGCTTATGCTATTAGTTAATATTCCTATAAACTTCATTGACAACTGATGACAACTACATATAAAAACAAGAATTGTTTACAAAGTTGGGATTAATACGTTCGTGGTCTCCATGATTGTTTATCAGTTATTAAATAGTTATCAGTCTGCTTTCTTCTCAAAGAGTATGTGCAAGGATATCCTCATTATAGAGACTAATAAAACAAAATATTCCGATATATTTTAAATGTTTCATTTAAGGAGATTAATATCAAGTTATTATATTAAAAAGGCATAACTCCCCATTTGCTTTATTCATTTAACTACATGTTTCAGAGCTTGTCATGTTGCTCCATCTTCAGGTTCTACAATCATTATGTTATGTTATTTTACAATTCTACACTATAATTTAAATAATGAAAACTTTAAAATTAATGGTACTTTATATAATAATAATAAAATTAATAACATAATAAGAAATGCAGAAACAATAGACAAGTGGACTAAAAAAGATCTGATTTATAAAATAAACTGCAAAGATTGTGAAATGCATTACATAGGTGAAACCAAACAGAATTTAATTAAAAGAGTGAACCAGCATAAATATGACTGCAAAAGAATAAATAACAAAGAGAAAAATAATAAGACTGCACTCTGTGAACACACAAACAAATTCAAACAGGAATTTGACTTTGAAAATACAACCATATTAAATCATGAGTATAAAACCAAAAATAGAAAAATAATGGAAGCAATTTATATAAATAAAACAATAGACCAGGCAGTAAACTACAAAACTGATACACATAAAATTGGTACAAACTATGCTAAATTAATAGATAGACTGAAAATATAAATAGTCCATAAAAAAAATGAAATCATTAATAAATAAAAGTAATAAAAATGTAAATAGTAGTGACAATACAACTAATAGAATGGAAATGGAATGGTAAAATAGGAACTATATTAAATTGGCCAGAAGCTGACAATAAATAAACAAAACAATAATTGAACATTGCCCAGTGGTGTCAGTGTAGATGAGATGACCAGTGAGAATATCACAGTGTAAGGTAATAAAAACCAAAAATGTTAAGTGATGTATTAATATAGTGAAGAATTGTAAAATAACATAACATAATTATTGTAGAACCTAAAGATGGAGCAACATGACAAGCTCTGAAACATGTAGTATAAATGAATAAAGCAAATGGGGAGTTATGTCTTTTTAATATAATTCCGATATATGTAAGGTAGTTTCTAGTGACGGATCATCATAAACTTAAGTTTTTATTTTTGAGAAGGATACTTTGGTATCTGATGCTTGTCTAACTTCAATGAGTAGTACAATTAATAAGTATTTTTTCCTGTTTACAAACAAAAATTAAAATTTGTTTTATTTTCATAGGGATAAGTTAACTTAAGTGTCGCAAAGAAGAAACAGTTAAGTTAGGGATTTTTCTACTTCATGTTAGACTTAAATTTATGGAATATATTCTTCACCTTGGCTGTATACTGGAATTCTTCCAGCGTTGGAGAAATATCAAAACCCCCAGTAAAAGAAGCCGGAAAGGAACGAATAGACAAACGGTCTATAACTGAATTACAGATAAAAGTTGATTTTGTAAAGCAGGGATAGGGTTCCAGTAACACCGGAAATACATCAAGAATATTTTTCTGAAATCCTTCTTTAACTACCTAAATAACTCAAATCAGCTATGAATTAGTTATGAACGTAAGTACTTTAATACACTTTAAATAAATACACTTTACTAGGAAATGCTCTCGTACAGCCATGGACAATGTTGTGTTTTGTAAGCTGCCAAAATCTTCAGATTCCTACATAGCATACATGAGGCCTGAAGCTAAAAAATAACCACCTTACCATCAGTAACAAAGCAATCTAATTGATAATGTGAGCCTTACCATCATTCATTCCATTATATACGTAAATAATGAATTCTGAACCAGATTATTATAAAGCAATCGACATAAAAATATGAAAACGAAAAATGGAACCAATATTTTAATGAAATGAAGTTAAATAAAAATAAAATTAAGTTAAATTAAATTTTATAAAATAATTTAAATTATCTGCTACTTGCTTTGTCAATCATATTAAAGAATAAAACGGTATAATTTTTCAAATTTTTCAAATTAGTTACAATTCCAATGTATTTACTCGGGGAGGAAGGCGTGCGGGAGGCGTTCAGGAAGCGAGGGCTGGACTGGAGCAGGAGGAGAGAATTGGTTCAAGAAAGGGACACTTGGGCCAAGCTCTATAGAGGGAATCCCCACACTGCACAGCGGTAGAGAGGGAAAGATTATGATGATGATGATGTATTTACTCGGCTAAAAACCGAGTTTTTTCCGCTTTTTAGCTGTTTTGCCCCACTGTGCTCCACATATCATATGGAGACATTAAGATCTTTATGGATAAGTTTATTGGTGACAAAGTAAGGAGCATTCAGGATTTTACGAAGGATTTTGGATTGTAAGGATTGAATACGAGGTGAATTGGATGGTTTAGTGGAGCCCCAAAGCTCAACTCCGTACGTCCAAATAGGTCTAATCACAGTCTTTTATATGAGTCTTTTGTAATTAATTGGTAGCTTGTCTAGTAAATGTTGAAGTAGTCTGAAACGACGGGTTAAAATATTTATTTAACATTTCATATAATTGGATAATCTCTGTGTTATATTAATAATCTATAATATTCTTGCGTTTATTCAATGTTACTGCAATAATTTCCAAAGGTGGTATCGGAACCATCACTGCATTTTCTAACCCTTATAATGCATCGCTGATTCTTGCAGTCAATTCATCATGTGGACAAATAGACATTCGAAAATAATTGAAGAATGTTTGTTCATCTTCCCTTAAATCTATGAAAATAGTGTTAAAAGCGCCTTTTAAATATCTCGAATCGTTAAATGGATGAACCCAATATCTTCTTTAAATGATCACTTTTATAAACGCATTTGTACACAAAGTAAGAAAATAAAATCTTCTTTTTATAAATTTCAACTTTCGCTTGATCCATCTCGGGAGAAACAACACACAACACTGAAGAAGAAAGAATCCCAATCCAGTTGGAAATTTTCCCAGGTATTAAAGAGATAGGACGCCGCGCCCTATCTCCCATGTGCACAGAAACTCAGATAGGAATCAAAGAGATGGGATAGAAAACAATCTCGGCGTCCCGATTGTTTTGCAGCTCATGTGCACCCAGCCTTAACTAGATTAAAATACAATGCGTGAAAATAATGAAGAAATAATGTTCAACTACATTTTTCGTTACAAGATTTTTATCGATAAACGAATAAAATGCCAATTATTAGTTCAAATTATCTAAGTTCTTAACTCGTGACGGAGGGCAAAGCCGCGATGGGTGATGACAGTAAATAATAAAATCGTTTAAAACCGATCCAGATATTTGTTTAAATGGCCAGATAAACATTTCCAATAGTCCCATTTTAAATCTGTTTTCAATAAGAACGGAAAAATCCAATGAGTCATAGGGAAAACCCCATGGTAATAACCCCAAAAATTTTACCTACTTGGACTATTTTAGCTACGTAGTCACCGAACTATTAGATGCTCAGCGGTCTCTGGATTTTTAATTATTTACTTTTATATAAATTTATTTTCTATACTGTAAATTAAAATCAAAACACACATAGGATGATTTATTGGTACGTGCTATTTATATTTCTAGTTGTGGATGATTGAAACCTAGCGCAATTTTGTGAGGAAATTACATGTTAGGCCCCATGGTCTACTAATTACTATCGGAGAAACCGTTGTGAAATATTTAACTAATGAGCTCATTCGAGGCCTAGATAGTCACTCAGACATTTTCTATATCCAGTTTTTGAATATTATTGGGTTGTTTCACATGAAATGTCCGTTTTCAAGGTATAGGGATTTTAGTAAAAATACAATATGAAAACAATATAATTTTATTCGAAGTATTTACCTTCTTTTTCTACACATTTTTCCCAACGTGACAACAACTTTTTTATCCCGGATTTGAAAAACTCTGAGCTTTGAAGTGAAACAAAATCTGAAAACGCACTTTTGATTTCAGCATCATTTGCAAAAATTTTTCCTCTGCAGAAGTTGTCTAAATTCCTGAAAAGGTGATAATCTGTTGGAGACAAGTCAGGAGAATATGGTTGGTGCGGAAGAACTTCGTACCCCAGCTCTTTCAATTTATGCATGGTAAGTTTTGAAACGTGGGGTCTAGCGTTGTCGTGTAGGAGTATAGGGCCCTTCCAATTTACCAATCCAGGTTGTTTTTTCAATAATTTTTCGTGCATTTGGCCGATTTCATTGCAGTAGGTTGTAGAGGTAATGGTCTCACCTCTAGGCAAAAAGGAATAATGTATGATTCCAGCCATGGACCACCATACTGTGACCATCAATTTTTTCGGGTGCAAATTTGGTTTTGGCATTTGTCCTGGGCTTTCGTCGATGTCTAACCACTGCCCTGACCGACGCTGATTGTCATAAGCAATCCATTTTTCGTCGCAAGTTATTATTCTTTCAAGGAAAGGGTCGGTTTTTTGCCTAGCAAGCAACGAAACGCAGGTCTCAAGACGTTTCAATTGCTGTCGCTCAGTGAGATCGTGAGGTACCCATGTATCGAGCTTTTTCAACAACAGAGACTCGCAAAATCCTCTATGTATTTCAAATATTATAAAATCGGACATTTCATGTGAAACAACCCAATAGTTCCTAAATAGCCTAGCAAAGTTTCAATGATAAACTATTAACAATAATAGCATAGGACCAAATCCGTCAGGTTTTATAAATTGTGTCAACAATATACGATAGTTTGCCTTTATTCGGAAAACACAAATATTTACATTTTATTGTAAAGGATTTGAAGAATTAGAAATTCCCGCTCGAAACGCCATACCATCGTATATAACGAATAATCGAGTCGGTTGATTATTCGACGTATAATCAATTTATCATTAAATTACTTTCATATCTACACTATTATACAGGGTGTCCAAAAAGAGTATCGAGTATTTGTTACTTCGATAAAACAAAAACTACTTAGAAAAAAAAAAAGAAAGTTTAATGTTAATTATTACAATATAAAGTGGAAAATTGTTTGGAAAGTATGATGTTATCTAAATGGTGACCGTTATGCTGCTGGCACTCTTATAATCGGGAACATTGGCGATCACATGGTTGCACATAGCTCTCGATATTACTGCCATTTCTAAGTTGATTTTTTGCTTCAATTCCGTCAGGTTCGTCGGATTATTCTCATAGACCTCACTTACAAGGTACGCCCATTCAAAATAGTTAAGTGCACTAAGGTCGGTGCTTCTGGGAGGCCAGTTGATATTACCCCTACGCGAAATGGCTTTATTAGGGAATAATTCGTTAACAGATTCCATTGCTTGATTTGATGTTTGGCAAGTGGCCCAATCTTGTCGAAACCACGTTCTTTTGTTGAAACCTTGAAATTCCTGTAACTCTGGACCCAAAAATTTTCGCAGCAAATCGCAATAAGAGCCACTAATCACGTTGAGTGGTCGGCCTCGTCAATCTTCATGAAATAAAGGACCGATTATGCCTCTAGCAGGCATAGCGGCCCAAACAGCTACTTTTTGGCTGTGCAGGGGTCGTTCATGTTTTCGTCTCGGATTTTCCTCTGCCCAGTACAAAAAATTCTGTTTATTGAGATGACCATTCAGATGAAAATTTGCTTTATCCCTGAAGAGTGTGTTATCAAAATTGTTGAAGTACCGTGAGTTAGGGTTACTTGGACCCACTTTTAGCAGTATTTCAGATCAATCCTTATTTATATTTATACATATAGAATGATTTATTTACTTTATACTTATAATTTATAAAGAATACCTGTAAATTAAGAATATAACCTTCAATTTTGATTTATTTGATTTTTAAAATATTTAAAAAAAATTTGTTTAATGGGTTCAAGTAGACCTTGGGTTGGGTTACTTGGACCCATGTTTAGTTTCCACATAATAAAGCATTGTAAACGTGTGATGGGTTCATGTAGGACATAGAATCTGAAAAAATACTATTAATCAATGAAGAAATATATTTTCTAGAACATTATAATAACAAAAACGGAAAATTACATATTGATTAATTTATCTAGACATTTTATTTGATTGACTGGGCCGAAAATATCCCCCTTTTTAGCATTTTAGGAGGTTCATCTTTTTTTCTAATATCACTCCACTTATAATGCAGTACGTCTTTCACCTCTGGCCATATCCAACCTTTTAGGGGGTCACCTGTGGTGTAGTGGTTAGCATAGCAACCTACTAAACCCAAGATCGCGGGTTCGCAGCCCGGCAGATGACCTTAGGATTTTTTAAAGGGAGTAAAAAATCCTTAGCTATGCCGTCCTTCGGAAGGGACGTAAAATGGGGGTCCCGAGCCTGTGCGATGTCAGGTACTCGTTAAAGATCCCTATCCTAATTATACCTGGATAGGCAAAATTTAGGACTCCCACCGTAGCATCGTCCGATTAGCCATAGCAGCATAAAGTGACGTTAAACGAAACAAACAAACAAACAATCCAACCTTTTAGAGTCGGTTGCATGCACTCAACTCCTTAACAAATAAGTATCCGAGCCAGATTTTATCATTTTATCGTAATGGGCTCAAGTTACCCCCTAGGGTCCAAGAAACCTTGATTAACGGTAGTTTTTGTTTAGTCGAAGTAACAAATACCCGATACTCTTTTTTGGACACCCAAAAACTCAAGAACGTGGTTTCAAAAAGATTGGGCCACTTTCCATACATCAAATGAAACAATAAAAGGTTGTAACGAAATATTCCAAAATAAGATCATTTCGCGTAGGGGCCTCCCAGAAGCATATTATCGCCAATCTTCGTTCCTGATTAGAAGAGTGCCAGGAGCATTACGGTCACCATATAGATAACATCATCTTTTTCAAATAATTTTCCATTTTATATTGTAATAATTAACAATAAGCTTTTTATTTTATTATAAGTAATTTTTGTTTTATCGAAGTAACGAATACCCGATACTCTTTTTGAACACCCTGTATAAAAGGACAAGCCATTTTTTGATTGTAATATCTAACGAGGAAAACTACTGAAACAATCTGTAGTTTTAACTACAAAATTTAACCAGACCACATCTGTAGCTCCAGGAAGGTTTAGCAATAATAAAATCTACTGATTTTTAATTGTTTCATTATTTAAAAAGCGATAATATGTGAATGACAGTAAAATTTAAAAATTGACCAATAGGGGTTTCTACATGAGAGGTTTCAAAGGTACGGTGTTATATTGCGTTTCAAATTGATAATAAAACTTACCTACCCGTAATTAATTTAATCATTAAACAATATTTAAATGTGCGGTGCAACATCTGTATCCCAGTGAACTTTGAAATCCGAACGACATGTGGTGAACACCATTCTGCTCTAAACCTTAACGTCCAAATAGGTCTAATCACGGTCATATAACTAAGTCTTTTGTAATGAATGGGGAGCTTTGAACGTTTGTCTAGTTAATGTTGAATTAGTCTGTGACGACGGGAAGTTTCTTGTCATTTTAGTCTTGTATGTGGATTCCAAGTTAGACGTTTGTCTAAGTGGAGTCCTAGGTGGCGGATCTGTTCAACTTATTAATTAAATCGCAACAGGGAATTAATAAAATTATTTCTGCCGGATAAAAATAATCAAATCAAAATGTCGATTTGCTTTTTAACACTGTGATTACAAATATTGCCCATGTGCCTTAAGTTGTAAGCAATAATAGTGCAGTCCATTATCCAAAAGAGTTTCTTAATAGTCTCTGTCCATCTGAATCACAAACTCATACATTAAAATTAACAACTGAAAGTCGAATTAAGATTTTACACCTGATATTCAAACACCTGATCAGTTCAATATTAACCAGGTTAAAAATTACTGTTATGCGTAAAAATATAATTGAATAAATAATGTTTAAACGTATACTTAAAAACAAGATTTTAATCCATATACAAATAAAACTTCAATTTTTAGTTAAGATAATTTAAGTTCTTTATTCATGAGAGCGGGCGAAGCCGCTACGGGAGATACTGGTAGAAGAATAAATTGATACATCACTAAAATTAAATGAAAAATAGGTTATTGGTATTAGAAAGGTGGATTCAAACTTTAATAAATGAAAAACGTTATTAAAAATGCTATAACCTCCGAAAAGCTCTTTCTAAGGTAAAGGCTAATAAACGGCTTAATAAAATTTCATTACATCGTTTCCATTATTGTAAAGAATACTCCCCTCAGCTTTACGTTCGAATTGTAGCAGTTAAATTAAAATTAATATGAAATATTTCTTTCCAGCTGGATTTTCTTGAATAGCTTTTGAAATGCCAATTTAATTCAATTTAACGCTGCCATTTTACTTGCAGTTCATCGATGCAGAAGATTATGAGAAAATATTTTCTAGTTAAATATTAAGGGAAGGATGACCTGGGGCCCTAACGTGAAAATGAAACGCCTCTGTCTAAACAACAGACTAAGACTACTATACTCTATTCTTCACAAACAATCGACTCTAAAAATCAGACAACGATTAAATACTTATACTTACTTACTCAAACCTTTATGGACCTATGCAGCACAAATTTTTGGGACAGCAAAAAAAACTCACATTCAAAAATTACAAACTTTTCAATCTAAAGTTTTAAGAATCATAACTCGCTCACCCTGGTACGTCAGTAACAGAACATTGCATACAGACTTGAACATACCCACTGTACAGGACCATATTCACACTTCCTACAAACGATTTTATGACAAACTTCCAGGACACTACAACAAACTAATACAAAACATGGCGACTTTGGATATGCCAGAGACAACACGACGAAGGCTGAAGAGGAGCTGGTTAAGAGATCTCCTAAGATAAATCTTTTTTTAAAAAATGCCACTGGAGTAGGCACCGCTGGGTGCTGAACTCCCTCATGGTCTGACATGCCAATTTTTATATTTTTTTATATCACATCCGCTTATTGTCACGAATTGTGTGACAGGTGTGGATATAGTTAATAAAGTGAAAAAAAAAAAATATATTAAGGAACGATTTAACTAATAAATATGAACCCAGATAAAATAAAATATATTATTTTTTATTCTAAAAAAGTCGCATATTTCGTACACTCTGCACTTCTCATTTCAGCACTCTGGCTGATAGCATTTCTCCACGAAAACACGTTTGTCGACACTCTTTTGGCTATAACTCCGAAACTAATAATTTGATTCAAAATAAATTTTTTTCCATCTGAAATCTGGTTAAATTTACTATAAGAGCCTGCGTATTAAATTTGATTAAGTCCCGTAAAATACAGATCACGTAACGAACATAAATTAAAACCAATTTCAAAATTCACATTTCTGTGAAAATTCGAAAAACATTGTTAATCTGGGTGTTTTAAATTTAAAAGGCAACTTAATTTTTCCGCCCCCTTACTTGATAAAACATGAAAAGTGAAATTAAAGTCAAAAAGGCTGAATTACTTCCTAGCTGCTTCAAACTTATCACATCGTTCAAAATTAATCATTGTAGTGCCACCAATGGGTAGTTCCTCTACAGGTCACAAGTCTTTGTCATGTCATTACTTTGCATATCTACTAGATGTATTTTTGTAATACAGTTGTAAATTTCTATTAATTAATAAATTAAAAAAAAAATTAATCTACTATATATTTGTCAAATACCACTCACTCATTTAACACGAAATCTCAGAACCCACCGAACGGATTAGAATGAAATTCGATATGTAGCTTCCTCTAGGGCCGTAGGTGCTCGCTAAGAAAGGAATTTTAAAAAATCGGCCTGAATCGCGGCTAATTCGCGAAAAATGCGATTACAATTTTTATTGGGCGAATAATAATAGAATAATAGTCATATGGTATATGGAGATAAGCTAAGTTAAAAAATAGGTTAGATTCCTAATACGCACACTTTGACCACAAATTAAGTTCCTTATAGTTGTAAACAAACAAAAATACGATAGATGTCGAAATCCTATTGTATGGTACTTTCTGTGAACTCATGGTGTCTGCAGAGGTGTACCCTTACAAGTTTGAGTTGTTTCGTGACGAGAAGCTATTAAAAGACTTATGTTCTCTGATGATGACATGTAAGGCCAGTTCGATGTTCATATTCCTTACGAGCAACCAACCAACCTTGCTTCACCCCAACTACTCTTCCTTCAGCTTTCCAGTCGCAAGATAATTGTTCTGAACTATAATTGTCCCTTTTCAAATAGGTTTTTCTCAACCAGGCCTAAGTTGTATTTCAAAAAAGTTGAGACTATATTCACTTAAAGTATGCCATAAGAAAAGCTGATAGTCTGGTATCAGAGCTGGGTGAGATGGTAGTGCTGCCTCAAAGCTTCACTGGAGGACTATCAAAATAATATAAAATTAAATTTTGCAAATTGTCAAATTTACTTATTGAAATTATTCCAAGAATGTAATTCTTTAGGATTATTTAAGTAATAATAATTATCAACGTTAAGCTTTACTTTTACTAATTTAAGTTGTTCTAAATCCTAATGTTATTAAACCGTAGCGGAGCATGGTACTTTCAGCTAGTCATACATACATATATGATGGGACACCATTATTATCAGATATATGGAAAAGTACAAATAACCTACAGCAATTATTCCAAAATGGAATAATGAGGAAAATCATTTAAGATACTACAATGCAACGAGTTAAAACATCGAAGATATTTGAGGAGTTAAAATGTAAAAAAGAAAAAAAAAAAAACTCTTTTCAGCCAAATTTCAGCAGAAGGAGCACCAGATTGGTAGCAGAAATTATTTTAAATACGAAATTACAGATTTAGTTTATTTTAGTGTATAAGGCGTAACAGATAAAAAAAAAAAAAGAAAGTGAGCTAAATCACTTAATTAAAAATTAAACTATATTCACCGATAAACAAAATTATAATAAATAAAATATGACCCCTTAAAATGGAAGAAGCAGTAAGAGGAGAATGGACAAACTATGCATTAGATTAGCAGAAAAGAAAAAGGGGGCTATGAAAAAAAATATAAATAAAAATAAAATAAAATGAAAAGAGAGAGAGAAACACTTTATAAAGTAGTACAGCCCACTTTTAAATGGGTTGCTACATGCACAGTATACTTACCAATCACAATTTGACATTCAATATTCAACAACAAAATAAATATAGCAGAAAAAAAAACAAAGAAAAAAAAACCTCGCAATAGTCATTTTTTTAAAATATAAAAGTCTACATGCTAAAACTATCAATACCATGCAAATTATAAAATTAAATTTTAAAAAATGCAACCTATCATCTTATATGTGTCGTCTAGTTGCAAACCCGGCCATATCTAAAACATAAAATTTTTCAGGAAAGCTGATTTTCTGTTACATCACGCCAAAAGGAAGTAGGAACAAAATCTCTTCGGTTTTTTGTGACACAAGGGTAGTGTGTTTGAAAGCACTTTTTGAAATGGAAGGGGCAAGTGGAGGGGGTGAGTTACTCAATTTTTTATTTTGGATTTGGCCGCTTTTGCAACGAATTAGAACTGAAAAATCACTAAATTTAATGTAAATTTTGGGTTTTTTTGGGATGAAAATGAACAAAACTTTCTTGAATAAGTGAATATTATTTGAAAAAATTAAACTCTGAAATGTTATGGTGTAACTCAAACATCTAGACGGAAAAACTGGCGAGAATTGTTTTTAAAGTAATTAAGTTCCGGAATCCTAGATTCCCATCATGTAATTCCAGATCATCAGTTTGGATTCCGAACATCACACTCCACAATCCAGCAATGCCATCGTGTGGTGGACGTTGTCTCCTCTGCCTTGGAGCGTGGAATGTACTGCACCGGAGCCTTTTTCTGCGTTTGACCGAGTTTGGCACCGGGGAATGCTTTACAAACTCCGTAAATTCCTACCTTCTACATATTTCCTTATTATTCGATCCTATCTTACTGATAGAACCTTCAAAGTAAACCATAAATTTTCCAATTCGTCTCTTTTCACCCAATCTGCTGGCGTTCCTCAAGGTAGTATCCTTAATCCCATCATCTACACGGTGTATACATCTGATATCCTGACTCATCCCACTGTCCTCACCACTTACGATGATGACACATGCGTGTTATCAGTAAATAATGATCCTTTCATTGCATCCCAATCACTACAATCTCATATTACTAACATTCAAGAATGGTGTCGAAATTGGAGAATAAAAATAAATCCAAATAAATCCCAACAAATAACCTTTACCCTTCGTCGTAAACCTACGACTTCCTGTCCAACAGTATCCTTTAATGATATTCCATTAATCCCTGTTGAACAGATCCGCTGCCTTTGACTCCACTTGGACAAAGGTCTTACTTGGAATCCACATACAAGACTAAAACGACAAGAAACTGCTCGTCGTTACAGACTACTTCAACATTTACTAGGCAAACGATCAAAGCTCCCAATTAATTACAAAAGACTCATATACACGACTGTGATTAGACCTATTTTGACGTACTGAGTTGAGCTTTGTGGCTCTACTAAACCATCCAATTGATCTCGTATCCAATCCTTACACTTCAAAATCCTTCGAAATAAGCTTATCCATAAAGACTTTAATGTTCCATATGTTTCTGAGTTAGTCCAAACCAGATACCTATCCTCTCATAGTAAGCTCCATAACCACTCCAATCCACTAGTCTCCCAACTTGCTTCCCACTCCATTCCCGATAATCCTCCGAGGCGTCTGAAAAGAAGATGGCCTAGAGACCTTTTAGATGGCCTAGAGACCTTTTAGTGTAGATTTTTATTGAAGTGCTACTACTAAATTGTTCTTCACAAGTTATATACATGCCATTGTATTCACTATCAACACATCTACTTGATGTATATGTTCTTGTACAGTTGTAAATATCAATAAACGAGGAAAAAAAAAAAGTTCCGAAAAACTTAATTTAGAAAAATCTAAACATTCAGAAACTTATACTCTTGCGGCACTATCGTCTTCAACAGGCTCACATATTTCTTTCTGATATTCTACTTCATCCCTCTCATCTACTTCTTTGCTTCCTCCTTCTTGAGCAGCTGAACAACAGCGCGATCTAGCGGATGTGGAGGTGGCCGGTTTTGAAACTCACTGACGGAAGGATTTGGGCGGTTTTGCAGCACACTGTGATTTTTAAACGCAGGTTTAACAAGGATTTGACGGGTTTTTGCGAGGTTTCTTGCTTCCAATAAGTGGAAAATGTATCTTAGGACATGGAAAACAGAAAAAACGTTTCTCAAAATTGAGGAGTTGGCCGGTTTTGCAACTAGACGACACATATACAACAATACAAACTATAACTTTCTAAAATATAACTATACAAAATAAATGTAAAACATTATAACAACCAGAATAATAATGCAATATGTACATATCCTTTTTTTTTTTTCTCTATCCTTGTACATTACTTTCCTTTCCTTCCTCTTACACATCCCAAACCGTCAGTTATTAAAATAAAAATAAAAATTTATAAAAATAAATTAAAAAAATTAAAAATGAAATTTGAATAGACTTGATTAAAATATTCTGGAAACAATTCTCTTAAAAATAAGGTATTAATACTGCAACGCCATACCTAAAAATTTTCGACAAATAAGTATAGAATTAATTTAATAGAAAATTAAATCAGCTTTAATTTTGATTTCAAACATATTTTTGTAGTGTCAAACGGTCCCAAGGGGCGGGGACTTTTAGTATGTCTTCTAA
Source organism: Euschistus heros (assembly GCA_003667255.2). NCBI lineage: Eukaryota > Metazoa > Arthropoda > Insecta > Hemiptera > Pentatomidae > Euschistus > Euschistus heros. The sequence goes on along the minus strand of RCWM02000478.1, from coordinate 415,574 downwards.
CTGCTCCTAAAGAAGCTATGAAGTCAAAAATTATCGCATATTTTATGCACTCTACAATGTGCTTATTGACTGGACTAATATTTCTTTAGGAGATAATGTATTCCAGAAGAAACATTATTGTTTATTTTATTTCATGTAACGTTATGATCTCGTACGAAAATTTTAACGAAGTGAGATACTTTTCTGCCGTAGGTAAATTAACTACATAAGTGACTAATTTAAAGAAATATTTACGTTAAGTGACTAAGAGTTTTTTCAGTGACTAGTTCAAGGTAATCCACTCTACAGATCGCACCTGACCGCTCTGATGTGTCATTCACTCGTACAATGTTAACAACAAGCCTGATGAGAAATCATATGAATTTATTATTTGTCTAATAATAGCTTCTTAATAAATTTCTAATAGGGCGAAATTAAAAAGGCATTAAAAACAAAGGAAAAATTGTTACTTTAACGTGTGTTAAGGCACACTCTGGAATTGAGGGTAACGAAAGGGCCGATTTACCTAGCCAAAGAAGCGGCTAAAAGTGATCTGTTACCTTCGTATAACATAGTTTCCTTATCTCATACTAAGCGGGACTCAGATATGCTTGAAAAATGGGACCAATTGTGGGTGACCTCATCAACATCACCAAGTGTACAGAGATTTATATCACACATTACACAACACATTACAAACTTATACAAAGTAACAACTACAAACTAACACAACAAATAACAGAATACGGTATCTCTAAACAATCTATATATATATATATATATATATATATATATATATATATATATATATATATATATATATATATATATATATTGTAAATTCACAACTGTACAAAAAATATACATCAAATAAATGTATTTACAACGATTATAATAACATGTTAAAACTTGAAAAGAACTACTCATCAGTAGTACGTCCGTACGTCCAAAAGGTCTAATCAAAGTGATCTATTCTTTTGTAATTGATTGGGAGCTTTGAACGTTTGCCTAGTAATTTTGTTATTTTAGAAATACTATTTTGTCTTTGAATAGTCTTGTTGTGGATTTTTATTGATTGGATATTTTACAGTATTACATCATTTTTTGGATTATTTAGTGAAATAGTTAATTAACAAAAAACTTAGCAGTGATTAAGTATGATTCAATAAGTGGAAAAAATAATCGCATTTTAGCTACGATTTTACTATCACGTGCAAAAAAAAAAATCTGTGGGGGAATATCCCTCAAGAAATGTATTAAAGGACTATTATTTAAAAAATTATAAATACTTATTATTTTTTTTTTATATACATAAAATACATAAAATATGTACATCAAATAAATGTATTTACAACGATTATAATAACATGTTAAAACTTGAAAAGAACTACTCATCAGTAGCACTTCATTAAAAATTCTACACTAGAAGGTCTCTGGCCATCTTCTTTTCAGACTCTTCGGAGGATTATCAGGAATGGGGTGGGAAGCAAGTTGAGAAACTAACGGATTTGAATGGTTATGGAGCTTACTATTAAGGGATAGGTATCTGGTGTGGGCTAAATCAGCAAAATATGGAACATTAAGATCTTTATGGATAAGTTTATTGGTGACAAAGTAAGGAGCATTCAGGATTTGTCGAAGGATTTTGGATTGTAAGGATAGAATACGAAATAATTTGGGTGGATCAGTGGAGCCCCAAAGCTCTAGTAGAAAAACTGAATTGCTGGGAAGCAATTAGAAAAACTAGTGAATTTGAGTATTTATGGAGCTTACTATGAAAGGATAGGTGTCTGGTTAAAAAAAGAAAAAAAAAAAAAAACACTATCGTAATGAGAAATAATAAGAATTTATAATTTTTTTAAATAATAGTCCTTTAATACATTTCTTGAGGGATATGCCCCCACATTTTTGCATGTGGTGTAATACTGTAAAATATCGTTTTAATATAAAATTTATCCACATACAAGACTAAAACGACAAGAAACTGTCCGTCGCTACAGACTACTTCAACATTTACTAGACAAACGTTCAAAGCTCCCAATTAATTACAAAAGAATAGATGACTTTTATGAGACCTTTTGGACGTACGGAGTTGAGCTTTGGGGCTCCACTAAACCATCCAATTCATCTCGTATACAATCCTTACAATCCAAATTCCAAAATCCACCAAAATCCATCGTGAAATCTTCAATGCTCCTTACTTTGTCACAAATAAACTTATCCATAAAGACCTTAATGTTCCATATGTTGCAGATTTAGCCCACACCAGATACCTATCCTTTCATAGTAAGCTCCATTACCAATCAAATATATTGGTTTCTTAGCTTGCTTCCCACTCCATTCCCTGATAATCCTCCGAGAATTTTTATTGAAGTGCTACTGATGAGTAGTTCTTTTCAAGTTTTAACATGTTATTGTAATCGTTATCTACACATTTACTTGATGTATATATTCTGCACAGTTGTAAATTTCAATTAATGCAAATTAAAAAAAATAATTTAAAAATAAAATTTTGTAATTTTATGTCATTTATAATACCGCTTCTTTATATTTAATTTAATTATTTAATAATTTATTAATCCTAATATGTTCATTCGATCATCACAATAGGATCGTAACTAGCATGATGAAAACCATTCTAGCAAATTAGAGTTCTGGACTACAACTTTCTATAGTCTTTTGTTAGGAACAACAGATCTGTAATTCAATTGAGCAAACAAGACCGCAGAGAAAATCATGAATCACTGATAGATTTCAAAGGTTTTTGGTGGAGAAAAAAAAAACAGAATAAGAATGGTTTTTTTTTTTTTTTGTCTATTCTTGACATATCCTTGGTCTAGAAGAAATTTATATGTTTACATCCCATACATTATGTATACCCGGTATATTATGTATACCCAGTATGCTGATGAGACAACGGGATTTTTTTTTTTTCGTTACAGGACAACATTTTAGCCACCAAGTTAGCTTTACGCTTTCCTCAATACTTGATCTGTTCGCTTTTCTCTTTCCTCTCTTCTGCCGTCTATTTTCTTCTCTGTCTTTTTGGAGCTTTAGCAACACTTATTCGTTTGCTTTTAAAACAAATTAGGTTGGTATTCTTTATTACGGCACCAAGATTTTTTTTTTTGGAAATATAGAAAATCGCTGCACTTAGCTAAAATGCGATTATTTTAAACGAGTCGTCCACGAAAGTAACTAGCGGCAACATGAAAGGAATCCAAGGCCAACCCAAGAAAATAAAAGGAGCTTACAACACCGTAGAGTACTACGTCCAATTCACAATCTCTGTTGTAAGTGCTTTGGAAGATATTCTTAAAGCATCTAGCGATAGAGCAAAATAGATATCGGGATAGCAATTTCGTAAAACCACATTATCCATTTATTATTGAATCATACTTAATCACTGCTAATTTTGTTAATTAAGCTATTATCACTAAATAATCCAAAATTTTATGAAATATGTTAATTGGAACTGCTCCTTTCTTATTATTCAATATTAATGCCAAACTATTCAATCAGAAGAAATAGTATTTCTAAAAATAACAAAACTTATTGCAAAAACATATTAGACCTAGATATTACAAACAGCACAGCCATGAAACGTTTCTAAAGAATTTTCGTTCTAAAGAACTTTATATATATATTTTCAACTGGACGGCTATATTTAACTGATCAAAACAGTTACATATTCATTTTATTTATTTAAATAAATACAACTTTTTTTTTTTTTTAATTCACAACTGGACAAACAGTGAATGTGAAGTTACATTAAAACAACAGACATGATCAGGCATGAGGGAATCAACACACAGTGGTACAATCTGTAAGTGTGAAACTAAATTATTAGGGATTAGACTAGGAGATCTCTCATCCACTTCCTTTTCAGCCTCCGTTGTAAGGAATTTGTACTGTTGCCATATTCTGTATCTGTTTGTTAGTGTGTCCACGTAGTTCTTCATGAAATTGTCGATAAAGTTTATGAATATGGGTCTTAACTCTCGGAATACTGTCGGAATAAGTCTGTATGTAGCGTATCGTTTGACACATAAGGAGGGGAGTCTGTTATCAGTCTTAGGAATTTGGATTGAAATGTTTGTATTTTCTGAATATGTGTTCTTTTGGCCGGTCCATAAATTTGCGATGCATACGTCCAGATGGGTTTTAGCAAGTAAGTGTAAATGTTAAGTTTCTGTTTTAAAGGTAGTTTTCAGCGTCTGTGAAGTACTGAGTATAGAAGTCGCAGTCTTAACTGTAACGTCTGTTTTTTTGTCTTAGCATGTCAGTCTTCTATCAAGCGTAAGTCCTAAGTATGTCACTTTTTTAGTTTGGTGTAAAGGTTGGTTGTCAATGTAAACAGGCGGGCAGGTCTTGCGTCGTAGTGTAAATGTAATGTGAAGGGATTTGTCATAATTAAGTTTTATTTTCCATTTCTTACACCAAGTTTGAATCTCGTTGAGGATGTGTTGAAGTGCTACGGTGGCTTGTGTAGGGTCCGCTGAATAAATACAACTTAAAAAAAAAAAATTAAATTAAAACTATAAAGAAATTTAATATCTCTAATCCTCACAGTTATTATTTTATTAATCAGTTGTTTTTTTTTTTTTTAAAGAGTGGAAAGTTTAATCTCAATTTATTTTTTGTTTAATTTTAAAATTAATCTAAAAAGTTAGTAGCATAGTTTTATATCGAATGCTGAACACATCCTCCACATAATTATGAAAAATTTTCTATAAATAATTATTTGAATTCGCAGTAAAGGGAACAGTGAGAAACAGTTATTTAAAAATTATGAAGTGAATTAATATATATCTGAATCACAGCTGTGAATTTATAGCATAGCGGCGAATGGCTGATTATTCAAAAGAAGAAAGTTGAATATTGATGAATGCATTTTTTTTTTTTTTAATTTTTTTTTTTTTATTTATTTATTTTTTTTTTATTTATTTTTTTTTTTTATGAGCTAAAAAATTTAAGGAACATAGTAAATTAGGTTATAAACGCTTTTCATTATCCAATGAGTGTGAATTTTATAAGTAATATTTCAATATTAATGTCCATCTATTCAGGAAGAATACATAGGATTTTAAAAAAATGGCAAAAACTTATTGCGAAGACATATTAAATATATGGATATTACAAACAGCCATGAAACATCTCCAAAGATCTTAGCTGTTATAAATAAAAAAAAAGAAGATAATTTTAACTAATTATTGTAGTTTTATTTGTATATTGATAATAATCTTGTGTTGAAGTATGGAATTAAGCATTATTTTTTCAATGGTATTTTCATGCATAGCAGTAATTTTTAAGCTGGATAAATATAGATTAGGTGCTTGAAAATTACGTTAAAGCATAATTAGTCATCCAATTTTTAATTTTACTGCATGTGTTGTTAATCCAGATGGAGAGAGACTATTAAGAAACTCTTGCGGATAAAGGACTGCATTATGAGTGCTTACTAAAAGAAGCCCATAAATCATGTTTTTACACCCACAGCAAAAAAGCAAACGATTGACATTTTGACTCGATTTTTATTCGGAAAAAATAATTTTACTGACTTCAATTAGTTGGATTTTAATATCTAACCATAAAAGTACATGACAGTAGCAAAAACGACACTCAAAATGGCTTGTCCTCTTATATAATAGTACGAGTATAAACAATTATTATTTTTTATCACAAAACTGTTTTCTCCAGATGACGTAAATTATAAGAATGAATTGTACTGCTTTTAGACAAGTGCACTTGACAGTGGTCCCGATTCAGAACATTGATTTACATTATTTTTTTACACATTTCTTAACATGTTAAGAATGCATATTTATGACAGATTGCTTCAGGGTTACAGAATAAAATTCTTAACGTTGAGTAAGAAAGGTTTTTACTTACTTCTTATTCATAATATCTTCCAAATTAATTTATGAAATAAAGATTTCTTTCTCTTAAGGTACGCATGATGGTATTGAAGGATAAATCCCAACAGATTTCTTTTTTATTTTTTTTAATCTACTATCTTTTTCTTCTGAATTTTATTTATATTCTGCACAACAAAATAATAAAATACTAATCCTTTTAAATATTATTATATTTCTTAATGATTTACAAACCAATTTCGTTTCAACCGTATCGTAAATCAATATGAGAAGCTGGTATAATTTTTGTTTTTAAAATGGTTCACAAATTAGTTTAGACCACATTATTGAACGAAAACAGAGCTATTAATAAAACGAAATGCCCGAATATGGATTTATGAGTATTTTTAAACGCTAAGATGTCTCAGTGCTAATTTATACGAAAAAATCTAAAACGCCATCTGCACCTTTAAAAATGGTTGGGCGATAGTTGATAGTTACTATCGATATATACTATCGATATATCGATAGGTCATGCCTATCGATGGTCACTATCGATAGTGCCGACTATCGATTGATCTTTTTACTAATTTCAAGTCTTGAAATTGTGTCGTGTTCTTTTGAAGTTGAATTCGGCATTCCTTGAGCTTAAGGGTTCTCTCAAAGATTAAGCCAAAGGAAAACAGAAATGCTAGTTTTTCTTTTAGGGAAATATGTGGCTCAAAGAGCACACTTGACTCTTGAAATTAACTATTTCGTTATTTTTCTTTTCTGAAGATTTAATTTGTTCATTATTATTATAACCATGTAAATTGTAAATACCTTTTTCAAAATTCAAATAAATTAGTTTTTTTCTCTCATCTTTATGATACAATCTTATAATTTATAATCCTGCAAATATCAAATAATAAGTAGATAATTGAATTTAATTAAATTAGTTGAAATTCTTTATTGAATAGCTTTGGAAAAAAAGAAGAAACTATCGAAAAACTATCGATAGCAATCGATAGTTCTCAACCGATAGTATTGGCCTATCGATAGTCCTAACTATCGGCTATCACCCAACCCTACCTTAAAACTTAAAAACCAGGAAAACAGTCGGAATATTCAAAGGATTTATATTTTACGATGAATGAAGTCCTCATATCTTGCAAATCAGGAGCCGTGATATGGTTTTTAAGTACGGCGCACATGGGCAAAAAATGCATTTCGGCGGCTAAAATTATTTTATTGCAGAAATATGTTTTAAATGACGTCCGATATACGGGAAAAATATTTAAAAAAATTTCATGAAAGTGGAAGAGTTCATAATAAATTACTGAATTGTCGACCTAAAATGTAAGGAGTGCGGTTAAATGAGATGGCTGTAAAGCCTCATTTGGTGGTGATATTTCTTTAATATAATATAATTCATATGAGCTGTTTCTATATATTAACACATCAAAATCATGTAAGATCGATTATTTCAAAATTAAGCGCATTTTTGAAGATTTATTAAAAATAAGTCTTCAAAAACTAAAAGTAAAGTTTTTGGAAAAATAGCCACCATTTAAAAGGATGATGGAGTACGATCTCGAAACTTATATTACGTCGATGTCCATTATTTTGTGTTAATTAATTCCAAAAAACCATGTCCGTTTCGATCCGTGCCTCATTATTATCCCCCTCCCAATCGAAACCGCTCCTTTTTGTAATTTAATTACTTCACAGAAGGGAAGTGTCATGGCCGCTATTAACATTACATCGTTAAGTGCTCTGTGTTAGTGACAATATTATCAATAGTATAAACTATAATCCTTCAGCCAAACTTTATAAACAGTGGAAGTTTATACAATGGAATCTTTAGACAGACTTACTGGGTGAGGTGAGTGCGATTATTATTAATTAAAGACAATTAAAAATAAAGACAATTCTCAGGTGAACAGTTCTCCAGTCAGCCGATTGGAGCGTTACCTACACTCCCTATCTCTCAAGGTCTAGGTCTGTTGATCTGTTGAACAGCCGAGTCTAACTCGGTTTGTTATTGTTATTATTTTTATTTTTCTTAGAGGACACAATTTTTTTCTTTTTTTTTTCTTTCTTTTTCTTTTCTTATATTATTTCTTTCATCGTTAGTAATGTGTTTTTTTTCCTTTTATTTAAATATTGTATATAGTTCTGTAAATACTCTAGTTTATAAGTATATTTTACATATGTTTTTTTTTTTCTCTTTTTCTTTTAATTCATGTTAGTTAGTTTAAATTGTAAATTTGATTTCACTCACTTGATACAATGGACCTTGATAATTCATCAGGAACCGAAACGGAAGATGAAACTCCAATGTCGGAAATAAGTGAGACAGACTCACAATATCTAAAGCGGCGACAACTTCAAAAACGTCAGCGCAATGCTACACCTGGTTCCGCTGGGACCTCCCCAAATAAAAAAAACAAAAAAAAATAAAGGAAAGCAAATTATTGATAGTGAGCCACCAACAACTCGCAGTAAATCTACTGCAGCCAAGAAAACAAAAATTATTGTCAATATTCCTACCAGCAATAAATTTGCCGACTTAGAAAAAATTCCATCAGAGCCACAACCAACTCAGGGATTTTTGGACCCTGTGCCCCCACCCATTTTTGTGACCAATATTAAAAATTTTAATGTATTCGGTCAAGAAATCGCCAATTTGATTGGACAAACAAACTTTAAATGTTTTTCGAGGGTGAAAGACATAAAAATTAATACCACGGCAAAAGAGCATTATAAAAAGTTAATTCACTATTTGTCTGTCAATAAATATGAATTCCATTGCTACCAATTAAGGGAGGAAAAATCATATCGTGTTGTACTGAGAGGTCTCCACAGCACTACATCAACCGATGCGATCAAACGAGATATCGAAGAAATAGGCCACAATGTTAGAAACATTTCAGTCGTTCTCCATCCTACAGAAAAGTACCCTTCCCCCTATTTTTTGTAGATCTGGAGCCAGCGAAAAATAATTCAGAAATTTTTCAAATAAACAGACTGGTTTATTCAGTTGTCCGTTTTGAGCAGCCAAGACGGAGACCAGTAATAGTACAATGTACTAGGTGCCAAAATCTTGGACACACAAAGGCATATTGTTACCATCCAGCTAGATGTGTCAAATGTGCTGGATCGCATGCTACAGCAACATGCCCGAAGACTAGAGAAACGCCAGCAAAATGTGTCCTCTGCGGTGAAGACCACCCAGCAAATTACAGAGGGTGCATCGTACACAAAAACCTTCAAAGGCAGAGACATTTGCAAGTAATTTTAAAAAATCGACCTCACAACTCTCAAGAAGAAAGTGTAGAACCTCCGAAAACCCTTCATGAAAAATATGAAGATCAACTTCTCACTGTTGAGCCCAAGCCGTCTACTTCATCCACCATCCATCCTCCACAACAGGGAAAACGAGGGAATCTAAATGCTCCCCCGTCATATTCAAATATTATAGTAAATCGTCAGACTCGACATCAGGCGCCTCAAAGCTCCCGACCACAGCCTGTACTTTCCAAATCTCAACCTCCTCCTCAACCTCCTAGTCAGAACATTCCTCCATATCATCTACCTCTCCGTGTAAAACTACCACCACAGAATCAACACCCAGTTCCAATCCAAACTTCTTCCATAGTTAACCTCCCAAATCAAACATCATTAAAAGTTGACACTATTCCTAGTATCTCAAGACAGGTCCGAATCCCAGTTAGCACTCCTAGTTACAATTCTTCATCTCAGCTCCCTGAATCAAATCTTGTTCCAAACCCAGCAGACATTAATAACATCCTATCCTCCTTCTTATCCGAGCTAAAAGAAACGATTGCACCGCTCATTTCACTTCTTACCAGAGTCCTTTCCCAAGTCCCATTCAATATTCCACAATGAGCCCAAAGCCACTGACTATCATTTTGTGGAACGCGAATGGACTACATAACCACCGAGACGAACTTGATATGTTTCTCCATGAAAACAACATTGATATTGCTTTACTTACGGAGACCCACTTCACTAACCGATCACATTTCCACATACGTGACTACATCACTTATCGATCAGACCATCCAGACAACACAGCACATGCAGGTTCTTGTATCCTTATCCATAAATCTTTACCCCATTCCTTTATTCCTTCCACTCCAACTGCAGAAATCCAATCAACCTCGGTTATCATATCAATAAGTCCTTACAATTTAACTCTCTCAGCTGTATATAGCCCTCCAAATATTCCTCTTTCCTATAATCATCTTGTATCCTTATTCCGATCCCTTGGACCTCGCTTCATTGCAGGAGGAGACTACAACGCTAAACACCAACGGTGGGGTTGTCGATCATCCAACTCCCGTGGCAGCATCCTATCCCGAGTCTCTACAACCAATAGCTATTCCATCATTCCACCTATGAACCCCACCTATTGGCCAACATCCCTCAAAAAACGACCTGATATCCTTGATATATTCATCACTTCCCAGATATCATCATCCCAGCTCACAATAAAATCCCTAAATGACCTTTCATCCGATCATAGTCCGGTAATGCTTTCCCTACATTCAACTCCTACTCCTAAACCCACCCACCCTTCGCTGATTACAGGCCGAGTGGACTGGGACAGTTTTCGATATGATTTAGAAATGAAAATAGACTTAAAAATTCCACTTAAAACAAAACAAGACATTGATATTGCCATAGATATACTAACGACATCAATACGCAACAGCATAACAGATAACACCTCAAAAAGAAAAACTTACAATTCTCTCCAGAGTAATTTGCCACAACATCTTCGCATACTACTGAGAGAAAAGAGAAAAGCAAGAGCTAGGTGGCACAGGACCAGATATCCATCAGACAAAAACAACTACACCAAATTAACTAACAAACTAAAAACAGAAATAAAAAAATTCAAAATTCAAAATTTATTTACATATACTGAAAACCTCAACACGACTGACAAATCCTTATGGATGGCCACCAAAAAACTCTTGAACTATAAAAATTTTAATCACCCTCTCCTAACTGAAACCAAAACATGGTCAAGATCAGACAAAGAAAAATCTCAAATTTTCGGTCAGCACCTTTTCAATACCTTTAAACCCCATCCTGATATCCTTGACCCAAATCACCTTGAAAGTATTCAAACAGAATTAAATATCCCACTTCAAATGTCCCCTCCTCCTAAAGCATTCCATCCCTCTGAAATATCAAGTATCATCCAAAGATTGCCCACCAAAAAAGCACCTGGACATGATCTTATTACATCCTATATCCTAAAACTCCTTCCTCGGAAAGCCATCCTATTCCTAACATTCATATATAACGCTGTACTCCGAACAACATATTTTCCTGATCCTTGGAAATTATCCATAGTCAAAATGATACCCAAGCCCAAAAAGCCACTGGAACACCCTTCCTCGTATCGTCCTATTTCCCTATTGCCAATTATGGGCAAAATCCTTGAAAAACTCATCTTAAAACGATTGTATCCGATCCTAGATTCCAATCACATAATCCCAGACCACCAGTTTGGATTCCGAACATCACATTCCACAATCCAGCAATGTCACCGTGTGGTGGACGTTGTCTCCTCCGCATTGGAGCGAGGAATGTACTGCACGGGAGCCTTTCTCGATGTAGAACAAGCTTTTGACCGAGTCTGGCACCCGGGACTGCTTTACAAACTCCGTAAATTCCTACCTCCTACATACTTCCTTATCATCCGTTCATATCTTAGCGATAGAAACTTCAAAGTTAATCATAACTTTTCCTACTCCTCTCTCTTTACCCAATCTGCAGGTGTTCCTCAAGGAAGTATCCTTGGTCCAATCCTCTACACGGTGTATACAGCTGACATCCCGACGCATCCTAGCACCATCCTCACCACGTATGCTGATGACACGTGTGTGTTATCAGTAAACAATGATCCCTTTATTGCCTCCCAGACACTCCAATCCCATATCATAAAACTTCAAGAATGGTGTGAAAAAATGGAGAATCAAGATAAATCCAAATAAATCCCATCAAATAACCTTCACCCTCCGTCGTAAACCCACCTCCTGTCCTACAATATCCTTTAACGATGTTCCACTGATCCCCGTTGAACAGATCCGCTACTTAGGACTCCATCTGGACAAACGTCTTACTTGGAATCCACATACAAGACTAAAACGACAAGAAACTGCCCGTCGTTTTCGACTACTTCAACATTTACTTGACAAACGTTCCAACCTTTCAATTAATTACAAAAGACTCATTTACATAACAATAATTAGACCAATTTGGACATACGGAGTTGAGCTTTGGGGCTCCACTAAACCATCCAATTCATCCCGTATCCAATCCTTACAATCCAAAATCCTTAGAAAAATCCTAAATGCTCCTTACTTCGTCACAAACAAAAAATATCCACAAAGACCTTAATATACTTACGTTTCTGACTTAGCTCAAACCAGATATCAATCCTTTCATAGCAAACTCCACAACCATTCAAATCCATTAGTATCACAACTTGCTTCTCATTCCATTCCAGATAATCCTCCGAGGCGCCTGAAAAGAAGATGGCCTCGGAACCTTCTAATATAAAACTTCATATAAAGAAGCCTTTAGTGCTACCAATGGGTTGCTTTAAAAACAAGACTTGTCATTTTTATCATTGTCATGGATCATATTTTATTTGTTTACTTTCAGATCTGGTGGTGGTTTTTCAGGTACATAGGTACTTGTTAACATTGAATGTACTTCTGTACATCATGACAAACATCATCAGGATACATACACAGGAGTATACATCATTTTCTGAATTTACATCATGTATTGAAAAACCTTCAAAACAACAAGTTTATTAAATAAATTATAAAAAATAACAAAAATAAATCACTCTCTATTTTTATGCCCTTTAGGTAATTACATTTATCTGTAGGCATTATAAATCAAGACATGGAGTTTTTATTTACATTTAGGCAGTTGTTTTTGAGCTCTTGTTGGATTTTATTTGTTTATTATTATTACTTCGATGGTTTTATACGAAAAAAGCGGATTATATTCTTCGATGTTTATATTCGTTTTCGTCAGAGAGTATCTGAACAGTTGGGATTAGAACCTGAAAAACTTTCAATAAATCTTAAAGGTATTCTCGATCAATTAAAATCCAGGTATGTATCCAGCAATTATCACAAAGTGTGTTTCATTAAAAAACATTCGGATTGGCTAGAAAACACTTTTTATTTGACAACGAACGATGATGATTTACCAGCAGGTCCGTCTACTTCCAAAGTGACCGGCGATCGCAGTGAGGGACGTCCAACAAAAGCTTATAGTAAATATTCTGAATGTGATTTTTCAGGTATATGATGTAATTTCAGAAAACGATGTACGATGTTTGTCATGATGTACAAACATATACAATGTGTTGTAGGCAATAAATTGATTCGGCCGCCGAAATGATTTTATATACATGTTGTAGGCAAAAAAAATCATTTCGTCGGCCGAAATATGTTCTAAATGAAGTGCAACTAACGGAAAAAATATTTTAAAAATTTAAAGCGGACGAGCTAATAGTTAAAAAAACTTTTGATTTTTCAACATACTTCCAAAAAAAAAACAAAAAAACAAATACCCTACTACCTTAATGATCAATGACTTCTGTTTTGATGGTAGGTAATATTTTTGTAAAATAAACTATTTCGGTATAATAGGTGAATAATATTGATTTTAGTTCAGGGGCTTGAGTTTTATTGAACATCAAGTTATAAATGTCATCAATTTCGCCTTGAGTAGCTTCCAATGCTGCATCGATAATTTCACCTCTCTTTATTTCGTGATTTTGCTTTAAATTGAATGTCAACATTTCAGAGAGGCTCATTTCTAATGAAGATATATTGGAACTAATGACACTTCTTTTTCGACGTTTCGTTCTTTCAGAACATTTACTATAAGCTTTTGTTGGACGTCCCTCACTGCGATCGCGTAGTAGTCCAGTAAAATAAGGCTCCAAAAGGCCGTTTTCAAGAAAAAACTGCGGAACTTTTATTCTCAATGGATCTTTATGTTTTTTTAGGATGCTGAATTCGGATTCCGCCGATACAATTATTATTTGAAGACTTTCTTCGAAAAAAGGTTCGTTATCGTGTTATAGATAAAAAAAACAAAGATAACGGGTTTTTTTTTGGCAGTTTTTTTTTATTTTGAATATGAAGCCGATGGTTGCCGTGGTAGCAAACTTCAGATTCGGATTCAGCACCCCAAAAAACATAAAGATCCGTTGAGAATAAAAGTTCCGCAGTTTTTTCTCCCGCAAACCCTTATTTTACTGGACTATAGGTCACTTTGACTGGAAGTAGACGGACCTGCTGGTAAATCATCATCGTTCGTTATCAAATAAAAAGTGTTTTCTAGCCAATCCGAATGTTTTTTTTTAATGATACACACTTTATGATAATTGCTGGATACATACCTGGATTTTAATTGACCGAGAATACCTTTAAGATTTATTGAAAGTTTTTCAGGTTCTAATCCCAACTGTTCAGATACTCTCTGACGAAACTGAATATAATCCGCTTTCGTATCATCGAAGAAACAATCACTCAATTCTCTTTAACTCCACATTATAAAAAGAATTTTTAAATACTAGCACTGTTAGATAAAACCGAATTGACGGTAGCAGAGAAGTAATAGCATATCTAGTAAACAAATAAAATCCAACAAGAGCAACAAAAACAACTGCCTAAATGTAAATAACAACTACTCCATGTCTTGACATGTACTCCATCATCCTTTTAAATGGTGGCTATTTTTCGAAAAAGTTTACTTTTAGTTTTCGAAGACTTATTTTTATTAAGTCTTCAAAAATGCGCTTAATTTTGAAATAATCGATCTTACACGATTTTGATGTGTTAATATATAGAAACAGCTCATATGAATTATATTATATTAAAGAAATATCACCACCAAATGAGGCTTTACAGCCATCTCATTTAACCGCCACTCCTTACATTTTAGGTCGACAATTCAGTAATTTATTATGAACTCTTCCACTTTCATGAAAATTTTTTAAATATTTTTCCCGTATATCGTCATTTAAAACATATTTCTGCAATAAAATAATTTTGGCCACTGAAATGGATTTTTTGCCCACTGTGCGGCGGACGGGTTTAGTCCATGGACGGTTTGCATCAGGGTGGATTGGATTGTGACTCTGAGCAGGTGAATTCCCGAATCTCGAACGATTCTTCCGTCAAATAGTCAACTCGCTTTCTAAAGCTCTCAAAATAACAAAATATGGGAAATATCTATCAAGAATTTACAGTGAAACTCCAATTATCCGGATTCATTTGAAGTCTATTTTTGATTAAACGTACTTAATCAATTTTAAAAAGCATAGTAACTCCATTCTACACGGGTTTTGCCCAGCCTAGGCCCTATTGCCGTCGCAGAGTTGTCTCTATAAACCTTAAGAAAACGTGTTGTATTAACTGAACAACGACTTATGAAAGGTGAATCAGGAAAAAATTGGCGGATAATTTCAGCATCGGAACATCCACGATTTTCGACATGTTAAATAAAATTTATTGTTACATAAATATAATTTTAAAAACAGCCACATTTTTAATTATTCAATAAAATGCATAGTTAAAACAAAACATATGTCTGTATTTTTTAAATCAATACCCTAATTCAATAGTAAATCTGATTATTCGGATTTTTGGGTATCCGGATCATATTTAAAATAACGTTATATTGATACCCCACCGATTGCAATACACAATAGACTAAATTAAAGATTTCGTAAATTTAAAATTGTTTGGCAATTTTTTCTTTAAATACTGCTTACTTGTATTTATTTATTATTAAATTAATAAACCTAAAACGTTTGATATAAAATATATGGGGACATAAATCCCTAAAAAAAAAATTTTTTAATTTTTTTAATAATCCAATCTTAACATTTTTATGTACACATGAAAGTGTTGATTAAAGATAAAATCTACTGCTGACAAATGATTTTTAAATATCCAACATAAACATTCCTTATAAAGAGTAAATTGGTTGGTTCCATGAAACAACTGATAATGAAAGTCGCAAGTATACTAGTAAATTATCAGAAATAGCGATAGCGATTCTTATTTCAAGCACGTAGTTGGATCAAAGCCGATTCTTCCCGTAACATTAAAACTCAATAGTACTTATAAAAAATATGGGCAAGACACTCACTTGAAAACCTCATACAAGATTGAAAAAACAAGAAGCAGCGCGTAGTTTTTGTCTGCTACAACATTTACTTAAGAAACGTTCAAATCTTCCTATTCACTACAAAAAACTCATCTATATGACGATTATGAGGCCTATTTGGACCTACGGTATAAAGTTATGTGGATCCACCAAACCATTGAATTCTTCCCGCATCCAATCCCTCTAATCTAAAATCCTTCGAAAAATCCTTAATACTCCTTACTTTTTCACAAATGAACTGATCCACAATGACCTTAATACTATATATGTCGCACATTGCTACCTATTCACTAAAGAAGCTGCGCCGAAGTGCCAATACTGCAATAATATACTGACAGTAACACATATATTTCAATAATGCCATTATATCGTCGCGCCTCAATAGCTTGGGGACTGAGTACTGACCTTAAAACAGTCTTGGGAGATGACAATGAAACAACAAAATTAGTGTCCAAATTCCTAAAATTAAACGATTTATTTACAGAAATTTAGCACAAATTTTAATTATGTTGTAGAACATAAGTCTATATAAAATACGTAAATTACGAAAAAACGTGTAACTGTTTTACAGATCTGCCAGGATCTGGCGTTTTTTCGAGGCCAAAGGACATCCTTGACCACTCTCTCCATCCACAATTAGAATTAGCTTTTTCGTCCATAAGGATTGCTGTTTTAACGGTTTTTAAGTACACTGTTTTACAGATCTGCCAGGATCTTACGATTTTTTGAGGTCGAAGGACATCCTTGGCCACTCTCTCCATCCACAATTAGAATTAGCTTTTTCGTCCTTAAGGATTGCTATTTGAACGGTTTTTAAGTACACTGTTTTACAGATCTGCCAGGATCTTACGATTTTTTGAGGCCGAAGGACATCCTTGGCCACTCTCTCCATCCACAATTAGAATTAGCTTTTTCGTCCTTAAGGATTGCTATTTGAACGGTTTTTTAAGTTATCCGAAGGATAACTTCCTCCATTGTTGTCCTCCAGGATACTGTTTTAAAATATTTAACGGTTTTAAGATGGCAGACCTTAAAAGGACACTTTTTAAAAAATATTCGACTATTTAACTGTTTTAAGATGATTGTTAAGCCATTCTACGGGAGGCTGGAGATAGTTTTTCAACGCTAACGACTCCTTCCCGTTTACTCTTTTTGCTGAAAAGGTACGATATAGGCGGTGGGGGTTCGGGGCGTCCTTCCTCGGCGATTTTTCCTCCACACTCGACACGTAAAGGGAGTACCTTCAGTGGACCAAAGACCCTCCAGAGATGGCAGAGCAGAATTACGTCTTAAAATGCCGAAAGGCAAGAAAAGATCATTTCTATCATTATCATTCTTGTATGAATAAAATAATAAATAAAATCGGAGGCTTTAAAAAAAAAAAAAAAAAAAAAAAAAAAAAAAAAAAAAAAAAAAAAAAAAAAAAAAAAAAAAAAAAAGGCGGGATTACACTACACTACACTACGCGCCCTACAGACGTTCCAGAACACCGTCCTTCGGCGAATCGTCCGCGGCACCAGCCTTCAGAGGGCCAAAAACACCCGGATCCTCGAGGAGCTGAGGATGCCCACGATCTCGGCCTTTATCAGTCGCCGGCACGTCAAATTCTTTGACGGGCTGAGCTACTGTGCCAACCCTCTCTTCAGGCCTGGGAGGTGGCAAGGCACGATCCCCTTAGCGTACGTACTCGCCGAGGGAAGGGGTTCAGACCATACGGACTGACCCGATATGACACACTATCGCCGGCAAAGTGTATCCTCCGCACTCGACATGTAGACGGATTGCCTCCAACAGACTGAGACCCTCCAGAGATGGCAGAGCTACAAATAAATCTTAAAATGCCGAAAGGCAATAAAAGATCCATTACTATAATTTTCCTTTCTTTGTATGAATTTATAATAAAGTCGGAGGTTAGAAAAAAAAACACAAAAAAATCAAATAACGGAATATTTTGGTACAAAAATAAAATAAAAAGGTAAAATTGGCGTTGATAACCGGTGTAGTTGTACGCCACAAAACTAAAACAAACAAACATACAAACAAATCATATATGTCGCTGATTTGGCCACGAGCCAGATACATTTCCTTTCATAATAAACTTAATACTCATCTAAATCCACTTGTTACACTTTCTTCCTATTCCATTCCTGGTAATACTCCGAAGCGTCTCAAAAGAAGATGCCCTCGGAAACGCCTTCTTTTATAGATATTTCATAAGAATATTTCCAAAGATAGTTCCTCTACAAGTTTTAACCATGTCACTATTTTGCATTGTATACTGCATATTTGCTAGATGTATTTATTAATCTTCTTCTTCTTCTACTGGTTCAACAGGCGCTGATGCTGCCCTTGGCCTTCTCAACGATTGCCGTCCATTTTCCTCGATCAGCCGCTTCTGAGATAGGGATCCTCAGCTGCCGCAGATCCTTTCCTACGCCATCCTTCCATCGGCCCTTTGGCCAACCGCGTAGGCGCTGGCCATCCGGCACATTTCTGTAGACCCTACTGGTTACTCTATTTTCATTCATCCTCCTCACGTGGCCCAGCCATTTTAGCCTATGTATCCTGATGTGAGAGGAGATACTAATGTCTTGGTAGATCTGGAGGAGCTCACTAATTTTCCTTCGTCGCCATTGACCATTCTCACACACAGCCCTCAGAATTCTCCTAAGGACTACTCGTTCAAACCTATCAAGTATGTTGACATTTTTCTTGTTTAGGGTCCAGGTCTCTCCTTCGTATGTGACTACTGGTCTGATCAGGGTCTTGTAGAGCATATCCTATTATCCTCTTCTTCCTCTTCCAGGTTAACATTAATAGTAGAGCCGAGGTATTGGAAGCTTGTCGCTATTTCAAAACTGTAGGTGCCTATTTCACAGTGGCTCATGTATTTCAAATACTCAGATGTATTTTTTAATACAGTTGTGAATTTCTGTTAGTAAAAGAATAAAAATAAAATGTATTCTTATATAAAAATATATAATACCTCGGCATATTACAAAGTTTCAATTAATTGTAAAACTTTTCATTCAATTTATGTTGATCCAGATTTTTGTTTCAGGTACGGTGCAGAGTCACTGGATGGTGAGATGTTTAACTATTGTATAGGAATAAGTTAAAGAATTAAGAGCTGAATACAAAGGAGGTTAGTAAAAAAATATGTATATTTTTCTGAAGGGCTTAAGTGCTTAAACGATTTAAAATTTGAGCCAATTCTGTCCATCATTTCTTACTATTAACTTTTTCAATACGATAATACCAACAGAGTTTGATACAGGTTATTTTTTTTAAATAAAAAAATAAAATAAAATAAACTAAGATAAAATAAAAAGAACCAAAAATTTCAGTTTCATAAACATTTTTTTTAATCAATTTAATCAATCGTTGAAAATTGAAATAATTATTTTTTGGAGAAAACATATGAGATGATATGAGCGAGAAAAATAAAAAATAATTAAATTGTAAATTTTAATAAAAAAGTTAAACTGTTCCCAGAAAAAGGTCTTTTTTATTTATGAAGTAAAAGAAAGGTTTCCTTACGCTACGAGGGTAAGTCCTTTTTTTTGTAATTAATAGTTTTCGCTATTTTCTTTTTAAGAAAAAAATTAGCATGGCGTCCGAGACTATTTTAAGTCGAACCTGACCGTTTCCACTGGGCTTAAGGCAACAGTTTGCGGTGTAAATTTTTATAAGTTTGAAAATGTAACCGTAACAAGTTGCAGCGTACCAAAATGTTACATTTTTGAGTGTGGAAAAACGTTAGACCAAAAAACTACAGACACCCCAGCTAAAAGATATATCCATGTCAAGAAATAACATAAGTAAACTAATAGCTAGTCATAATATCAAACCTAAATTGTTTTAATTCTTCAGTCTTTTCAGAAGTTTTGGAAACGAGTCCAGAGGAATCCAAAAAGGATTTTACCTTATTTTATTTTAAATTTTATAAATCACAATAGAAACCGATATTTTAATTAGATATCACTTTTAATTGGTCAATTTGAATTGGTAATAGTATAAACCGGAAGGAAAATCTTATACGGACTTTTTTATCATGCAATCAGAAAAAAGATCTGAGAATTCCTTATGCTAATACACTAACAAATCGATCCTACTTTAAACATAAATAAATAAATAATAAAAAAAAGAAAAAGGAGTCAGGAGGCATAGATGAACAGGAAACAATCCTTCCTTTATATTAGAGGACAGCACTTGACTGATAAACTTCAAAGCCGTTCCAATTAAAATACATTTTTGCATTCATTTGAATACAGCCTTCGACTTTCAATTGATATTTGTTAGCGGCAGTGATTTTATAATAATAAAAAAAAAAAAAAACTGATATATGCTTAACAACCTGTTCATATTGTTGTTTTCAATTACTAGTTTTTAAATAATTTGTTCACTTATTTTTTAAAATTTATATTTGTAACAAAAGTTCTATTTTTAATTGTAGATACATATCTTATCTTTTATAAATATACAAGCATAACCCGTCGCGGTTTCGTAAATAAAGAACATAGATTATTTTAACTAATAATTGAATTTTATTTATTTATTGATAAAATCTTGTATTGAAGTATGGAATTTAGTATTATTTCTTAAATGATATTTTCACACATGGCAGTATTTTTTAACCTGATTATAATTGCAGAGATTAGGTGTTTCAAGACTATATAAAAACACAATTAAACATTCAACTTTTACAAAAAAATATTTAAAAAAAAAGGATCGACATTTTGATTTGGTAAGAATAATTTTATAGACGAACTGATTAGATTTTACTTTCTAACCTTAAAAATAAATGACAGTTTGGGAAACCTCGTTTCTAGTATTCAAGACTATACATTTTAATTATTATTACGACTTCCTGTCCTACAGTATCTTTTAATGATATTCCACTAATCCCAGTTGAACAGATCCGCTACCTAGGACCCCATTTGGACAAACGTCTTACTTGGAATCCACAAACAAGACTAAAACTACAAGAAACTGCTCGTCATTACAGACAACTTCAACATTTACTAGACAAACGATCAAAGCTCCCAATTAATTACAAACGAGTCATTTACATGACTGTGATTAGACCTATTTGGACGTACGGAGTTGAGCTTTGGGGCTCCACTAAACCATCTAATTCATCTCGTATTCAATCCTTACAATCCAAAATCCTTCGTAAAATCCTTAATGTTCCTTACTTTGTCACCAATAAACTTATCCATAAAGACCTTAATGTTCCCTATGTTGCTGAATTAGCCCAAACCAGATACTTAACCTTTCATAGTAAGCTCCATAATCACTCAAATCCATTAGTTTCTCAACTTGCTTCCCCCTCTATGCTTATAATCCCCCCTCTTGCTTCCATATAATCCTCCGAGGCGTCTGAAACGAAGATGGCCTAGAGACCCTCTAGTGTAGAAGTTTTAATAAAGTGCTACTGATGAGTAGTTCTTTCCAAGTTTTAACATGTTATTATAATCGTTATCTACACATTTAATGTTTGTATAGTTGTAAATTTCAATAATGGATATAAAAATATATTGTGAGTACAAATGAATAAAAGCCTTTTGCATTTGCTGCACTAAACTTGAACCTCGCTTTCATAGTTCGCCCAAAACATTCAATACATTTAGTTGATGTATATATTCTGTACAGTTGTAAATTTCAATAAATGGATATAAAAAAAAATAAATAAAATAAATAAATAAATAAATTTAAAAAAGTGGACGAAAGCGCAAATTAAGAATATAGTTTTTTTTTTTTTCATTTTGCATTTTGAGATAAGTTGTGATTTATTTTGTTTGGTTGAAATTAAAAATAAAAAACTGAAGACCAAGCCCT
Organism: Euschistus heros; assembly: GCA_003667255.2. Taxonomy (NCBI): domain Eukaryota; kingdom Metazoa; phylum Arthropoda; class Insecta; order Hemiptera; family Pentatomidae; genus Euschistus; species Euschistus heros. The sequence goes on along the minus strand of RCWM02000478.1, from coordinate 393,672 downwards.
GAAAGTTGTTTTTGCCAAAATACATAAAACACTTTTCTGAACATTTTCTAGAGGAAATACGTGAACGATTAGAAAACAATTACATCTACACTAGCATTCCCCGTCGCACAGTGGGGCAGAACAGCCAAAAAGCGGAAAAAAATCTTTTTCTCGAAAACGGTTTGTCCCATCGAGCTGCAAATAGTCTCATGCGATTCAGAAAGGAAAATTACATTTGAATTGCAACTAAATTGAAAAATTATATCATTATTTTCTTTTATAAAACTGAGAAATATTTTAAATTATTTTATAAAATTTATTTAACATAATTTTAATTTAATTTAACATATGTGTATGCTAATTTAACTTCAGTATAACAAAAAAAATTGGTTCCCTTTTTCAATAATCACATTTTTATGTCGATTACCTCAGATTAATTCATTATTTACCTAAATAATGAATGATGGGACGGCTCACGTATCAATTGGAGTTCTTCACTGATGGAAAGTAGTTTTCTTTTAAGTTGAGGCCTTATGTACGTAATGTAGTGATCAAATGATTCTAGTAACTTATAAAACATATCATAATATCAATCTTTCATTCATCCAATCATCAAACCTAATTTTAAACTTATGTCTATTAAAAATTAACCGATTTCAACTTTTGTTTATAATGAGGGAAACTATTAATGATATTAATTGCACAAGGTATTAAAGTAATCAAATCATCCGATTCCAAAGGATACTTCTCGCAGACAAAAGTTTCTAATGAACAGTCACTAAAAAATACCTCACAGAGATCGGATTTTATTTTCATTCATAAAGTGAATGTATATATATGTTAACACTTTTTGAGAAGAATGCAGACCTAAAACCACACTGGAGTGTAAATATTTATTTTTTTAAATTAAATTTATTATATAATCACTTACTTGTATTGCCAAAATTATTATATTAAAAAAATAATAAACAAAATGAATTTCTCCATGAGCGTCTATAAGTGGAATAAGAAATAACTATTTCTCAGAAAATGCAAAAAATGAACTTAGACATCTATCCCTAAATATTTGTTTGATCATTTAAGAATTAGATCACTTCGTTTGTATTTCAGAATCCCTTCCTTAGGTTTAGTATATTGTGTTTGCAAATGAACAAACATAGGGACCACGAACAGGCTAATCTCAACTTTGTAAGCAATCGTTGTTTTTTTGCACAGTTGTCATCAGTTGTCAATAATATTTATAGAGATATTAAGTAGTGGTGTAAGCTTTATGGTGATGGTAATTTTTAACCGGAGTTCAGCGGAGCTTTTTTTGTAGGACCACACATGTTAAACAATTCTGGTTAATTTTTCCCTCTCTCTCTCTAGTATATTTTTTGACAATATATTTTATACATAGGACCAATCTAATATTTTTTTCATTATTCTTTAGAGTTTAAACTACAAATATGTCAAGTTTCATAGGTTTATCTATAAAAATAAATCCACAGTGACCCAAATGGTAGCTCAATAGAAATAGGCCATTTTGGGGTGTAGTATTATTGTCCAACTTTAGAAGGCCGCAAATAAAAATGATATTAAAAAAACAAACTGGAAATTTTTGCACCAACTAATAATGAATACAATGGCCCATCAAACAGGACAAAAATAATAAAGTCATTTTTAGAGTTATTTCCGTGTTTGCCCCTCTGTGCGGCGCGGCTTCGCCCGCACTTAAAGCCCCGATTTTTATTTTTTTTTCGCCCGATCTTAGGTTTTAACTTATAATTGAAGCTTGGTTTGTTTATCGGTAAAATCAAGTATTGAAGTATTCGATTGAGCTTTATTTTTACAGCAAAATTTTCTCGCATAGCATTAATTTTTAACTTGGTTTAAATTGCACTAATTAAGTGTTTAAAGATTACATGAAAGCATAATTAGGCATCAAATTTTTAATATTAACATTCGAGCTAGTAATCCAGATGGCCATATACTCTATTAAAAAACTATTGCGGATAATATAATGCATCATCTGTGGTTACAGCTAAAAGTATCTATATTCTGATTAGGGTATAATTTTTATTCCGCAGAAATTATTTCATTCATATTTCCTGGTTGGAGGATTTGAATTTCTAAACATAAAAGTGTATGACAGTGTGGCAAACTAAGTTTCTACCACTTGACATTCTACATCTAAATTTTATTATTGCTAACTAAGCCTAGAACTATAAAAAGTATGTAAAATATGAAACAGATGGGTACCACATATCGACCGATTTTCAAAGTTCAGTGGGATCCAAATGTCCCACGACATATTTGTAGCTTTTTTGTACAATTTAATTGAATATAAATAAATTATAACCCTTTGTAACCTCTCATGCGGAATGGCACTCGCCACCTATCGGTCAAATTTTAAACTTCACTGTTATCGACATATTATTGCTTTTTTAACAACAAATTAATTAGAAATACAAAGATTAGATTATTGCTAAACCTTCCTTGAACTTTGAAATTGATATGGTTAAAATCGCAAACGAAAAATGGCTTGTCCTTTTATATTACAGTATAAATATGGAACTACAGACACCGGAGATTTTGCACCAGTAGAAGGTTGAATTGTACGTGTGTCAATGTGTTTTGCTTTTATTGCACGTTTTTAAAACTTTTTAGAGCACAAAATCCGGCCTTTAGTTATTAACTACCGCAACACGAGGCAATAAGTTATCAGGCCAAATGCTGGCATACATTGAATACATAAACATGACTCAAAGAGTTCAATTGTTGGAAAGAACAGACATTTCAACCCACACGCCAAACTGCCCTAAACTCAACGAGTGACTAACAACTATTCCAGTAAAACAAATGACACTATTTCAGCGGAAACCAGAGAATGTAGTTAGGAATGGGATTAGGTCGTGGCAGGTTTGATGGAGAAAACTATGTACAAAATTTACGGTGCACAAGAGTAATGAATCAAACAAACGGAGACATAAATTGAAAAATTTTAGATATAAAGCTTTTTATAACGAACAAGAACGTAATATATTAAGAACTTGTTCATTTGATCACACCTTCATATCACAATACTCTTTTTTTAATTTTTTTTATATCAATTTATTGAAATCTACAACTTTACAAATATATACATCAAGTAAATGTGTTGATAACGAATACAATAACATGTCAAAAAGTGAAAAGAACTACTCATCAGTAGCATTTCAATAAACATTCTACGCTAGAAGGTCTCTAGGCCTAGGTATACGAAGTCTGCAGTCTTTTCAAAAGTATACTCTCCAAATGAAACGCTTTCATTTGGGTTCGGTTTATCTCCCGTCATTTATATATTTAGTTTTTGATTAGGAGCAGGCGAGAGCATCTCTTTGCTCCTATTTTATATATTAATTTAAATAATTTAATCCTTTAAAACTTTTTTTTTCATTTATTGATGTTTACAACTGTACAAAATAATATACAACCAAAAAAATGTGTTGACAGTGAATACAATGGCATGTAAATAAGTTGTGAAGAACTACTCACTAGTAGCACTTCAATAAAATCTACACTAAAAGGTCTCTAGGCCATCTTCTTTTCAGACGCCTCGGAGGATTATCTGGAATGGAGTGGGAAACAAGTTGAGAAACTAGTGGATTTCCTGGATGTTCTGCCCCACTATGCGGCAGGGAATGCTAGTGTAGATATAATTGTTTTCTAATCGTTCACGTATTTCCTCTAGAAAATGTTCAGAAGAGTGTTTGAGATACTTTTTTTCTTACTGTACTCTGGTCAGGAATGTTTTACTTTCTGTATTTTGGCAAAAACAACTTTCAGGGCTTGGTCTTCAGTTTTTTATTTTTAATTTCAACCAAACAAAATAAATCACAACTTATCTCAAAATGCAAAATGAAAAAAAAAAAACTATATTCTTAATTTGCGCTTTCGTCCACTTTTTTTAATTTATTTATTTATTTATTTTTTTTATATACATTTATTGAAATTTACAACTGTACAGAATATATACATCAACTAAATGTATTGAATGTTTTGGGCGAACTATGAAAGCGAGGTTCAAGTTTAGTGCAGCAAATGCAAAAGGCTTTTATTCATTTGTACTCACAAAATTTTTTATATCCATTTATTGAAATTTACAACTATACAAACATGTACATCAAGTAAATGTGTAGATAACGATTATAATAACATGTTAAAACTTGGAAAGAACTACTCATCAGCAGCACTTTATTAAAACTTCTACACTAGAGGGTCTCTAGGCCATCTTCGTTTCAGACGCCTCGGAGGATTATCAGGAATAGAGGGGGAAGCAAGTCGAGAAACTAATGGATTTGAGTGGTTATGAAGCTTACTATGAAAGGATAGGTATCTAGTTTGGGCTAAATCAGCAACATATGGAACATTAAGGTCTTTATGGATAAGTTTATTGGTGAAAAAAGTAAGGAGCATTGAGGATATTTTGAAGGATTTTGGATTGTAAGGACTGAATACGAGATGAATTGGATGGTTTAGTGGAGTTCCAAATCTCAACGTTTTTTTAAACTTAAATTTTATTAATACATCAAACAGCTCAAAAAAAAAAAATTATTTTAATTATATTTGAATCCTAGAAAATTCCACAAGTGGCGTAGTGCCCCGAATATGTTATAAGGCTTATTCGGATCATAGCATTGTAGAGCCAGAATCAGTGCAAGCTGAAATACAGCGTTGGGTCGATTTATCGATTTATATTTTGATATAAATATTTATTAAAGATTTATTAAAGATATATTTAATAAATATTTATTAATATTTATTAAAGAGTTTGCTGTGATATGCAGCTATTTTTTAATTTAATGATCACTAAATGCTTGATATTTACTAATTTAAACAAATCGAGTATACAAAAAACGCCTATAATAAGAAACTAATAATTTTTAAGTAAGAAAAACTGAAAGTAAATATAGCCTATATGATATATCACAGTGGAAAAGTTATTTACACATTAGCATGCAGCCTCAGAGAACATACATATTTGTACATACTAATGATAAATGATTAATTAACTAATGACTAACTTTATGAAAGCACCAAAAGAACCTACATGACTCACATACTAGTAGATACTTCACGTATTATGCAAAACACAGCGCGTGATGTATTGTTATAAAATACACGCCTCTTTCATAGGGATACTATCGAAGGAAAACAATAAAAAAATAAAAACTTAATTTCTTCATGACTAGGAAAAAGAATAGATCTATGGATATGTGTATCTGTAATCAATTGCTTTTCCCTGTTTGCATTTCAGAATTAAAAGGATCAAATTATTTAAATTAAATTAACAGCCAATCATTATCCGAAATAAATAAAGTTGAGAGAAAATAGTGGCTTCAGAAGGTGACTTTTTTCATTCAAACCAATATAGCTCCTAAACGGAAGGTCATAGCGGCAAATGTTATAGAACAAAAAGTATTCTCCATTAAATTTCTGATCAGGAAACTGCCGTCAAATGTTCGACCCGAGCAAAAACAACAGAGCTACGAAGTAACTAAATGTTACATTTTAGAAAGTGAAAAAAAAAAAAAGAAAACGTACAGATACCCAGCTAAAAAACATATCTATGGCAAAAAAAAAAATAATAATAATAATATTCGGTGATACTTACAAAAGTATCAACGGGTATTTTTTGATTATTTCTGTATGGGTGACATCTTCAAATATTAATTTATTAAAAATGAGCCATCGATGGAGTAAGACTTTAACAAGAGTTTTTTTTTTTTCACTACTTTGCTTAAAATGAAATAAAAACGGATATCAAGAAGAGTCCTGATATTATTTCGAAGTCCTTTTCACTTTGCCTCCTTAAAGGTGCGTTTACACTGCCCGAACATCCTCGAGCTTCGAGCATCATGCATTCACATCGAGCATTCGCCGGTTTTCAACGAGCACGAACGCAAACGAGCCCTCTGTTTACACTGCACGAGCATTTTTGACGATCAGTTGCTGGTGAGCATTCGCAGCGAATAGATGGCACCCGGGCTATCCAAAATTGAGTTTTCCGCGGTGGCTATTCTCATTCTAGAACATCTAGCGGAGGGAAAGCGAAAAAGGAAAAGGCGTTGCATGTGGGAGTCGTCATTTTTAAAGAAATGAAATTACTCCCTATTGCTGAAGGATTTGAAGGAGGAAAACAGTGGGTTCTTAAGCAATTTTATTTAACAAATTTCGAATAAATATAAATAACAGAACAAATAAACTCAACCATAAAATTAAAAGATACGATTATTAAACTTAAAATAGTAGAACACATAATTGAATAATCATATATTCAAAATAAACAATAGTTACAACACTCAAAACGGGAGGAGACGTGTACCCTCAACAGCTGGGCTAGAACTAGATTCGTCGAACACAATGTGGGTGTTTACACAGAGCGAGCGGCGAACGAGTGTCCCTTTGACGAATCGCCGGAAAACCGACCTCGGGTGGATCAGAGCCGAGCACGAACAAGCATTCGCTTGGACCTTGTTCGGCTCGCAGCGACTGTTTACACTGCCTGACCCTCGAACGAATGCTCACCCTCGTTTGCGACGAATGCTCGGGCAGTGTAAACGGGCCTTTAGGTGAGTACCAGCAAATAACCTTTACCCTACGTCGAAAACCTACCTCATCCTGTCCTCCTGTATACTTTAATGGAGTACCATTAAATAATGTAGAACAGATAAGATACCTTGGATTTTATCTGGACAAGAGACTTACCTGGAACTCTCATACAAAATTGAAAAGACAAGAAGCTGCACGGTGATTTTGACTACCAACACCTACTTGACAAACGTTCAAATCTCCCGATACACTATAAAAAACTCGTCTATATGACGATTATCAGACCTATTTGGACTTACGGAGTAGAGTTATGGGGATCCACCAAACCATCGCATTCTTTCCGCATCCAATCACTCCAATCCAAATTCATTCGAAAAATCCTAGATGCTCCTTACTCTGTCACAAATGAATTGATCCACATTGACCTTAATATCCCATATGTTGCTAAATTAGCACGAACCAGATACCTTTCTTTTCATAATAAACTCACTGCTCATCCAAATCCACTCGTACCTCAACTTGCTTCCCATTCCATTCTTGGCGATCCTCCGAGGCGTCTGAAAAGAAGATGGCCCCGTGATCTTCTTTTGTAATTATTCATTAGAGTACTACCAATGGGTAGTTCCTCTACAAGTTTTATTCATGTCATTATGTCTCATATATACCGCATATTTACTTGATGTGTTTTTTTTGTTTTTTTAAATACAGTTGAAAATTTCTATTAATAAAAGAATAAAAAAAATAAAAATAAAAAATAAAAATGAGCATATCTGATTTTTTGTCCTACATAGTTTAATGTATATAATCTATGAAACTAGGTTCTAATGTTTTGAAATGAGTATATAATAAATCCTGATTTTATTTTATTATTTACTTTCTGCTGCACAATCTTATTCTTAAGGGACATAAAGTCCCAGAATACTGTTTTATTTCTATTATATTCTATTAGATCTTTCTCCGAACAGCCTCATATCGGAAATTTCGCTGTTGGACGGTTGGGCTAATGAACTGCACTGAGATAAAGTCATCTGAACCGTTGGGGGGACACTATACACTATAAATTTATTAACAGTCTCTCTCTCTTATAGGATCGCTCCATCCGACGGTGAAAGTCGCTAATTTAGAAGCTTCTTCATGTGTGAAACGGCGGAGATTACGATATAAAAGCGGATCGAAAGCTTTTCAGTTCATTTACTTCAATAATATATTTTACAAAACTGCAGTAATAGAAAAATCTGAAAAATATATAATATACAAAATAAAAGTAATAAGCAGTAGATAGTAAAATAGAGTAGTAAATAATAGCAGTAAATAATTAATATTTAAAATTATAATGAAACCTATGATAATGCTTAATGATTGGCGTTCTGGTAAATCTATACTATTATTTAAAAGGACGAGCCATTTTTCGTTTATCACTAACCGCAAAAACTAATAAACCAATCTGTACCAAATTTTACCCATATCATCTTCATTGTTCAAGGAAGGTTTAGTAATAACAAAATGTAATGAATTTCAATTATATTGACATAAAAAGTAATAAATATGTGGTGCGCACTGAAGTTTGATAATCGACCGATAGGTGGCGAGCACCACTCGAGAGGGTTACAAAGTTGTAAGGTGTTATATAGAGTTAGAAATCTATGATAAAAAATACTTATTTTCAATTCAATTGTTATTAAAGATATAAATATATGGAGCGACATATGGATCCCAGTGCAGTTTAAAAATATACTGATATGTGGCCATTCTGCAACAGAGTTTGCAATGGTAAAACTATTAAACCCAAATGGACCAAGTTTTAACTAAAACATCTCCATCGTTCTAGAAAGGTTTATAACAGTAAATTTTGCTATAATAATAATTAAAATGTATAGTCTCTAGTCCTAGAAACGAGGTTTGCAAACCGTCATATACTTTTATGGTTAGAAATCCAACCATATGTGTCGATAAAATTATTTATGTCAAATTGGATGTCTAATTATGGTTTTACGTACTCTTCAAACGCCTCAAAACGAATTAATATTGGGTTGTTTCACATGAAATGTCCGCTTTCAAGGTATAGGGATTTTAGTAAAAATACAATATGAAAACAATATAATTTTATTCGAAGTATTTACCTTCTTTTTCTACACATTTTTCCCAACGTGACAACAACTTTTTTATCCCGGATTTGAAAAACTCTGAGCTTTGAAGTGAAACAAAATCTGAAAACGCACTTTTGATTTCAGCATCATTTGCAAAAATTTTTCCTCTGCAGAAGTTGTCTGAATTCCTGAAAAGGTGATAATCTGTTGGAGACAACTCGGGAGAATATGGTGGGTGAGGAAGAACTTCGTACCCCAGCTCTTTCAATTTATGCATGGTAAGTTTTGAAACGTGGGGTCTAGCGTTGTCGTGTGGGAGTATAGGGACCTTCCGATTTACCAATCCAGGTTGTTTTTTTCAATAATTTTTCGTGCATTTGGCCAATTTCATTGCAGTAGGTTGTAGAGGTAATGGTCTCACCTCTAGGCAAAAAGGAATAATGTATGATTCCAGCCATGGACCACCATACTGTAACCATCAATTTTTTCGGGTGCAAATTTGGTTTTGGCATTTGTCCTGGGCTTTCGTCGATGTCTAACAACTGCCCTGACCGACGCTGATTGTCATAAGCAATCCATTTTTCGTCGCAAGTTATTATTCTTTCAAGAAAAGGGTCGGTTTTTTGCCTAGCAAGCAACGAAACGCAGGTCTCAACACGTTTCAATTGCTGTCGCTCACTGAGATCGTGAGGTACCCATGTATCGAGCTTTTTCAACAACAGAGACTCGCAAAATCCTCTATGTATTTCAAATATTATAAAATCGGTCATTTCATGTGAAACAACCCAATATGTAAGATTATTTTTGTTATAATGGTGAATGTTTTGGGCGAACTATGAAAGCGAGGTTCAAGGTTAGAGCAGCAAATGCAAAAGGCTTTTATTCATTTGTACTCACAATATTTTTTTATATCCATTTATTGAAATTTACAACTATACAAATATGTACATCCAGTAAATGAGCTAATAACGATTACAATTACATTTAAAAACTTGAAAAGAACTACTCATCAGTAGCACTTCAATAAATTTCTACACTAGAAGATCTCTAGGCCATCTTCTTTTCAGACACCTCGGAGGATTATCAGGAATGGAGTGGGAAGCAAGTTGAGAAACTAATGGATTTGAGTGGCTATGGAGCTTACTATGAGAGGATAGGTATCTGGTTTGGACTAACTCAGCAGCATATGGAATATTAAGGTCTTTATGGATAAGCTTATTGGTGACAAAGTAAGGGGCATTTAGGATTTTTCGAAGGATTTTGAATTGTAAGGATTGGATACGAGATGAATTGGATGGTTTGGTAGAGCCCCAAAGCGCAACTCCGTTCGTCCAGATAGGTCTAATCACAGTCATATAAATAAGTCTTTTGTAATGAATTGGGAGCTTTGATCGTTTGTCTAGTAAATGTTGAAGTAGTCTGTAACGACGAGCAGCTTCTTGTCGCTTTAGTCTTGTATGTGGATTCCAAGTAAGACGTTTGTCCAAGTGGAGTCCTAGGTAGCGGATCTGTTCGACAGGGATTAGTGGAATATCAATGAAGGATACTGTTGGGCAGGAAGTCGTGGGTTTACGACGAAGAGTAAAGGTTATGTGGTGAGATTTGTTTGAGTTTTTTTTGATTCTCCATTTTTGACACCATTCTTGAATGTTTAGGATATGGAATTGGAGTGTTTGAGAGGCAATGAAGGGATCATTGTTTACTGATAATAAAAGTATGTCATCAGATAAGTGGTGAGGACAGTGGTAGGATGAGTTGGAATGTCATCTGTATACACGGTGTAGAGGATGGGGCCTAGGATACTACCTTTAGGAACACTGGCAGATTGGGTAAAGAGGGGAGAATAGGAAAATTATGGTTTATTGTATAGAATTTAAATAATTCATCACAGTTAAAATCGTTGATTTTAATATCATATATATCTTTTACTATTAATAAAGTTAAATAATTTTAACTAAAGCTTATTGAGACCTTTAAAGAGATAAATAATGGTACTGGTGCATTTTACGAAAATTTCAATATAATCATGATCAGTAGGTACTCTCCCACCATATTACACATGGACGTTTTTGTATAATCTTATACCAAGAGTCTAAAATACTTCGTTAAAAATCCGAGTTTCATCCTCAAGATGAACGGTAATTTCTTGTTCTAACTGAATTTTGTGTTTCAAGTAAAGATTTTCTCTAAGAAATTTCACTGGTTTTCTCCACTCATAATTATTGCTTACACACCCTTTGATAAACTTTTGTTAGCCGGCTAAAATTGTTATGAAAATGATTTCAACACATTTCATAAAATATGTTTTATGTATTCAATGCATTCATAAAAGTAAAATTTTGAAACTTATTTTTTATAACTTATCATTTTGATCTTCTTAAACGATTCATTGAAAATATTAAAAAAACAGATTGGCTAAATCGGAAATTCAGAACACATTTGTATTTTAATTTTTTTTAATACTTATGCTTTAAATCATTAAGTAATATAAATTAAAAACAAACATGAAAACTACGCTATATTTTATTAATAAAGATTAGGTGAATGAGGAGGTATTAATAAAAAATAAATTATTTGAAGCAATATAAAATGAGTAATTGTAATAAGATAATTTAAATACTTAAGGGATAAATATAAAAAAAAAGTAAACTTTAAAAAATACAACCTATTTGTTTATTAAAAATATAAGAACAATAATATAGATGTTTGGGAGGGGAGAGAACCGAAATTACCTGCAATATCGGATAGTTAAAAGCAAACTCTTAATAGATTTTATATAAATAATAAAATACAAAACAGTAATAAAACAGGAGACTGCTTGAATAATTAAAATAAAGTTTTATTTCCGTGCTTTAGTAGTTCATTAGCGCTTTAATTTAAGTTGATACTTTCTTTTTATTATTTAATAAAAAACATTTTATTATAACAAAATACTGACCCTTCCTATTTATCTATACTATTATATAAAAAGACAAGTAATATTTCATTTGTAATCATTAAACACAAAAACTACTAAACCGAATTGTACCAAATTTTAACTACACCATTTTTATACTTCCATGAAGGTTTAGCAAAAATAAAATATATTAATTTTTTATTAAAAAGGCGAAGCATGTGGATAACAGTGAACTTTGAAAATTGGCCGATAGGTGGCGAGCACAATTGTATGTTAGATGTTACAACGGTATGGTGCTGTATAGATCTTGAAATTGACAATAAAATCTACTTATATTCGAATAAATAATTAAAAATATTTGAATATATAATACAAAATGCGGATCCCAGTGAAGTTCGACCGATTTGTAAACAAAAGAATTTGCAATTTGTAAAACTACTGAACCCATCTGTACCAAATTTTAACTACACCATTTTCATAATTTTTGCCGCTAATAGGATTTGATACCGGAACCACTTTTTTGGTTTAGTATTTGAAAAACATTTACTCCTTGTAGTTCCGATAGCTACGCCTTGGTCAAAGAGGAACGTTATGCAGGGGTCATTGTCGTAATGCAAAATGGTTTGGTTCCGGTAGACCAATTTCGCATTTTTTTTTTTTTATTCTTTTATTAATAGAAATTTACAACTGTATTAGAAAACACATCTAGTAAATATTCGGTATATAAGAGATATAATGATATGAATACAACTTGTAGAGGAACTACCCATTGGTTGTACTCTAATGAATATTTACAAAAGAAGATTACGATCTTCTTTTCAGACGCCTTGGAGGACTGCCAGGAATGGAATTGGAACCAAGTTGTGCAACAAGTGGATTTGGATGAGCAGTGAGTAAGGAGCATCTAGGATTTTTCGAAGGATTTTGGATTGGAGTGATTGGATGCGGGAAGAATTCGATGGTTTGGTGGATCCCCAAATTTCGCTCTTAAAACTGGATAAACTCTGTAGGTTAAAGCTGTACAATAAACATTTGAGGGTAATCCCCGACCATCAGGAACGAGTTCAGAATGCAAAACTCAAAGCATCAATATTTTCTCCCAAGCTAATCCAAACGAACCAATGTGCGGCAGTAGTTCGATGTATCCATTGCAAGTTGTTTCCAAGAACTTTGCAAAAAGGTCCGATGATGGTTAAAGTTGCGTAATTTGTCATTTCTATCCATCATGGTAGGTTTAGTTTTCTCCCTTCAGTTGAAAGATCATTATATGCCGATGACACGGCGATTTACACTAGTTTCTTCAGGATAGACACAATAGAAAACAGATTAAAGTCATTATACTTCAGATTTAATAAATATTATAAAAAATGGAAAATAAAAATAAACGAACAAAAAACAACTGCAATAATTTTTACAAAAAGAAGGCCCAACATACCAAGACATATACATCTAAAAAATATTAAAATTCCTTGGACTCAAACTTTTACCTACCTTGGTTTGGAACTAGATAAACGATTAACATTCACACCTCATATAAATAACAAATGCGACAAAGCCAAAAAAACTCTTAAGTACTATGGCTCCGTATTTCAGAAGAAAATCCCCACTGTCGATCAAAAACAAAATCATTCTATATAAATCAGTCATAAGACCATTACTGACGTACGCCTCTCCCGTATGGAGCTACACCTGTAATTCAAACTATAAAAAAATTGAAAGGGTGCAAAACCGATGCATGAGAATAATAAATGACTACCCCAGATACACAAAAATAACCGACATGATACTCGAATTAGATTTTCAGACTATTAAACAATTTATTCACACACAGACCAGAAACTTTTTCAACCCTACAAACAATTCAGGAAATCCTATAATTCAAACAATAGGCAATTATAACAAGCAATCCTTAACAAGATACATACACAAACGTACAAACCACATACTACTATAACAATATTTTGCTAATAAGACATCCAAAAGTTATTGTCTCGGCTTGAAATGAAATTATTGGAACACAAATAATATATAAGTTAATTATCCAAAATGTTGATTAACTTAATGTACAAAAACTTAATAACTTATGCATTTTAGTTTAGTAAATTTTATTATGTAGGTATTTGTTTTTATCAATATCTTTTTTCCTTCTTATTTTGTAGGTTTTTTAGTATTTTTCCTACTGTTAAAATAAATGCATTCCAAATTATACCCAATTTAGCTAAGCGCAGCTGTCAATGTAGTGTAAATTGTTTTATTACCAAAACATGTAACAATATTTAATATGTGCAATTGTAAACTGTTTAATCATTTGAATAAAACTTTTATTTATTTTATTTATTGGTAGGTTTAGTGTTAAAACAAAAAATTATCGTTTAAATATAGAATAGAATAGAATTGAAAGAAAAATGTATTCTAGGACAAAGTCCCTTAAGAATAACATTAAATAACATAAAGTAAGATCATAACTGGCCGAGAGGCTGTTAAAAATAAAACAACATAGGTAAACTGAATACAAATATGTATGAAAAAAAGATACAGAGAAAAACTAGAAAAAGAAAAAACTTATATAAAAAGAGAGTGAAAAAAAATGAATATACAAAATAGAGGTTAATATTGTAAATAAAATTGCAGAAGAGAAAAAAAAACAGAAACTTGAAGAAAAATAAAAGATAGAAAATCAAAAATTATCATTACCAACAATTAAAACATTATCATAATCAAACTATAATTTATGTTTATGTTTTATGTCTGACGGTCTTAGTAATTAAATTAGACGATTACATATATAGTGCATACATCCTTATAATTAAAGAGCGTCGAGTTGAAGGAAAAGAAGATGGTGAAAGAATAGTGATTTAAATGTTCCAAGGGAAGAAGCATTGCGGATACAGGGGGGGAAGGAATTCAGAAGAGTAGAGGATCGGACAAGGAAGGAACGTTGGAATGCAGTACTTCTGTGGGATGGAGTATAGAGATCGGAAAGACGAGATCTTGTATGAAGTGATTTGATAGCGGACTTGAATTTCAGGTTACTGTAAATAAAGGGAGGGTGACGGGTGTTGATAACTTGGAATAGGTAGGTGCCTAGGAAGTATTTTCTGCGGAAGAGGGGGAAAAGCCAATTTAACTCAGTGTAGAGATGCGAAACATGGGAACGTTTCGAGGTTCCGAAGACAAGCCTAATGAAGCAATTCATGATGCGTTTTAATGATGAGGAGATAATAGAGGATACTAGGAGTCGGCGTGTAGGTAGGGGAAGGAGGTGACGGGAGCGGTGAAATAGTTTTAGGGTACCGATTGACCTTCGGGAGATTTGTGCAATATGGGATTTCCAGGAGAAGGTTTGATCAATGGTTAGGCCTAAATTTTTAACAGAGGAATGGAAAGTTATTGGATGACCATTAAGGAATAATGTGGGAAAGTTGGCATTTGAATGAAGAAGGGAATGTGATCCTATGGCAATTGCTTGAGTTATAGCTGCGTTTAACGTTAATTTGTTCAGATTTGCCCAGGCACAGAATATATGTATATATTATATTTAAATGTAATATAGGGTAAACCAGACATTTATTTACACCCTTAAGGAAATATTCGAAAATATTCATACTAAAATTATAGAAAGAATAGTTCTATAAAATTGAAACTTGCAGTTATTTTTTCTTAATTACTAAACTTCGTCCAAATTTGATTCCAAGAAACCGATCGAAGCTGACGTTCTCGGTTGTGATAAATAATAAGAATATATCGATTCTTTGCACAATTTTTTTTTTAAACAAAACTATTATAAAAGGTAATGAATTCCTAAAGCCGTGTCCACACTATGTCGATTCGGGTCGATCGACAATGTCGAACGAGTGTGGACGTGTCGACCGACTTTGTCGATTCATGTCGAGTCGAACCGAAACATTCGACCTGGTCAACCGACAATGTTGGTCGACACGGTTGGCTTTTGTCTAGTTCACGTTGCTATGGTATATGTGTACAGGTCAATTTACGTACTTCATAAAAAACTTACTTTCCAAAAATATTTTTCCGATCCCAAAATTCTTGATTTCATCTTATACCTGGTTAAATTTCCTAGCAGATCCCTTATTAAATCTGAAAATTTGTATTAAATCTCGTGAAATACCTACGACATGAATAATATTTGCTTTATTCTCCAGCAATGTCAAACAACAAATTCGACACGTCCACACTGTCGTTGTCGATTCGACTTCCTTTGATCTTTACCGACTTGATTCGGATTGCGCTTTTGGTTCGACCCGACATATTCGACAAAGTCGACAACACGTACACACTGGTTCAACATTGTCGACCGACAAAACCGTTCGACTCGTATCGACGTAGTGTGGACGTACCTAAGTGTGAATTAGACTGAAGTCGATCGTGTCGAACGACATTGTTGATCGTGTCGAACGACATTGTTGATCGTGTCGAACGACATTGTCGGTCGACATAGTGTGGACACGGCTTAACATTTTTAATCTCTTAAGTAATAAATGGAAGATCCTCTAGATTTTTTTTTTCTTTCTAAAGAAAATTTAAACTGAACTATTTTTGTACCATATGTACTTAAATGAAATAGTAATTAACTTATGTAAATTAAATATTATAGCTAAGAGATTCTATTTGCTATTTACTTATTTATTTATCGAATAATTATTGGTTTTTAATGAATTTAGTTTGTTTGTTTAACACTTATAGCAATTTATTTGTAATACAAGGTACCGCTATCGAGATTCGGGAATCGATTTTTTGTACCAGTATTCGTACCGAGGGTTTCCTTTGTTACAGCTGAGTGAATTTCTTGTATTAACAGCTGACAGCTTGTAATTAATGGAAATATATATTGTTAATAAAACCTTTGTTACAGAGGGGAACGAAATTGAGTCTTTATTTCACTATCCAAGAGAAACCAATTACTATTATAAAACTACATTTAAAGCCCATATTCCGATGATTGACTGAACATAACTTCAGTAATCTGTAGTTCTTTCAGATCCTTTTCCAATTCTTTAAACCAATTGGGCTTAGTTTTCTTTTTGTAAAAGAAGTCAAAGATTTGTTTTGTTAACCTGTCAGGATTCCTTCGTAATATATGTCCATAAAAATCAATCCTCCTTTTCCATATTGTGTCCGACAGTCTCTCCGACTTTATGTAGAGGGCTTCGTTCCTGTAGAAAACTTGTTTGTTATTTTGGAATTTGGGATCCGTGATCCTCCTCAAAATTTTCCGCTCCTTGATTTCCAATTTCTCTATTTGCCCTTTCCCCACCCCCATTACTAGTGCCCCTGCTGCATAGAGTGCTTCTGGTTTAATTACTGTCTTATAATGCCTTATTTTGGTGTCCCAACAAAGGGTTTACTTATTATATGTAGTGATGGGTCGTTCTGAGTGGAACGGAACTTGGAACTGGTTCCAGCCTTGAACCGGTTTGGAACGAGACGAGCTACCTAACTTTTTCGTTCCAACTGGAACAAAAACCAACGCCAAAGTATCTCCGGTTTCGTTCCGTTGGTTTAGATAGGGTAGAGATTGCATCTCCCGTTTCGTTCTACCCAAGGTCGTTCCGACTGCTGATCTCTCCTTCCTTCACTTGATCCCTTACATCCGCACATAGCCCTACAGCCGTTGCTCTTACTGCTCTTAGTTCCCTCCCCTCCCCTCTATCACCCCGCCATACCGCATATGCGCATAGACATCTTCAAAATAAACCGCTTTTTGTGAAAGGTTCTGTTCTTCCGACATAGCTTGGTTACTTATTTCGGATTCAAATAAATTTGGTTTTTAAGAATCAGAATGAAGCTGATCATGCAAAAAGTCTTGTAAAGGATAGGTTGACCGGTTTAAACTTTCACCGGTCGCGCCAATTTCCGTACCACGAGCGGTCACGCGTTGTACAAAGTACAACACCCTGTTTTTTTTTATCCCTTTTTGTCCATATTTTGTATGAAATCTATTAAATAAAACGTTTTGACCATTCTACATTTAAAAGAGAGTATGTGTACAAAATATTACCTGAGAGAATAATATTTTGAACGTAAATGAAAATGTAACTGAAAATAATAAAAAGAAACATATAACTTGATAAATTTGTATTTCCAATATTATGAGCAGATATAATTATTTGTAGATCTAAAATGGTTGTTTTTATGATCAATTATGGTAAATAAAGTTTTTTGAGGAATGATTTTTACAAATAAAATTTAGATATCCACTGGCTGCCCCCTCCTTTACTACCCTCTACATAGGTTTCTGTATTATGATCTAAAACATCTTCTGTTTCCTCTTTACTTCATTCCAAATTTTTATTTGATTGTGCGTTTTTTTTTCCCTCGTCTAGTTCTGCAGAATTCGAGGAATATATTCCAGTTTTATAGGTTTCTACCAAATCAAAACATTCCGAATATTATCGCTGACTAAGATAAGGAAAAGCAAAAATGCAAAAGAATCCTATTTGCATTATATTGAATCCAGCTGATTGCCGAGATAGGTATGAAAAAACAAAACAAAACGAGAGCGGTAGCTTGTACTTTGTGCAACACTGAGGACTAAATATTTTTCAATCAGGAAACTATCCCTCCTACCACTTTGAAAAGTTACTGGTAGCAAACAGAGGAGTATATCAAGGGATAGCTAAAGCAAATTTTCCAGGAAGCTCACCGGAAGCGAGAGATAATTATAAAATAAAATGAGCTTAACAGCCCGAATTCACAGTAGGTAGTAGATTAGTCAAACTGACGTGGAACGAAAATTGGAACAGACCGTAAAATCTCATTCGGAACGGTCCTTCACTTGTATGAAGAAGTTTAGTCAAACTGACGTGGAACGGAAAGAAAACTGGAACTGGTTCCAACAGTGGAACGAAACCGAAAATCTCATTCCAATTCAAGTCGGAACGGCCCTTCACTAATTATATGCGTTTTTTGGTTTTCTGGAAAGCTAGTTCCATCTTCGTCCTTCTCACTTCCATTGCTTTTTCTTCATGGTTGTTCCAGTCAATCAATTTCCCTAGGAATACCTGACTACCTCGATATTTTGAGTTCCTACTTTAACTTATAATCTTTATATGTAAAGAACGTTCAGATTTTCGTTTTATCTAAAGAAATCTTAAGTCCTATCTTGCCTACCTGCTCTTGTGATTCGGCGATTTGTTCTTTAGCTTCCTCACAGTTAATCATGATTCCTTTGTTTTTTGTTCCAAGTCATATTCCCCCTATTTTTCTCGCATTCCATTCCCTCACAACTTTTTCGAGTGCACAATTGAACAACAGGGGGGGGAGAGACCACCGATATTCTTTATATATTCAGAATATATAATTAATATTAATAAATGTTAACATTAATGTAGCCGTACAAACTAATTGTTTATAATAATAACAATCCACTCTTATCATTCACAGCTGTTTATTCTGACTTCTAATAATGGTGGTCGTATTGCATAATGTGTAACTTAACAAAAGCACTCGTATATGAATAAAGTGGTTTTCTTTACACACACACACACACACATATATCTTAATATATATAAATTACGTGTCGCCGCCTAGGGGCCGGCTAACACCTAAACTACTGAACCGATTTTAATCAAATTTGCACACCGTGTGCAGTTTGATCCAACAAAAAAGATAGGATACCTTATATCTTAATTTATAGTCGCAATATTATTTGTATATTATCTGCAAGTCACAATTATCTGTTAGCTCTACCATATACGATTCTAACATATGGCGGTATAAGGTTATACTATTATATAAAAGGACAAGCAATGTTTCGTTTGTGTTCACTAACCTCCAAAAACTACTGAACCAATCTCTACCAAATTTTGACTACATCATCTTTATAGGATGGTTTAGCAATAGTAAAATCTAATAATTTTCAACTAATTCTTTATTGAAAAATGAATAATAAGTGGATAACAGTGAAGTTCAAAAATGGCGGCAATTGCAATCTACATGAAAGGTTAAAATGTACAGTGTTACATAGAGGTGAACATTGATAATAAAATTTACTTATTTTCAATTAAATTGTTATAAAAACAGGTATATGGAGTGAAATATACCAAAGTTTAACTACATCATGTTCATAATTCTAGGTTTAGCAACAATAAAAATTTAAATGTACAATGTTGAGTGTTAGAAACGGGTTTTGCCACACTATGACATACTTTTATCGTTAGAAATTAAAATCCAACCAGATCAAATCAATAAAATTATTTCTGTCGAATGAAAATTATTAAAAATCAAAATGCCGATCCTCAGCTGTTTAATATTGTGTGTAAAAATATGAACTTTGAACCTTTAGTTGTGAGCACTGATAATGCAGTTTCGTAATAGTCTCTGTCCATCTGAATTACCAACTCATATATTAAAATTGAAAATTGGATGTCTAATTATGCTTTATGTTATCTTCAAACACCTAATCAATCTAAATTTAACCCAGTTAATAATGGCTGCTATGCGTGAAAATATCATCAAAAATAAAATTTTCAATTCTTCACTTTAATACAAGATTTTTATCGATAAATATTAAAAAAAAAAATTAATTATTAGTTAAAATTATCTAAGATCTTCACTTATGAGAGCGGGCGAAGCCTCGACGGGGGATGATGAAGTTATATATAAAAGGACAAGCCATTTTCGTTCGTTATCACTAACCGCGAAAACTATAGAACTATTCTGTACCAAATATAACTATATCATCTTCATAGTTCAAGGAAGGTTTAGCAATAATAAAATTTATATATTTTCTATTAAATAACTGTTTAAAAAGCGATAAATATGTGGAGTGCAGTAAAGTGAGCGCCATTTAAGAGAGGTTACAATGATCCGGTGTTAAATATAGCTAGAAATTGATTATAAAGATACTTAATTCAATTAAATTGTTATCCAAAAAGCTATAAATATGTGGCAAGCGACAATAGCGTTTTAGTAAAACTAATGAACCTATCTGAACCAAATGTTAACTACATCATCTTCAAAGTTTGAAAATTGACCGATAGGTGGAGAGGTTCTACGCGAGAGGTTACAAAAGAGCTTGAAATCGATGATAAAATTTACTTATTAAACTATAAAGAAAATTATTAAAAAATATTTAAATATGGTGTGCGATATGTGGATCCCAGTGAAGCTTGAAAATCGACCGATTGTGTATAGCGCCATCCCACAATAGAGTTAACAGTGGTAAACTGAACCTATCTGTACCGACATCTAAATAAATAATTTTTATAATTCTAGGAAGGTTTTGCAATGGTAAAATTTACAATAACTAAAATTTAAATGTACAATGTTGAGAGGCAGCACTGAGGTTTGCCACACTGTCATATACTTTTATAGTTCGAAATCAACATCCAACCAGATGAAATCAATAAAGTTATTTCCGCCGAATACAAATTATTACTAAATCAAAATGTCGATCCTTTACTTTTTTATATTGTGTGTAAAAATATGATCCACGGGCCTTCTGTCGTAAGCACTGATAATGCAGTTTATTTTCCGCAAAAGTTTCTTAGTCTTTATCCAACTTGATTACCAATTCATACATTAAAATTAAAAATTTTATGTCTAATGGTGCTTTTACGCAATCTGCAACTGCCTAATCAGTGCGATTATAACTAGATTAATAATTACTGCTATGCGTGAAAATATCATTGAAGAAATAATGCTGGACCACATGCTAAAATACAAGAATCTTATCGATAAACAAATAAAACATTAATTTTTAGTTGAAATTAGCTTTACTTATGGAGGGCGGGCGAAGCCGCGACAGGGATGCTAGTATATATATATATATAATATTCTGGGACCTTAACGAATAAACAAAAATGTACAATCAAGGGCCTTCAGAGCCTTAAAATAAAATAATATTTACATAACAAAATACAGATAATAATAATTAAAAAAAAAAGAGCAGAAAGAAGATATTAATAAAAAGTAACAGAAAATTTATATTAATTTTTTACAAAAAGAAAAAGATTTCTTAAATATAAACTGTTTATAATTATAGTTTATAACAACTAGAAAGTGGCTATTGGCAGTTTTTGGAGGACAGGATCTGAGTGGATAGTAGGTGGTTAAAGAAGTGGTATTTGAAAGTAGAAAGGTTAATTGAATGACGAATGTTGGGAGGGATGGAGTGGTGGTTTTTTTTTGGGATCTGTCGCAAGTGGCTGAGCAATGAGCAGGAGTATGCAAATCTGATTGACGGGATCGGGTTTGACAGGTAAGAATTGAAGATTTGAGTTGAAGGAGTTCGGAAATGTAAGGTGGATGATGGGATTGGACAGTTTGAAAAAGTAAGGATGCCAGGAAATACTGGCGACGGTAGGAAGGAATAAGCCACTTTAACACCGCATAAAACTGCGAAATGTGGGCGCTCCTCGGGATCCCGAAAATAAAGCGGATAAAGCAGTTAAATAGTATATATGATATATATATATATATATATATATATATATATATATATATATATATATATATATATATATATATATATATATATATATATATATTTAGGATGTCAATTACTGTATGGTTAAAGAATGGAATTACGATAAGCATTTGTATGATTTTTTTTTTTTTTTTTTAAGATTATTATTAATACTATTAACATTTAATGCATTACAAAACTCTCTGAAATATAAAAAATAAGCTAGTCCAAAAAAAAAGAAAATTTAAGGCTAAACCTAATTAGAGGGGAATGATTAAAATGGCTGAGGCTAAGTCGTCCTTGGGGTTTCATTATTCCAAAAAGAAAAGAATGGCAGGGGGCCCATTGTCAATTTCACTGTTTTCTTTCACATCTCTTTTATTTTTTTTTCATTTTTTCTTTTTTTTCTTTAGCCCTGATTATTTTTTATTTGAAAAATGGATTTTTTTAAAATTATGGTTCTAGTTAACTAATTAGTAACTCTGCTAACTTTTAATTGTCAACGCTACGGTTATTTATTGCGATGTAATTTTTTAATACTTTCTAAGAATTATGAATTTGAAAAAATGACTATAATTTATCGCAAAAATGTCGCACAGGTTAATGATATAATTTGTAAAAATAAAATACAGTTTTCATAGAAATTTTAGCTTACGAACATTTATGTTAATGAAAAAATACTATTTCTCTTAACAGAAAAATTACACCCTCTACTTAGCAGAATCTATGTAGAGAGTGGCGATATATGTAGAGTAATCTATGGGATTTATAAAGATTTATAGAAAATTACTAAGAGCCATGTAACATAACTTCTAGCTCTAGAAATAGATAGTTTCAGACGATGTGGTGTTCGCTACAGAATTTTCCTAATAGCTAGATTAGACGAAAAACAAATTAGAGAAAAGACATCCATCAAGGCTAGGCAATTAAGAGGAGAAAATAGTTTTAACATACTATAAACATGGCAGCAGATCATTGGCCTTAGGAATCTTTAGAGTGGTAACAAAAAAGAAACTAGTAAAGAAATATTGGTTTCATTATAATAATGAAGATATAATGTGGGCAGAGTAATAGATTTTTTTTTTTTTTTTTCATTTTTTGAACTTTACAACTGTGCAAAATATACACATCTAGTAAATGCGTTGATAATGATTATAATAACAAGTCAAAACTTGGAGTTTACTGGGTCATTCTCATAGCCCCAGCTAAAATTTGAAAAAAAAATTTTAAGTTGCTTAAATTTTTATTATTTTTGAGTTTTCTATTATAATATACCTTCTATTTATAGAATTCCCAGGTGGGGCCAATTTTCTTTTCTATTTACTACTGTTTTGAAGCATTTTATAGAGCTTTTCATAGAAATGCTCTTGACCGTAACTCTTTCTTTAAACATTTTTTTTTTCGTATTAAAAAATTATTAATGTCCTCAAATGGATAAAACTAAATAAATGAAGTAATAAAATTTATTATTTATACATAAAAAATCAATGTAATAAAAAAATTGTGATCAATTCTGGAAGAATTTAACAAAAAAAAAAACAATTTAGTTGTTCAACTATTTTATTGAATGAGGTTTAATTTTTAATATTTCTTTTTAAGGCATGACTCTATGTGCATGTCCATACCGACCCTCAGTTGAGGGTTTGTTTTATGGACATGTACTTCTTACTATGCGGGGGAACTCAAAGTTATCCTGAAGATGGAGCAATGTACTCCAAAACTTTTATTTTCATTTTTTTATCTTTTTTTTTTTATCTTTTTCATTTTTTTCCCTACCTAGCCTTTTCAGGCATACGTGGTTTTGACGGCAGCGGTTTCTACATATGTGTTTCAACATGTACTCCGAAACATGTTGAAGAAAATAAAAGATAAATAGCAGTTATGCCTTAAAAAGAAATATTAAGGTTTAGTTGTTTTAAAAATCTAACCGCCGCCCCCCCAAAAAAAAGAAAATTATATCAGTGATGTTTCAGCCTTATAAAAGTGTTGGTATATAGGTATGTAACTCTGATATAAAGTTTGACGAACGGTTGAATTGTTTTTAAGTCCACACGTATTACTCTGTTGATAGCAATAATTATCACTAGCTTATTCTTGTAGAGAATATTTTAATAACTATTTAGTGTGACGGTCGTGAGGCCAAACCGAGGGACAAAAAAAAACAAACGGAATTTTCAGTTTCCCTTAATATTTTAAAAATGTTTAAAAGCATGTTAATTTATTCTTCAATATATGGCCTCATACTCTAGAAACTAAAAATATAAGTTTTCTAAAAATAAATACTCAAATAACTTCCTTTAAATCTCACTTTATAGGTAGGGACAAGTGAAAGTTATGAGTTTATAAGCCTTTTTGTAGCTATAAAAAAATAACAAAAGTATTTTTTCGAAACTAGGCTGTATGCACCAACTTTAAGAGACCGGTGTACGTTCAAATCCACCAAAAATATTGATTTCGAAGTTTTAGTTCCATCTTAAGTCCAGCCGAACAGTGGAAAATCACTGCCATGAGAATATCCCTACTATAAAAGGATAGGTATCTGGTTAGGGCTAAATCAGCAACATCTTTTATAGCTAAGTGTTTTTGTAATAAAGTAAGGGGCATTGTTCGAAGGGTTTTGGATTGTAGGGATTGAATAGTGGAGCCCCAATGACCAACTCCGTACGTCTAAATAGGTCTAATCACAGTCATGTATATGAGTCTTTTGTAATTAATTAGGAGCTTTTGTAATTAATTAGGAGCTTTGAACGTTTGTCTAGTAAATGTTGGAGTAGTCTGTAACAATGGGCAGTTTCGTGTGGTTTTAGTAGTGTAAAGATATATTAAAAAAAAAACAATAAAAAAAAAGTATATAAACAACTGAAGGAACTGGCTAACAAAATAACAGATCCCAAAACCAGTCATATAAATAGATCATCGCAGAATATCAGTCAATGCTTGGCTAAATCTTTTAAAAAAGCTCCTGGCCATGAAGATCTGAAGAAAAAACAGCTCTCATTTGGATAACGCTAGTAAACAAAACCAGACGAAAATTAGTAAACAAGCTATTCTTCATCCCAAATATAAACAGATTGGATAGGAATAGAAAGCACTTGTAGTCTTAGAGGAGAATCAAGGAGCTTTTTATCTACTTACCCTTGCAGAATATGTTAAATGAAAAAATACTAAGGACAAATAATTTTCTTTACGGAAACATTAGTTTACAGGCATCTTAGAAATAAATAATTTATTTATAGAATAGAATAGAAAAATAATTTTATTCTGGGACAAAGCCCCTTAAGAATAACAGATAAGTGCAGGTATAACTAAATTAAATCTGGTAAGAGACATGATGAGATACAAAAGAAAAGAAAAAAAAGAAAAACAATAATACATTAATGACACTATGTACATAGATGATATTTAAATAAAAAGAAAAGAAGATAACATTCTACAGATTAGAGGAGATAAAATTAAATGAGAAAAAAATAAATAAATAAAATGATATAGAAAAATCTTTTGGTACAATGATATGATTTGTATGTACAATAGAAGTACCCAATGTTATATTCATGGAAAGTTAAATTTTTATTAAAAGGAAAACTCAATTATTTCAGAACTGAATCCAGCAATGCAATAATAATTTTAGACTAAGTAGTTAGATAGTTAGCAAGCGTCAGTCTGGATGAGAAGGAGGTATTGGAAATATAAATATTTGAATGTTTTCAGGGATTTAGCTTGTCTGATGTGAGGAGGGATGAAGTTCCAGAGGATTGGTGAGCGGAAAAGGAAGGATCGTTGGAATGTTGAAGTTCTATGGGATGGGGTATACAGATCAGAAAGATGGGATCTCGTATCTATTGGATTGACTGCAGATCTGAATTGAAGCTTATTGTAAATATAAAAAGGTTGAAGGATATTGATAATTTGGTATAGGAATGCTCCATGGAAATATTGTTTACGGAAAGTGGGATAGAGCCAATTTAGTTGGGAATAGAGGTGGGAAACATGGGAACGCCTCGGACTACCGAAGACAAACCTAACGAAGCAGTTCATGATTCGCTTCAGTCTGTCCTCGAGAACCGATTTATACAATTTATACAATTATACTCTTGTCTGAAAGTCAATAGAGAATACTTTCTGTTATGTAACATTCATCGCTTGGATCTACCGTTTAGGATTTATATTGGATTGATTGAAAAAAATCACCTTCTGAAGCCAATATTTTCTCTCAACATTGTTTATTTCAAATATCATTGACTGTTAATTCAATTTAAGAGATCCTTTTAATTATAAAACGTAAATTGGGTAAAGCATTTGATTATAGATAGAAATAATAAAACTTTGACAGGCTCTAGCTCTGATAGTGTTCCTTGGATCAACACTTCTATTACAGTCTCTTTATCAGAAATTTAATGAAAAATATTTTTGGTTATACATCATTAGTCGCTAGGACCTACCGTTTAGAAGCCATGTTGGTTTGGATATGGAGGGGCTCAGTTATTATTTTCTTTGGCATTTCAAGTGATAGCATCGGTTGGCAGATATTATTCTTCCCATCATTATCCTGCGATACCATTGATCCTACGTATACGAAGTCTGCAGTCTTTTCAAAAGTATACTCTCCAAATGAAACGCTTTCATTTGGGTTCGGTTTATCTCCCGTCATTTATATATTTAGTTTTTGATTAATTCACTGTAAGCCCGAGTCTTCCAGCTGATTCCACCAGTGCCAAGAAAGCATCTTTGACTACCTGGAAGGAGCGTCCTATGATGTCTATATCATCAGCATAGGCTAAAAGTTGAACTTGACGGTTAAATATGGTGCCACCGGTCTGTATACCTGAGTCCCTTACTGCTTTCTCCAAGGCGATATTAAAGAGGAGGCAGGCGAGAGCATCTCCTTGCTCCTATTTTATATATTAATTTAAGTAATTTAATCCTTTTAAATATTTTTTTTTCATTTATTTTTTCCATTTATTGATATTTACAACTGTACAAAATAATATACAACCAAAAAAATGTGTTGACAGTGAATACAATGGCATGTAAATAAGTTGTGAAGAACTACTCACTAGTAGCACTTCAATAAAATCTACACTAAAAGGTCTCTAGGCCATCTTCTTTTCAGACGCCTCGGAGGATTATCGGGAATGGAGTAGGAAGCAAGTTGGAAGACTAGTGGATTGGAGTGGTTATGGAGCTTACTATGGAAGGATAGGTATCTGGTTTGGGCTAATACAGAAACATATGGAATATTAAGATCTTTATGGATAAGTTTATTGGCCACAAAGTAAGGGGCATTGAGGATTTTTCGAAGGATTTTGGATTGTAGGGATTGGATAAGAGATGAATTGGATGGTTTAGTAAAGCCCCAAAGCTCAACTCCGTACGTACAAATAGGTCTAATCACAGTCATGTAAATGAGTCTTTTGTAATTAATTGGGAGCTTTGAACGTTTGTCTAGTAAATGTTGAAGTAGTCTGTAACCTTTTAAATCTAAAATGTAAATTGATAAAAACCGGAGATTACAGATAAGCATAACCATGATCTAGTGTTTTTTCCAATCAGAGGTTTAATAGGGTTATTTAATTGAATGATCTACTACTCATTCTTTCTGAGTAGCTGATCAGAACTCTCTCTCATTTTTCAGTACCTAAAAGACAAAATCATTCATCAATAACCGTTATTTAATTCAGTAATAAAATTAATTCAAATTTTGTAATATTTAGTTAGAACTTTATAACTAAAATTTGTTAATTAATTCTTTAAAAAATTTATAATTGATTTGTGGTCATTTTTTTTTATTTTTTAAAGCAGGTATCAGAAACTAAATTTAAAGTCCGTTTATTTAACTATTATTGATTTCTATTTAGCTCTTATTCGTTGAACTTTAGTTTGATTAAACAATCTGAAACAATAATTGGTGCAAGAGACTCAAGGAAATGGGTTGAGGAATATCTCGTTTAACTTTGTAATTGCTCCAACCCAAGTCTTAACAAAAGAAAGTCGACATTTACAGACATTTCGCTACCCTTTTCAACTACTAAGATCTTTTATCCAGGGTCAGCAGTTTAGTATTTTAGGAGTACTCAGAATAACTACAATTTAACTGTAAGAGACTGATTATCTACTATATATTTGTCAAATACCACTCACTCATTTAACACGAAATCTCAAAAACCATCGAATGGATTGGAATGAAATTTGATATGTGGCTTTCTCTAGGGCCGTAGGTGCTCGCTAAGAAAGGAATTTTAAAAAATCGGCCTGGATCTCTGCTAATTCACGAAAAATGTGTATTTTAATTTTTATTGGGTGAATGATTACAGATTAATTGTCATATGGTATTTGGATATAAGCTAAATTAAAAAAATAGGTTAGATGTTTAAGCTGCACACTTTGACCACCAATTAAGTTCCTTATAGTTGTAAACAAACAAAAATACGATTGAAGTCGAAACCATATAATATGGTACTTTCTGTGAACTCGTGGTGGCTGCAGAGGTGTACCGTTACAAGTTTGAGTTGTTTCGTGACGAGAAGCTATTAAAAGGCTTATTATGTTAAAGAGGAGGTTAAAATACTTATGTTCTCTACTGATGTCATGTAAGCCCAGTTCGATGTACATATTCTTTGCGAGCAACTCACCAACATTGCTTCACCAGTAGCTTCGTACCCAACTACTCTTCTATCAGTTTTCCGGTGACAGAAACTGCTTTTCTCAACCAGGCCCAAGTTGTATTTTACAAATTGTACCTAACATTTCTGAATTTCATTCCTTGAACCTAGAATATATAGAATAAATAGAAACAGAAAGACTAAACTTTATTCGAAAAAAATCAAATAAGTTGAGAAATTGAGACTATATTTATTTAAAGTATGCCATATGAAAAGCTGATGGTCAGGTATCAGAGCTCGGTAAGATGGTAGTACTGCCTCGAACTTCACTGAAGGGCTATCAAAATAATATAAAATTAACTTTTGCAAATTGTCAAATTTACTTATTGATATTATTCTAAGAATGGAATTCTTTAGGTTTATTTAAGTAATAATAATTATCAAAGTTAAGCTTAACTTTTACTAGTTTAAGTTGTCCTTAATCCTAATGATATTAAACCGTAGCAAAGCACGGGCACTTTCAGCTAGTATTTAATAAACAAATACAACTATCAAACTCAGAATAAATTGGTTAATATTCATAAAGCACATGTATATATAAAGGTTACATCACTTCTATCTTTTTCTTCTCTATTCTTTGTGGTGTCATAATATGACCGCCACAGTATAAAATTTTTTTTTAATATTTTCATTTGTTTTTATAAGTATAAACGAGACAAAGGAGTGTATCATGCAATAGTATCCATTCAAATATTTTTAAAAAAATATATTTTTCTTAGAAAAATTTGTATAAACTGACACGTTTCAGTAATTTATCAGAAGGAGGTTTTTTATAGCATAATATACAAGTTTATACCATACCATTAACCTACCAAGTCGCCTTAATAACAAAACTTTATACCTGCCTGCCCATACATATCGTCGAAACTATAATCTAGTCAATAAACACGTTGTAGAGTGCATGAAATATGCCATTATTTTTTACCTCAAAGCTTCGTTAGGAGCAGTTAGAAGATAAACATACTAAAAGTCTCCGTCCCTGGGGGGTGAGCTAAAGGTGGAAGAGGGGAGAAGGTGCCCTTTTTGGGTTTTTAGATTTTATCTCGAAGACGGTGGACTCGAGGAAAATATGCTATGAATCAAAATTAAATTTTCTATAAAAATGATTCTATACATATTTTCCGAACTTCCATCGGGTTTTGAAATATACGTTACTAACTGAAAGTGCCCGTGCTCCGCTACGCTTTAATATCATTAGGATCAAGGACAATTTAAATTGGTAAAAGTTAAGCTTAACGTTGATAATTATTATTACTTGAATAAACCTAAAGAATTCCATTCTTAGAATAATTTCAATAAGTAAATTTGACAATTTGCAAAAGTTAATTTTATATTATTTTGATAGCCCTCCAGTGAAGCTTCGAGGCAGCACTACCATCTTACCCAGCTCCGATACCAGACCATCAGCTTTTCTTATGGCATACGTTAAGTGAATATAGTCTCATCTTCTCAACTTTTTTGATTTATTCGAATAAAGTTTAGTCTTTCTGTTTCTATTTTTCCTTAAATATCAAGCATAAATTTGTTGAGGAGATTACGAAATTAAAGTAAATAAGGTTCTTCACCTCCTCGCTCCATCAACATTCAGGCGTAAAAATCAGCTGCAGACACAGTTTTCTTAAGTGGTGTATAGGTGTTTGGGTCACGCTGAGGTATGTTAATACTGTACCCATCTTCTCCATGGTAGAACATGAGACGATACTGAAGAGAATCATACACTTGATAGAGCTCACTGATTCTTATCAGTTTTTTTGTCCCTACATTGAACCGGCCATACATGTCATCACCAGAGAACATAAGTCTTTTAACCTCCTCTTTACCATAATTCTTTCAATAGCTTCTCGTCACGAAACAACTCAAACCTGTAAGGGTACACCTCTGCAGCCACCATGAGTTCACAGAAAGTACCATATTATAAGGTTTCGATATCGATCGTGTTTTTGTTTGTTTACAACTAAAAGGAACTTAATTTGTGTTCAAAGTGTGCGGCTTAAACATCTAACCTATTTTCTAACTTAGCTTATCTCCAAATACCATATGACAATTAATCTATTTTAATCCACCCAATAAAAATTGTAATCGCATTTTTCGCGAATTAGCCGCGATCCAGGCCGACTTTTTTAAATTCCTGTCTTAGCGAGCACCTACGGCCCTAGAGGAAGCTACATATCGAATTTCATTCCAATCCGTTCGGTGGTTTCTGAGATTTCGTGTTAAATGAGTGAGTGGTATTTGGCAAATATATAATAGATTAAAAATTGATAATGTTTGCAAAAAAAATAAATAAGTTTTATCTAACTGTTAGTCAAATATTGGCTCAATCAAAGTTAAAAGCATTCAGTTTTTTTTTTATTTTATATATACGTTTTGGCACTTGTAGCAAATTTCTGACAAACAGTGAGGTAAACATTATTCGCTTTCGAAAATTATCGATTTCCAAAAACATATATCTCGAAAACCGCTGAAAGTTGGACAAATATGTATATAAACAATTTTATATAAAATTCAATTAGCTTTAATTTTGCTTTGAAACATATTTTTCTAGAGTTCACTGTTATCGAGATTTAATCGAAAAACTCATAAATGGGACCTTCTCCACTCCCCCCCCCCCCCCCCGCCGTTAGCTCACCCCCATGTTTACCTTCTAACTACTCCTTACGAATCTGTAAAGTCAAATATTTCATATTCATATTCATATGCATATTTCATGCATTCTAGAATGTGTTTCTTAACTGGACTAATAGGCCAAGTCCAAAGAGATCCCAGCGCTACTCTCTCAGCTGCCTCACTTGTATCTAAACCCAGTGGAGGATGAGTATGTAAGTAAATAAAATATATAAAAGGCATGCAGCTTAGGTAGTATCTTTCCTCATTTCTATCGATCCGTTTTTGTTTTAATTGATTATACCAGCAACAGATGTGAATGTTAATTCTGCTATACTAAGAGATATGGACAAAACTGAAAAGTAGAGGTAAAAAAAGAGACCGGTCAAGTCTTCCTAGTTTAGTGAAAAGGAATATTCTAGGAGGAGGGATGATTTATGGGTTCGAACATGTCAAGATGTTTTTACCAGTAGCGACCTGGAAGAAATATATTCGAATAAAATGGATCCAATGTTTTACCTTACCTGAACCCAAGGCTAAGATATATAGGAGGCACACTTCCGTCTGCCAGTGGCGTCTCATCTATTTATAATAAAACATATGATATTTTAACTAAATAAAGTTTATTATTATTCAAATTGTTTTAAAAAATTTAAAAATAGATTACACTTCCTAAAATAGCTACCTGGTCGTTCCAAGCGTTCTATCGTCTTTTTCTTTCATTAATTAAGATTGTGATTTTTTTTTTTTTTTTTTTAAGGGTGGAAAACGGTTTATTTTGCAATCAGAAATCCGTTCAGGTATCGCATTAATGCTGTGTTAGTTATTCCGCTTTTCTGTAAAGTTGTTTAGAGCAACATACAAAGTTATTCCGCCAAGCATTCATTTGTGACGGATGCTACCACCTCTTTTTTATTTATTTATTTTATTATTTTATTTTTTCATTAAAGTTATTCTTATTGCTTTGAGTGACTGTACTATAGCGCTCTCACTCAGCCTCCGTTGGTATTATCTACACCAGTGACGCAGCTGAGAGAGAAGCGCTGGGATCTCTCAGGACCTGGCTTGTCCCTCTATAAGTGGAGGGACAATTCTGGTTGGGGGATCCCTTGGATGTGTATATATTGTAAAAAAAGTATAAATGTATTTCCAAGATTTAATTTCATTTATTTATTTATTTATTAATGTATTATATATTATAAGGAGATTCTTTACTTATTTTATTTTTATTATAATTATTATTATTATTATTTTTTGTATCTCTTCTTCGTATTTATTTCTTATTGTACATATTGTGTGAATGAATTTATTAAGCCATCCATATTACTTCTTGCGCACATCGAGGCAGATTGTAATACTTTCTTTAAATAAACGTATAAAAAAAAAAAAAGAAAAAAGAAAAGTTATTCTTAAAATTGTATTTGTGATACAAGCACAAATATAATGTATTATTCCGCATAATTAATGGTTTTATGAATAATGTCATAGTTAACAGCTATAAAAATACTTCGATAATTAAAAAAAAAAAAGAAGAAGGTAGAAATAAAGAGGTTATAGTGTTAAAGGCGCCATTAAAGTTAATTTGCATTTTGTATCAGTCTGCTTAGAAATTAGAACTTTCCACGAGGATGGTCTTAATTTCTGGGAAGAAATTCCTTTACTTAAATTTCATTTAATATTCTGAAATATAATCGAAACAGGTGTCTTAGGGTGAATTCCTTCTAACATTAAAGTTCATGAGGCTCTGTCTTAACCGTAGCTAAATGAAGGAACTGACTTAGAAACTGTTCAATTAATGTTTTAAAAACTTATCTTCAGAATCTAGCTGTCATAAAATGGAAATATAAGATAATGTAAAAATACGATACAAAGAGCATTAAAATGAATTACTAATAAACTTTATTCAGGATAATTAGTTTACATGAGTGAGGTAGATCTGTGGACTCATAAATTCAGGGCATTGGTTCAAGTCTGGCTGTGGTAGAAAATTTATTATTCATTTTAAACGTATTGACATTTATTTATTTACTTTTTTATTATATTCACAAAAAATGATAAATTAATAATTCAATCACAAAGGTTTACCGCGCACTGAAATTTTTCCTTTAAGGCTTCTGAGGAATGGGAAGTTGCATTTCTAATTGGGAAAGCTGTTCTAAATAATTTGCTATGGTTTTTAGTATCCCAAAAGAGTACTGTTCTTCAGATATGCCAGGATCTAAAGATTTTTGATGGCCGAAGGACATCCTATTCCACTCTCCCTCCCCACTTAGAATTAATATAAGTTTCGTCCTTAGGGATACTATTTTATGATGGCGGAAGGATATCTTTGGGCCACAGACATATATTAGTTTCCCTCCTTAAGGATAATATGTTGAAATATTCAAGGATTTAACGGTTTTTTAAGTTATCCGAAGGATATTCCGCCATTGTTGTCCTTTTAGTTTTTTTCCTTAAAGACAATATTATGAAATACTTCAGGATTTAACGATTTTAAGATGGCGGAGGGATATTTCACTATTGTTATCCTTTCAGTTTTCGTCCTTATGGATACTATTTTGAAATATTCGAGAATATAACGGTTTTTAAGATGGCAAAAGGATATTTTAGGACACTTTAAGTTATCCGAATGATATTCCGCCATTGTGGTCCTTATAGTTTTCGTTCTTGAAGATATTATTTTCAAATACTCCAGGATTTAACGGTTTTAAGATGGTGGAAGGATATTCCGCCATTTTTAACGCATTCAACGGAGCGTTCTATCTACGCCCAAAAAGAGACGACGTATGATTTGATCAACTTAACAAGGTTCCAAAAAAAAAATAATTTCAATAAAAGTGGCAATTAATTCATCAATTGTAATGAGCTTAAGAGCTGTTTGTAGTTTGTGCCTATTTTTTTCCTTAGTTTTATTTAATAAAGTTTTAGTTATTCCATATCAAAACTGTCTAAAGTTAGGGGACATTTGGCTGAAAGAAATTAAAGAAAGAACATGAAGACTACAGCGACAAGAAACTAGCCGTTATAGACTACTTCAAAACTTACTATACAAACGTTCAAAGCTTCCAAATTACAAAGTACTCATTTACATGACAGTTATTAGACCTATTTGGACGTACGGAGTTGAGCTTTGGGGCTCCACTAAACCACCCAATTCATCTCTTATCCAATCCTTACAATCCAAAATCCTTTTAAAAATCCTCAATTTTTCTTACTTTGTCACCAATAAACTTATACTTAAAGGCCTTAATATTGCACATGTTGCTGATTTAGCCCTGACCAGATACCCATCCTTCCATAGTAAGCTCCATAACCACTCCAATCCACTAGTCTTCCAACTTGCTTCCTATTCCATTCCCGATAATCCTCCGAAGCGTCTGAAAAAAAAGATGGCCTATAGATCTTCTAGTGGGAATTTTTATTGAAGTGCTACTGATGAGTAGTTCTTTTCAAGTTTTGACATGTTATTGTAATCGTTATCAGAACATTTACTTGGCTTATATATCTGTACAGTTGTAGATTTCAATAAATTGATACATAAAAAAAAAAAAAGAAGAAGAAGGAACATTATTTCATGATTTTATATTAGCAATTGCGGTTCATCCATAATTGTTTACAGTTTACATGATTTTTCACTAGTTTAAACTAGGTAGCTTTAATGCTGGTACAACTCTAAACATTATTTCGACTTAATGGGAGAGCTCAACTAGTAAGGGCACACTATTTCGTTGCTTTCAGAAGTTTAAGTCTGGGGATAGCAACTTCCAAGACAGCTTAGGCATGAGGCGTAAACCGAACAAGGGCAACCACACTTAGAAAACCATTCTTGAGTCCAACATTAGGGAACTGTAGTTGGGATTTAAGTTTACTACTGTTGGCAATTAAAAGCATTTTGTCTGCAAAAATATGGCACATGGCTTGAAAATTACATAGAAAAAAATGTAAGACCCCTGATGGATATGGCTACTTCGTCCGCCATATTTACTGGATCTTTCTCCAATTAATTTCCACAATGGATGGAAAAATATAGTTAGAGGTGGAATAACAAAAATATGCTAAGAATAAAATAATAAATAATAAAATAATGCTGTTTTTTTGTTTTTTTATTGTGGATTAACGTCCATATGTATTCCAACTGAGGCAGGAAGAACAGGTTACCAACCAATTCTAGCCAGGGTGGGAAGGTCAAGAATCATTTCGTGGGTCCACCACGAAATAAATTTTAACCCGCCCAGGTGGGATTCGAACCCACGACCTTCAGTACTGAGGGCGCTAAGACCTTCACCTAGGGTTGGGCGATAGTCGATTCTTCCAGTTAGCACTTCCGATAGGCTGATACTATCGGTTGAGAACTATCGATTGCTATCGATAGTTTTTCGATATTTGCTTCCTTTTTTTCTAAAGCTATTCAATTAAGAATTTTAACTAATTCTCTACTTACTATTTGAAATTTGCAGGATTATAAATTATAAAATTATATCATAAAGATGAGAGAAAAAAAAACTAATTTATTTGAATTTTAAAAAAGTATTTACAATTTACATGGTTACAACAATAATAAACAAATCAAATCTTCAGAAAAGAAAAATGACAAAATAGTTAATTTCAAGAGTCAAGTGTGCTCCTTGAGCCACATATTTCCCGAAAGAAAAACTAGCATTTCTGCTTTCCTTTGGCTTAATATTTGAGAGAACCCTTGAGCTCTAAGAATTCCAAATTCAATTTCAAAAGAACTCGACACTGGACAGAGACAGATCAGCATAATTCCAAGCGTTTCAAAAGTTGAGGGCAAAACTGATCTATCAATAGTCGACATTATCGATAGTGACCATCGATAGGCATGATCTATCGATATATCGATAGTAACTATCGACTATCGCCCAACCCTACCCTCACCCTTATTCACTCAGCTATCGAGCCCCCATTATGCTGTTGTATCTTCAACCAATTGACATTTGCCTTCCAGAAGCAACCCTTTATTATCAAAGAGAATTATTTTAAATTCTGTACCAAACATTGTTAAAACATGAAATATGCGATAATTTTTGACTTCGTAGCTTCGTTAGGAATAGTTAGAAGGTAAACATACTAAAAGACCCCGCCGCTGGGGGGTGAGCTAACGGGGGAGGGGGAGGAGAGAAGTTAATTTTTTTTGGTTTTTCAATTATATCTCGAAAACGGTTAACTCTAGAAAAATGAGTTGCAAATAAGCATAAAAGCAAATTAAATTTCCTATAAACTTGATTTTATATAAATCTGTCGTAATTCTAACCGATATTCGTTATTGAAAATCGTTAATTTTAGAAATAAAAAAAAATATTTACCTTACTTTTTGTTAAACATTTGGTTCAAATATATAAAATTAAATTAAATTTATTGTTCTGCAATTTCGACTCCGAGGTTTTTTCTGAGAAACGATCGTGGAAGGTACTAGAAGCAAAGTTTTGACAAAAAGTGAGGTGACATTTGTTTTTTCCCGAAAACACCTATTTTCAATAACGAATTTTCTTAAACGGTTAGAATTACGACAAATGTATATAGAATCAACTTTATAGGAAACTAGCTGAAAGTACCCCGCTCCGCTACGGTTTAATATCATTAGGATGAAGACAACTTAAATTAGTAAAAGTTAAGCTTAACGTTGATAATTATTATTACTTAATTAAACCTGAACAATTCCCCATTCTTAGAATAATTTCAATAAGTAAATTTGACAATTTGCAAAAGTTAATTTTATATTATTTTAATAGCCCTCCAGTGAAGCTCCAGCGCGCTACCATATTACCCAGCTACTGATACCAGACCATCAGCTCTTCTTATGGCATACTTTAAGTGAATATAGTCTTAACTTCTCAACTTTTTTGAAGAAAGTTTAGTCTTTCTGTTTCTATTTTTGCGTACATATCAAGCATAAAAATGGTTGAGGAGATTACGAAATTAAAAAAATAAGGTTCTTCACCTTCTCGCTCCACTAACATTTAGGCAAAAATCAGCTGCAGACACAGATTTCTTAATTGATGTATTGGAGTTTGGGTCACGCTGAGGGATGTTAATACTGTACAATTCTTCTCCATGGTAGAAACATGATACGTATACTGAAGAGAATCATACACTTGGTAGAACTATTGATTCTTATCTGTTTTTTGTCCCTATATCGAACTGGCCTTACATGTCATCACTAGAGAACATAAGTCTTTTAACCTCCTTTAACATAAATCTCTTTTAATAGCTTCTCGTCATGAAACAACTCAAACTTGTAAGTTGTAAGTAACCTCTGCAGCTACCATGAGTTCACAGAAAGTACCAATATTATAAGGTTTCAACATCGATCGTATTTTTGTTTGTTCACAACTATAAGGAACTTAAACGGTGGTCAAAGTTTGCGGCTTAAAGATCTAACCTATTTTTAACTTAGCTTATCTCCAAATACCATATGACAATTAATCTTTTATTATTCACCCAATAAAAATTGTAATCGCATTTTTTGCGCAAATTAGCCGCGATCCAGGCCGATTTTTTAAAAATTCCTTTCTTAGCGAGCACCTACGGCCCTAGAGGAATCTACTTATTGAATTTCATTCCAATCCGTTCGGTGGTTTCTGAGATTTCGTGTTAAGTGAGTGAGTGGTATTTGACAAATATATAATAGATTTAATTAGCTTTTATTTTTATATTAAACATATTTTTCGAGAGTTAACCGTTTTCGAGATGTAATCGAAAAACCAAATAA
Organism: Euschistus heros; assembly: GCA_003667255.2. Classification (NCBI taxonomy): domain Eukaryota; kingdom Metazoa; phylum Arthropoda; class Insecta; order Hemiptera; family Pentatomidae; genus Euschistus; species Euschistus heros. Next base: position 355,715 of record RCWM02000478.1, on the reverse strand, counting down.
CTTCTCCCCTCCCCCCACCGTTAGCTCACCCCCCAGGGGCGGGGACTTTTAGTATGTTTACCTCCTAACTACTCCTAACGAAACTATGAAGTCAAAAATAATCGCATATTTCATGCACTCTATACCCCTCATCATAATCATTATTAAGTATCACAAAAATGTCGCCAAAGTCAGCGGTATCGATCGGTTCCTAGGAATCGACTTTGAACCATCGATTCTCAATAGCGATTCTTTCCTCGAGAATCAGTGGAATCGATAATCGACATTTGGAATAGACACGTCTCTAATAATTAAAATGACTTTTTTATAACGAATTCAAGACCTCAATAACGTCATCGATTCTCAATTGTTCTGTCGTTGCTAAACGACCAAACAATAAAGAATCGATCATGAATTATCAACGATTTGCACGAATTACAATGAGGGTAACTGCAAGAATTCTAAGTATTCTAAGAATGCTAAGTAAATCCAAGTGCGTCATGCTGGAGAGGTTGATGCATTTAACCACTGTCATATCAGAAAGTAGAATTGCATTTAATTTATCGTCACGTCACGTTTCACAAAATGACTCAACCCTCCTTTTGAGTGCGCTGTTTCATTTCAAACTAAAAAACCTCGTTTGACAATTGTACTATATAAGCAACTGTGATAATTTTAACTAATTGAAATTTTAATTTTTGTATGATTTTGTAATGCATGAGTTGGTAATCCAAATAGCCAGAGACTATTAAGAAACTCTTGCAGATAATGGATTGAATTTTCAGTGCTTACAACTAAAGGCCGATAAATCATATTTTTACACACAATATCAAAAAGCAAAGGATCGACATTCAATCTGGGTGGATTTTTATTTACAGTGTAGCAAACCTCGTTTCGGCCACTCAACATTTAGTTCGCTTAAATTATTTTTCAAACAAACATTAATATTGTAAACCTTCCTAAAACTATGGAAACAATGTAGTTCAAATTAGACAATAGGTAAGTTCAATAGTTTTACCATTGCAAACTCGATTGCAGAATGCCTCTGGCCACATATCGTTTTAGATTAAAACTTCACAGGGATCCAGAAGTCGCAGCGCAGGTTTATATCTTTTTTGATAACAATTTAATTGAATTAAGCAAATTTTATTATCAATTTAATCTCTCAAATAATTATAACCCCTCCTAAATGGCAATCGCCACCTACCAGTCTATTTTCAAACTTCACTGTGCAGCACATATTTATCGTTTTTAAATAACAATTTAATTAGAAATTTGTAGATTTTCTTATTACTAAACCTTCCCTTGAACTATGAAGATGGTGTAGTTAAATTTTGGTAAAGATTGGTTCAGTAGTTTTGGCGGATAGTGATCACAAACAGAAAATGGCTTGTCCTTTTATATAATAGTACTAGCATCCCTGTCGCGGCTTCGCCCGCCCTCCATAAGTAAAGCTAATTTCAACTAAAAATTAATGTTTTATTTGTTTATCGATAAGATTCTTGTATTTTAGCATGTGGTTCAGCATTATTTCTTCAATGATTTTTTCACGCATAGCAGTAATTATTAATCTAGTTATAATCGCACTGATTAGGCAGTTGCAGATTGCGTAAAAGCACCATTAGACATAAAATTTTTAATTTTAATGTATGAATTGGTAATCAAGTTGGATAAAGACTAAGAAACTTTTGCGGAAAATAAACTGCATTATCAGTGCTTACGGCAGAAGGCCCGTGGATCATATTTTTACACACAATATAAAAAAGTAAAGGATCGACATTTTGATATAGTAATAATTTGTATTCGGCGGAAATAACTTTATTGATTTCATCTGGTTGTATGTTGATTTCGAACTATAAAAGTATATGACAGTGTGGCAAACCTCAGTGCTGCCTCTCAACATTGTACATTTAAATTTTAGTTATTGTAAATTTTACCATTGCAAAACCTTCCTAGAATTATAAAAATTATTTATTTAGATGTCGGTACAGATAGGTTCAGTTTACCACTGTTAACTCTATTGTGGGATGGTGCTATACACAATCGTTCGATTTTCAAGCTTCACTGGGATCCACATATCGCACACCATATTTAAATATTTTTTAATAATTTTCTTTATAGTTTAATAAGTAAATTTTGTCATCGATTTCAAGCTCTTTTGTAACCTCTCGCGTAGAACCTCTCCACCTATAGGTCAATTTTCAAACTTTGAAGATGATGTAGTTAAAATTTGGTTCAGATAGGTTCATTAGTTTTACTAAATCGCTATTGTCGCTTGCCACATATTTATAGCTTTTTGGATAACAATTTAATTGAATTAAGTAACTTTATAATCAATTTCTAGCTATATTTAACACCGGATCATTGTAACCTCTCTTAAATGGCGCTCGCTTTACTGCACTCCATATATTTATCGCTTTTTAAACAGTTATTTAATAGAAAATATATAAATTTTATTATTGCTAAACCTTCCTTAAACTATGAAGATGATATAGTTATATTTGGTACAGAATAGTTGTATAGTTTTCGCGGTTAGTGATCACGAACGGAAATGGCTTGTCCTATTATATATAACTTCATCATCCCCCGTCGAGGCTTGGCCCTCTCTCATAAGTGAAGATCTTAGATAATTTTAACTAATAATTGATTTTTTGTTTATCGATAAAAATCTTGAAATAATGTGAACAATTGAAAATTATATTTTTTATGATATTTTCACGCATAGCAGCCATTATTAACTTGGTTAAATTTAGATTGATAAGGTTTTGCAGATAACATAAAGCATAATTAGACAACCAATTTTCAATTTTAATATATGAGTTGGTAATCCAGATGGACAGAGACTATTAAGAAACTGCATTATCAGTGCTTACAACTAAAGGTTCAAAGTTCATATTTTTACACTCAATATTAAACAGCTGAGGATCGGCATTTTGATTTTTAATAATTTTCATTCGACAGAAATAATTTTATTGATTCGATCTGGTTGGATTTTAATTTCTAACCATAAAAGTATGTGGTAGTGTGGCAGAACCCGTTTCTAACACTCAACATTGTACATTTAAATTTTTAATGTTGCTAAACCTAGAATTATCAACATGATGTAGTTAAACTTTGGTATATTTTACTCCATAAAGCTGTTTTTATAACAATTTAATTGAAAATAAGTAAATTTTATTATCACACATGTAACACTGTACATTTCAACCTTTCATGTAGATGGCGATTGCCGCCATTTTTGAACTTCACTGTTATCCACTTATTATTCATTTTTCAATAAAGAATTAGTTGAAAATCATTAGATTTTACTATTTCTAAACCATCCTATAAAGATGATGTAGTCAAAATTTGTTAGAGATTGGTTCAGTAGTTTTTGGCGGTTAGTGAACACAAACGAAACATTGCTTGTCCTTTTATATAATAGTATAACCTTATACCGCCATATGTTAGAATCGTATAGAGCTAACAGATAATTGTGACTTGCAGATAATATACAAATAATATTGCGACTATAAATTAAGATATAAGGTATCCTATCTTTTTTGTTGGATCAAACTGCACACGGTATGCAAATTTGATTAAAATCGGTTCAGTAGTTTAGGTGTTAGCCGGCCCCTGGGCGGCGACACGTAATTTATATATATTATAGCATTCCCGTCGCGGCTTCGCCCGCCCTCATAACTAAAGATAATTTCAACTAAAAATTAAAGTTTTATTTGTTTATCGATAAGATTCTTGTATTTTAGCATGTGGTTGAGCATTATTTCTTCAATGATTTTTTAGCAGTAATTATTAATCTAGTTATAATTGCACTGATTAGGTGGTTGAAGATTGCATATAAGCACCATTAAGCATAAAATTTTTAACTTTAATGTATGAATTGGTAATCAACATGGATAAAGACTATTAAGAAACTCTTGCGGAAAATAAACTGCATTATCAGTGCTTACGACAAAAGGCCCGTGAATCATATTTTTACACACGATATAAAAAAGCAAAGGATCGACATTTTGATTTAGTAATAATTTGTATTCGACAGAAAAAACTTTATTGATTTGATCTGGTTGGATGTTGATTTCGAACTATAAAAGTATATGACAGTGTGGCAAACCTCGGTCCTGCCTCTCAAAATTGTACATTTAAATTTTAGTTATTCTAAATTTTACCATTGCAAAACCTTCCTAGAATTATAAAAATTATTTATTTAGATGTCGGTACAGATAGGTTCAGTTTACCATTGTTAACTCTATTGTGGAATGGCTCTATACACAATCGGTCGATTTTCAAGCTTCACTGGGATCCACATATCGCACACCTTCCTCCTTCCTTTTTCGATTTCGGCCATCTTTGGACCACGTTCAACAAATCACTCCTTGATACTCCTTCCCTTCTTCTTCTTCTCCTCCCAATACTCCCTCATCATTTCCGAATGGTGTTTCCTCCGTTCCTCCGACCACTTGCGATTCTCACCTCTCTCCCTCCTTTCCTCTGGGAGTGACTGAATTTCATTAATTGCTTTTCTAAATAATTCTCTATTCGAAATTAATTGTTGGGTGATGTTGAGTGAAGACAGATCCCTTTTTATCTCCTGTATCCATTTGTTGAACGTTTTCTCTCTTCGGTTGCTGTGTTCAAAAATTTTCTTTGTCAATCTTTTCTCATCTATTCTTGTTAGGTGTCCATAGAAGGTCAGTCTTCTTTTTCTCATTGCGACACTCAATCTCTCTATCATTTCATAGATTTCTACATTGCTCTTCAGCCTGTATCCTTCTTCAGTTTTTCTTGGTCCCAAAATCTTCCTCAAAATTTTTCTTTCTTTCTTCTCCATGTTTTCCATTTCCCCTTTTCTGTTAAGAAACAGGCACTCAGAGGCATACAGGCATTCAGGTCTAATAACTGTTTTGTAATGTCTCAATTTAGCTTGAATAGAAATGCTTTTTTTTGTTGTATATGTCTTTGCTTTTCTGAAATGCAAACTCCATTTTTTTTTTTTGCCCTTGCTAGGTTTGCTGCCTTGTCTAACGCATTCGATTGAATTATTTCCCCCAAATATTTAAATTTATTTACCCGTTTAATGGTGCCATATTTAGTAGTTAATTTATTTCTGTAATTATTATGATTAGACATATATTCTGTTTTTTCGAACGAAATCTGTAGACCCGCTTTAGCTGCAACTTCATGTAGTTTCTCGAGGTAGATCTGAGCCATTTCCTCATTTTCTGTAAATATTGCCAGATCATCTGCAAAGGCTAAACAGTTCACTTCTATGTTTTCTTTTTTTGTACCTATTCTGATGTCATTCTTAGTATCTTTGAGTTCTTCTTTCCATGTTCTCAGGACCTTTTCCAGTACACAGTTAAAGAGAATTGGTGATAAACCATCACCTTGTCTGACGCCTGTTTTAATTTCAAACTCTCTGGAAATCTCACCCATGAATTTCAATTTTGATGTAGTATTTGTTAAGGTTTGTTTGACAATTTGAATTGTTTTGTTATCAACCCCAAATTCTTCCAGCACTTTGAATAAGGTTTCTCTATCAACAGAGTCGTAGGCTTTCTTGAAGTCTACGAATAAAATTACAAATTTTTGACATCTTGAGATCCTATATCGGACTAAGGTCTTTAAATTGAATATTTGTTCAATGCAGGATCTACCACGTCTAAAACCTGCTTGATATTCACCTATTTCTCGATCAAGTATTGGCTCTATGATTACTACTACAAATCATATCGCACACCATATTTAAATATTTTTTAATAATTTTCTTGATAGTTTAATAAGTAAATTTTATCATCAATTTCAAGCTCTTTTGTAACCTCTCGTGTAGAATAGCACTCCCCACCTATCGGATACCTATTTTCATACTGCACTGTTGTCCACATATTAACCTTTTTTAATAAAATATAAATTAAAAATCAGTAGATTTTAATATTGCTAAACCTTCTTAGAACTATGAAAATGATGTAGTTAATATTTAGTGCAGATTGGTTCAGTAATATTCGCGGTTAGTGATCACAAACGAAAAATGGCTTGTCCTTTTATATAATAGTATAAGTTATTATTATAGTAAATTTTCTAATTGTAAATCTTTCAAGAACTATGAAGATGATGTAGTTAAAATTTGGTTCATATAGGTTCATTAGTTTTACTAAAATGCTATTGTCGCTTGCCACATATTCGATTTTTTAAATTTCACTGGAATCCACACGTCACACCACATATTTATAGCTTTTTGGATAACAAATTAATTTAATTTAGTAATTTTATTATCAATTTCTAGCTATAATTAACACTGGATCATTGTAACCTCTCTTGAATGGCGCTCGCTTTACTACACACCACATATTTATCGCTTTATAAACAGTAATTTAAGAGAAAATATGTAAATTTTATTATTGCTAAACCTTCCTTGAACTGTGAAGATGATGTAGTTATATCTGGTACAGAATAGTTCTATAGTTTTCGCGGTTAGTGATCACGAACGGAAAAGGCTTGTCCTCGTATAACTTCATCATCCCCCGTCGAGGAATTTTAACTAATAATTGATTTTTTGTTTATCGATAAAAATCTTGTATTAAAGTGAACAATTGAAAATTATATTTTTGATAATATTTTCACGCATAGCAGCCATTATATTACTTGGTTAAATTTAGATTGATTAGGTATTTGAAGATAACATAAAGCATAATTAGACATCCAATTTTCAATTTTAATATATGAGTTGGTAATCCAGATGGACAGAGACTATTAAGAAACTGCGGTATAAGAAACTGCATTATCAGTGCTTACAACTAAAGGTTCAAAATTCATATTTTTACACACAATATTAAACAGCTGAGGATCGGCATTTTGATTTTTAATAATTTTCATTCGACAGAAATAATTTTATTTGATTTGATCTGGTTGGATTTTAATTTCTAACCATAAAAGTATGTGGTAGTGTGGCAAAACCCGTTTCTAACACTCAACATTGTACATTTAAATTTTCATTGTTGCTAAACCTAGTACTATGAACATGATGTAATTAAAATTTGGTATATTTCACTCCATATAGCTGTTTTTATAACAATTTAATTTAAAATAAGTAAATTTTATTATCAATGTTCACCTCTATGTAACACTGTACCTTTTAACCATTCATGTAGATGGCAATTGCCGCCATTTTTGAACTTCACTGTTATCCACTTCTTATTCATTTTTCAATAAAGAATTAGTTGAAAATCATTAGATTTTACTATTGCTAAACCATCCTATAAAGATGATGTAGTCGAAATTTGGTAGAGATTGGTTCAGTAGTTTTTGGCGGTTAGTGAACACAAACGAAACATTGCTTGTCCTTTTATATAATAGTATAACCTTATACCGCCATATGTTAGAATCGTATAGAGCTAACAGATAATTGTGACTTACAGATAATATACAAATAATATTGCGACTATAAATTAAGATATAAGGTATCCTATCTTTTTTGTTGGATCAAACTGCACACGGTATGCAAATTTGATTAAAATCGGTTCAGTAGTTTAGGTGTTAGCCGGCCCCTAGGCGGCGACACGTAATTTATATATATTAAGATTAAGATATATTTATAGTTAAATTATAAATAAACCCATTTATCATACACATCTTAGAATGGGAAAAAAAATTAAACAAATTTGAAGATATTTAATTTATTTATTACTAACATCCTACGTCGAGGCTTCCCCCGCTCTCGAGTAAGAAAGTAGGATGAGTAAAGAAAGTAGATAATTTTAACTATCGATTTTTTTTGTTTGTTTGTTTGTTTATTTCGTTTAACGTCACTTTATGCTGATATGGCTAATCGGACGATGCTACGGTTGGTGTCCTAAATTTTTCCTATCCAGGTATAATTAGGATAGGGATCTTTAACGAGTACCTGACATCGCACAGGCTCGGGACCCCCATTTTACGTCCCTTCCGAAGGAGGGCATAGCTAAGGATTTTTTACTCCCTTAAAAAAATCCTAAGGTCATCTGTCGGGCTGCGAACCCGCGATCTTGGGTTTAGTAGGTTGCTATGCTAACCACTACACCACAGGTGACCCTTTTTTTGTTTTTTTATCGATAAAAATCTTTTATTGGAGTATAAAATTGAGCATTATTTCTTTTATGATATTTTTACACGGAACAATAATTTTCAACCTGTTACCATTGCACAGACTATTGAAGATTACCTAAAAGCTAATAATTAGTCATCCAATTTTTAATTTTTATGTATGAGTTGTTAATCCAGATGGACAGAGAGTACTAAGAAACTAATGCGGATAATGGACAGCATTATCAATGCATACAACTAAAGGCCCATCAATCATATTTTTACACACTATATCAAATAGCAAAGGTCAAATTTTAATTTTGTGATCATTTTTATTCGGCAGAAGTAATTTCATTGTTTTATTTGTTTTATTTGTTTTATTTAAATTTTTATCATTCTAAATTTTATTATTGCTAAACCTTCCCAGAACTATGAAGATGATTTCGTTGAAATTTGGTACAGCAGGGTTCACTACTTTTGTACGTTTGTAACCTGTATTCCTGAATACTACCAGCCACATATCGGTCGACTTTCAAACTTCACTGGTATCCGCATGTCACACCAAATATTCAGATCTTTTAAAATAATTTAACTGAATATTAAATATTACTATTAATTTGAAGCTCTATAAGACACCGTACCTGTATGATACCGAAGGGTACAATTCTATATAGCATGGTGCTCGCCACCTATCGGTAAATTTCCAAACCTAACTGTTATCCATACTATCGTTTTTTAATGACTAACTAATTATTATTTAGTAGATTTTGTTATTACTAAACCTTCCTTGAACTACGAAGAAGATGTAGTTAAAATTTGGTAGAGATTGGTTCAGTAGTTTTCGCAGTTAGTGATCACAAACAAATATGGCTTGTCCTTTTATAAATTTGATGTTAGGTCAAAAAGGCTTAAGTCTTGGAATGTGCAATTTACAAGACAATTTTCCAAAGGTTTGAAAACTCATTTTTAATCCTGCCTAAGTATTCATTTATTCATGAATGTCTCTATTATATCATAAGCACAGAATACAGAATATAGTAGAAGGGGCAGAGGGACTAAAGCCGTACGGTCCCCGTGGCTCCAGTTCAGCCGGTTCTCCCCCCTAATTGTTCAGAAATTTATTCACATTCATGCATAGGTAGGTAGTTTAAGAACGAAAATAAAACAGAATATTACCTAAAGAAAATGACTAATTTCTTAATTTTCGATCTTATTTTATTTTTATGAATATTATCATTGATATTTTTCAAAAAATGGTAGATTCAGACTTTAAAAAATATCATTCCGATCGAACTTATTAATATTGAGTAATGAGAGCCATCTTCTAAAAAATGTGAAAATCTAGAAAAGAGTTTCTCCCAAGGTATTGCTTTAGAAGTAACGAAAGAAAATTTTCTATTCTCTATTTTTTTTTTTTTTTTTTAAATGCGAAAAGGCCTTAAAGACCACGCAAATATCATGGTCAGGTTTTCTTTATGAACTTCCTCTTTCTCCATACTTCCCTCATGAGCTCCGCGTGTCTGCGCTTCCTTTCCTCCGACCACGCACAACCTTTTTTTGGGCGTTCTTTGTCCACGAAGACCTTTATATCATTTGGTGTTTTCCTATAGGTTTCTCTATCCTGACAGTCTGAATCCCTCAGTCCGGCCAAATCCATGTCGATCCTGATTTGCTTAAAAAAACCTGTCTTGTTCTTGCGCTGGTGGAATCGCCGGAAGATTTCCCGGTTTAACCTTTCAGGGCTCATTCTCATCATATGACCATAGAATTTAAGTCTTCTTACTCTGATGTCGGTCTCTAGGCTTTTGATGTTATCGTATATTTCCTTGTTGGATTTTAGCCTATATCCTTCGGGTGTCTTTTTAGGCCCATAGATTTTCCTCAGGATTTTTCTTTCCACTTTCAGAAGCTTTTCCATGCTAGGGAGACAGGAGGTCTCCATCCAAACAGGTTTAATCACGGTTTGGCTTTGATGGATAGATTCTTTTTGTTGTAGAAGTTCCTGAGATTGAAACACAATTTTTCCAGCTTGGCAACTTTTCCCTTGAAGCTTTCTCGGTCCGAACCGTTGCTGCATATGACCGCCTAGGTATCTGAATTTTTGTGTTACCCTGATCCTTCCGCATATAGTGTCGACTGCTTTTTTCTTGTATTTTGCATCCGTGGTCATTAATTCTGTCTTTTCAGAGGAGATTTGTAGGCCCGTTTTCCCATTTATCTGAGCAACCGCCTCTTCCTCCGTTTCCGCAAAGAGGGCGAGATCGTCTGCATAGGCGAGACATTTTACTTTTTCATGATTATTTTTCGTTCCTAAGACCGCTCCAGAGTTGTTTTCCTTTCACAGTTCTCTCATGATCTTATCTAGTACTACATTGAACAGTACCGGGGATAATCCATCTCCCTGTCTGAGTCCTGTTTTTATCCGGAACGGTTTGCTGATGTGCCCTTGGTATTTAACCTTCGACTCGGTCTCCGATAGGGTCAGTCCTATCAGCGTCCTGGTTTTCTGGTCGACCCCGTATTCCTTGAGTACTTCGAGCAGAGTCTCCCTGTCCACTGAGTCGTACGCCTTCTTGAAGTCGACAAATGAGATGAACAGGTTTTTCCTGCTATTGTTTCTGTAGTATCTGATCAGGAGCTTAAGGCTCCTGATCTGTTCTGGACATGATCTATTTTTTATGAATCCTCCTTGATATTCACCGATCTTTGGGTCCACTTGTGGATACAACCTGTTCAAAAGTGCTTTGGAGAGAATTTAATTAGTTATTTTCTTTTTCTTCGCACAGTTTTTGTAGACTGTATTTGTAGGCACAGTTTTTCTTCTTATACCGCAAAAAGTTTCGGCGTAGGTTTTAAATTTGTTTTTTCTATTCAACCTGTATTTATTTATTTTTTTTTATGTGGTAGAAAGTGAATTTTCAGTGAAGCTTAATGAATCAGCTGTATTTCGAAGCTGTACAGATCTTTCATCAAGTTGTTTTTTTGAGCTCGTTTATGTTTTTATTAGTGATCTCTAACATTTTTTAAATCTCTTTTTATTTGGAGACCTAATATTTTTCAACGGAGTCGCAAGCCTTTTTATTGGTCCCCTTTTCTAAAAAAAAAAATTTCAACATTAAACTTTTAAGTTTAAATACCTACGTATGATGGTAAAGCAGGGGGAAAGCGTAGAAAGTTATATATACCTTTATAATCGTCTGTCTCAAATGTTCTGGGAAATCAAAAAACCGACTGAATTTCACCTTTCTTTACATTTACTCGAAATGAAGAAGATCTTTCAAAATCGTTATCTTTAAAATGTTTTCAACAAATAACACTTGTATTTGTTGGCTTCCATTTTTCTTGCCTCAGGGCTTGAACCCACATATTTCGTTCCTCTTTAACTGAAGGAAAGCTGAGGAAAAAATAAAAGGTAAAATTGGAACTGTTTACCATTTAAAGATTTATTCAAATCTAAAACTATATTATTGATGTAAAACATCTTCTTAAGGTATAATGTTTAATAATCGAAACTAGTTTTCAAATAAAAATAATTTCAATAGAATTAGCAATTAATTTATCAATCCTAATTGAATATAAAGAATATTCTGTATTATGTGGTTACAATATCTATTATTGTTAATATAGGGGAGTTTAACAATAAAGTTAAAAAAGCTCCACAATAAACATATTTTTACTGTGGCGAAATAGAAGGAAGATTTGTTTCTCAATTTATTGAAAAACTAAACTGTGTACGTTTAAAATGTACCGGTGCAGGATTATTGGAGGGTTTAAATCCTTGTTGGACTCTTTGCTAGAACATCCAAACGCGGCACAACACGACATTATTTAATCCAATTGAGAAATAAAAAAATAAAAAACACATACACACAAGAGAGACCTAACGATTAGCAATTGTTCCAAAAAAACACGGGAAAAACAGTGGTAGTGATAGGGACAGCCGGGGTTTAGGTGGTGGGGATAGCGCTCCTTGACGGGAGCCATCTCCCCCCACCTACCCACCGTTTCTATCATATTCTGTATTCTGTGATCATAAGGGACTATTTATTACAGTAAAATTCAAACATGAACGAAATTTTATTTGTTTATTAATTTTTGTTTTCATAAAAATTATGACTTAAGCCCTTTTGCCCGAACATCAATATAATAGTTTAGAAATAGATAGATTCCTGGCTATAGTTGTGCAGTAGTCAAATTTTTTATCGTTTTCCGAAATCCTAATATTTCTCTAACCTTCCTGGCCAAAACTTTTTTAAAGGAGAATTTTGATTAAAATTTGTAAATGATGTCACAAATGGCTACCTCTTTCTGTTTACTTCCCTGGTGTTGCATTTTCGCAACACAGGCCATTAATGGGCTAAATAACGTTTCCTACGAAATTAGATACATTAAAGCCTTATCAAGAAGAACAAAATAACTAATTTTCCACTATGCTAATATCTGCTAAAATTGAGAGCTTTGAACACAGTTAACTCGTTTTCAACGTAGCTGGAGTTATTAAATTTTCATAAACAACCACAGATAATATTGTATTAATAGCTTAATTAAAATGGTGTTTTATGAACAAAGAAAATGGCTGCTCCACTAAATCACAGAAAGCTATTCTGGAAATAGTTATTGCGTGAATAAATTCAGACCTTCCGTCATCGTGTTTTTTACTAGCCCATTAAAAAGCTTTTAGATACACCGTAAAAATAAGTAAGCGATCGATGTGAAGGAGGCTTCCCTTTAACGTCCAAACAATGTTTTTCACTCTACATAATAAATAAATTGAGTCAAAAATATAATTTTGCTTAGCAACACATTTTTTGTTTAATAGTATCCATGGTAAAGAAAGTATACAAATATAAAACAGCTGAAGAATAGTTTAAAAATAAAAAAAAACACTCCAGTGCCGAGTGGTAAGGCTAATGGTAAACACTATCTTTTTATAACATTCCACTGATCCCTGTTGAACAGATCCGCTACCTAGGACTCCCATTAGACGAACACTTAACTTAGAATCCACTTACAAGTCTAAAACGACATATCCTATCCCTGGATCTAAAGTCCAAGAGGAGAATCCTTAGAAAATTCTCTATTACTAGCTCCTCTTCTTGTTCCCATTTCCTAGTCACTCCCGACGATCTAAATTATTTCTTTGCAAATCAATTCCCTTCTCCATCCACAATTCCTGATAAACCTCAAACCATTTCTTTACCTCACATTCTTCCCAATGACCTTATCATTTCTATTCTCAAATCCCGAACTAATGACTGGGGTGCCGATCAAATCCCGATAAAAATAATCAAACTCTGTCTTCCAGCTATTCTTCCGGCCCTTCTACACAAATATAATTTTTCATTACAAAACTCCATTTTTCCTATAGCCTGGAGAAAGGCCTTAGTCCGCCCGTTAAATAAAATCCCTTCTCCATCCAACGCATCCAGACTTTAGGCCTATTTTTATCCTCTCAAATTTATCAAAGCCACTCGAAAGATTGGTCAATACCGAAATTACCTCCTTCTTAGAGCATAATAACCTCCTTAATCCGTTCCGATCAGGTTTCCGTTCCGGTTATTCCACTCATTCAGCTTTGTTGAAAACCACACAGGACCTTTATTCCTCCATGGACCAACAATAAATTACGATCCTTGTCTTGTTTGATTTTTCAAAAGCTTTCGATTGTGTTGACCATTCAATTCTCCTACCTAAACTTCAAAACTTCTCCCTATTTAAAAGTGCCCTAAATTGGTTCCACCCCTTCTTATCTCATCGTTCCCAGTCAGTCATCATACCCAATAGTCCTCCTTCATCTTCCCTACCTCTAACCCAAGGTGTTCCACAAGGATCCTCCCTGTCACCCAACCTATTTTCTCTCTATATCAATGATTTGCCCAACTTTAGCCACAATTCCAATTATCACCTATATGCAGACGACCTTCAAATCTACCTATCTTTCCATCCTTCAGATATGCTCGAGGCATCTCGTAAACTTCAGGAAAACATTGATAACATCAACCGTTATAACGAAAAATAAGTTTTTTTTAAAATTTATTTATTGAAATTTACAACTGTATTTACAATATAAACATACAATACATCAAGTAAATATGATGATAATGATAAAAATGACACGTCACTTGTTTTTAAAGCAACTACCCATCGGTAGCACTTCTACAGGTTCTATATAATGAAGTACTATATTAGAAGGTCAGGAGGCCACCTTCTTTTCAGGCGCCTCGGAGGGTTATCTGGAATAGAGTGGGAAGCAAGTTGTGATACCAATGGATTTGAATGGTTGTGGAGTGTATAAAAGGATAGATATCTGGCTTGAGCTAAGTTAGAAACGTAAGGTTTATTAAGATCTTTGTGGATGAAGAATAAGTTAAATCTGAATCCTTCCGCAAATATGTCAATAATCAAATAAATACTTACAATATACCTTTTTTTTTTCTGTCTTTCTTTCTTTTATATGTTCATATATATATATATATATATATATATATATATATATATATATATATATATATATATATATATATATATATATATATATATATACGATTGTGTTTTATGTTATAATTATTATTTCATATATTTATTTATTTTTTAATTTAATTTAAATTTTTTTTCCTGTAAAAAATGTATGCTATAATTACTGAAGCATCTAATTTGTAAATAATAGGCCAGGCAATTGTACTTTTAACTTTGCATTATTTTTATTATTAGAGGACAATAAGTCCCAGAATAAAGTTTATTTTTTCATTTCATTTCATTTCAAACGACAGGAAACTGCTCGTCGTTTTCGACTTCTTCCACATTTACTAGACAAAACGTTCAAAGCTGCCGATTTTCGAAAAAATACTCATTTACGTGATTGTTATCACACCTATATGGACATGCGGAGTTGAGCTTTGGGGCTTTAAAGAAATGTGAAGCTTAATTAATAGAAGTCAACAGACTCTCAGACCGGAATTGAACCTCCACAAAATTCTTGCACGAATCCTTTCCGCATTACAGAGCAAGGGTGTTACCACATCCTTTGATTAGAACTCCTTCATCAACATTCATTTTTCTAATACTATATCCCAGAGACAGATTAAATTAAATTGGGATAATGATACCTGCACTGGACTCAAATCTGTCTATTTCCGATCATCGAATTGAGTATTGAGGTACATGTTCAGTCCTCATTTATTATATCTAAACAAGTTCCTTGGTATTTGTATAATCACCTTAAATTATATTGACGAGGTAATTTGCTATTTAAAACTAAGGTAATTCGTAAGTCATTTTCACTTCACTTATACGGAAGAAATAGAAATGCAACAAATCTTGGCCACTCAAGAGGTATGCGTGACTCAACAAGTAACAAAAAATCAAATATTTTTTCCGTTTCAATATTCAAACGGGAATATGCTCATTAAAATTTTCTCAGATAGTTTAAATAGTTAATTTTCTCATTCTCTGGTGTGCATATAGAGCAGTTATATTAACTTGGTGACTTTTTATACTTATTGGAAATTATAATATCAACACACAATTACTTTTTGTCGAATTTGGAAAATATTGCACTTAGTGACTTTAACCCCCAAGAAGACGATATTTCAATGTGTTCCTTGCTTAACCTTACTTAAGGCTAAACATCCCGATTTTCAGTAAGATTTTTTTCAAGAGATGGCAGCACTTTTGGGGCGAATTTATGTTCGCTCTCATTTGTGAACAGAATCATCAATAATAGATCTGTAAACGAATTTAGTAATAAAAACCTCATTAAATTCACGCTACGTTTTCCGATTTTTTTTGTCAATTATTTTAGAATTTAAAAAAATAATTGGCGAACTATTGATTTAAAAAAAAAAAAAGCTGGTTATAACCACTTGGTCATAAATTAATTGAACACAACTATGCAAAACGATTCATTTTCGGTTGCATAGGTTGATCGTAATTTGAAAAATACGATGTAACAATAGCAGGTGATTAGATTAGTAAGCTTCCTGCTGTTTTAGTGGGGGAAGGGCTGTGAGGGCCCAGCTCCCAGTCAGCTACCGATCTAATGTCTCCCCAATGGTGGAAAAACCGCAGAATAGAGACCAAAAAAAATTGAGAATATTAATAATATTTTAAAAAACGAACCTGTGTGCAAAATTGAAAATAACTATATATGTTCTTCTGTAGTTAATAAAAAGAAAAAAAAAAACTAAAACAAAATCTTTTAAAGCATAGTTCTAATATCTATGAAATTTATAAATATTTTTAAACCCACGAGATATTAAAAATAATAATAATTTTATTATTAAAAATAATAAACCGACAAAAAATGATATTTGGACCAAATCAAACCCACTCAAATCATTCAGTCATGGAGTTATAAACAAGTGGAGGGGGCTTACCTCTCAATAGCAGGCAGCCATTTTGGAGTGCACCGTATTATCAGTATATTAACCTCTTATCAGTTCAAATTTTGGTTTCCTAGGCTTTATACTGCTGTTATTTTATTTTAGTGATTTATTTACTTTAGTGATTTACTTATTTTATTCATTACGAACCCTTTCAATTGCCCTAGCCCAATGGAATGCAAGTCGCCAGCTGGGCATAGTGGGCGTGTCCCGTTAGAGTTTTGGTCTCGCCCCTCACGGAACAATATACGGGAAGGGCCCCTCCATAGTACTTTAACTCCGTGCATTCAGTGTTAAGAATCGTCAACAATAGAGAAGTGAGGATTCTGGATTCCATCGATTCTTGAGAAAAGAATCAGTATCGAAAAACGATGATCCAAAGTCTAGAACGTCGATACCGCTAACGTTGGGCAATAATTTTATGATACCTAATTTTGTTATCATTACACATCAATTCTCTTTGATTAGAAAAAAAAAATCATTAACAAATAAGTGTTATCTGTACTTAACCAATAACTTTTTGTAAAGAATCTGCAACTGCAATCCAAATATCAGTTTGGAAAATAAAGAAATAGATTACGATTCCTGGCCAAATGTATAAACACAGTCAGACAGTAGTATCATTATATTATATATTCTCGGGGGATATTCATATATCCCAAAATAAAAATTAATTTATATTTTAGTCCAGTCAATAAACACATTGTAGAGTCCATGAAATATGCGATGATTTTTTACTTCATTACTTTATTAGGAATAGTTAGAAGGTAAACATACGAAAAGTCCCCGCCCCTGGGGGGTGAGCTAAAGGTGTGGGGGGGAGGGGAGAAGTTCAATTTTTTTGGTTTTTCAATTATATCTCAAAAACGGTTGACTGAAAAATATGTTTCAAATCAAAATTAAAGCTAATATAAAAATTGATTTTATATAAATCTGTCGTAATTTTAACCGTTTACTGGATATTCGTTATTACGGACTTTTAGTATGTTTACCTTTTAACTGCTCCTAACGAAGCTATGAAGTCGAAAATTATCGTATATTCCATGCACTCTACAATGTGTTTATTGACTGGACTATTTAGTTACATATAATAGTCTAAATGATCTTAATAATTGTTTTATTAAATACAAAAATTATTTATTGCAGATATAGTCTAGTTATGTATTATGTACACATACTAGTTATGTACACATTGTAGAGTGCATGGAATATGCGATAATGTTTGACTTCATAGCTTCGTTAGGAATAGTCAGAAGGTAAACATATTAAAAGTCCCCACACCTGGGGGGTGAGCTAAAGGTGGAGGAGGGAAGAAGATACCAATTTTGTTTTTTGATAATATCTCGAAAACGGTGGACTCTAGAAAAATATGCTACAAATCTAAATTAAAGCTCATTAAATTTCCTATAAAATTAATTACTTACGTATTCGTAGACATTCCAACGGTTTTCGAGATATACGTTATTAAAAATCGACAACTTTAGAAATAAAAAAAATGTTTACCTCACTTTTTGTTAATTATTTCTTCAAATACCAGAAACGTATATATGATATTAAAGTAAATTTAGTGCTCTGCAAATTTGATTATCATGTTTTTTCTGAGAAACGATTGTCGAACATAATAGAAGCAAAAGTTTGATAAAAAGTGAGGTGACATTTGTTTTTTTTTTTTTTTTTTTTTTTTTTTTTTTTTTTTTTTTTTTGTTTTTTTTTGTTTTTTTTTTTTTTTTTTTTGTTTTTTTTTTTTTTTTTTTTTTTCCCAAAAATCACCTATTTTCAATAACGTATATCTCGTAAACAGCTAGAATTACGACAAATTTATATATAATAAATTTTAAAGTGAATTTAATTAGCTTTTATGTTAAACTGAAACATATTTTTCTAGAGTCAACAGTTTTCGAGATATTATGGAAAAACCAAAAAAAATGGATCTTCTCCCCTCCCCCCCCCACTGTTAGCTCACCCCCCAGCGGCAGGGACTTTTAGTATGTTTACCTTCTAACTATTCCTAACGAAGCTGTGAATTCAAAAATTATCGCATATTCCATGCACTCTACGTCCCTCATTTCAGCAATTATTGACTGGACTAATAATAAATGCTACTTTCTGTATACTAATTTATTTCTTGAACTGCTATTTTTTTTCAATTGATTTATTTTCAATTTTAGCTTTTATATGGATTATTTTTATTTCAAATTGAAATTTTGTTTTAACTTAGGCATTGGTATCGAGATTCAAGAATCGATACCCTGAATCGAAATACTTTAATATACACATCACTGGTCTACAACCCCCTATCTACTACTAGTACTACTGCGTTTATGAAAATGATTTGCGTAATTCGTCCTTTATTTAATTAATCCTTAATGGATATACGATCCTATAATATGGTACGTAACACGTCAGGTACCAAGGGTAGAAATCGAAATGATATTCAATTTAGCTAGAATACAATTTAGACCAAATAAATTTCAAATTAGCAATTTGTTTTTCATTTTGACTTTTTTTTTTTTTTTTTTTTTTTTTTTTTTTTTTTCACAGTCAAAGACACAAACATTTTGACAAGCTGTTGCTCTGTTGATGTTGCTCGGATCGAAACTTTGCAGACATGTTTCTAATCATAAATTTAACGGAGAATTTTTTCTGTTGTTTAACATTTGCCAATAGGAGCAACCATTTAGGATTTGTTTATTTCGAATAATCATTAATTATTAATTTAATTTAATTATACAAACTTTTAACCCTCATCCTGATATCCTTAATCTTGCTCACCTAGAATATATTGAAGCAGAACTCAACATCCAACTCCAAATGTCTCCTCCCCCTAAAGCATTCCATCCTTCAGAAATATTAAACATAATTCACAGATTACCTTCAAACAAAGCTCCTGGACACGACCTAATTACATCCCACATCCTAAAACTCCTTCCTCGTAAAGCCATCCTATTCCTAACATACATATATAATGCGGTACTCCGCACCACATATTTCCCTGACTCCTGGAAATTATCAATAGTTAAAATGATACCTAAACCCAAAAAGCCACCTGAGTTCCCATCCTCGTACCGTCCTATTTCTCTCTTACCAATCATGGGTAAAATCCTAGAAAAACTCCTTTTAAAAAACGTTTTTATCCTATCCTAGAATCCCATCATGTAATTCCAGATCACCAGTTTGGATTCCGAACATCACATTCAACAATCCAACAATGTCATCGTGTGGTGGACGTTGTCTCCTCTGCATTGGAGCGCGGAATGTACTGCACGGGAGCCTTTCTTGATGTAGAACAAGCGTTTGACCGAGTCTGGCACCCGGGACTGCTGTATAAGCTCCGTCAATTTCTACCTTCTACATATTTCCTTATTATTAGATCCTACCTCAGTGACCGCACCTTCAAAGTTAACCATAAATTTTCCTATTCATTCACCCCTCTTTACCCAATCTGCCGGAGTTCCTCAAGGCAGTATCCTAGGTCCCATCCTCTTCACGGTGTATACAGCTGACATCCCGACTCATCCTACCACTGTCCTCACCACTTACGCCGATGACACTTGTGTGTTATCAGTAAATAATAATCCTTTCATTGCATCCCAATCACTACAATCTCATATTACTAACATTCAAGAATGGTGTCAAAATTGGAGAATAAAAATAAATCCAAACAAATCCCATCAAATAACTTTTACCCTTCGTCGTAAACCTACGACATCCTGCCCTACAGTATCCTTTAATCATATTCCATTAGTCCCTGTTGAACAGATCCGCTACCTAGGACTCCACTTGGACAAACGTCTTACTTGGAATCCACATACAAGACTAAAACGACAAGAAACTGCTCGTCGTTACAGACTACTTCAACATTTACTAGACAAACGTTCTAAGCTTCCAATAAATTACAAAAGACTCATTTACATGACTGTGATAAGACCTATTTGGACATACGGAGTAGAGCTTTGGGGCTCCACTAAACCATCCAATTCATCTCGTATCCAATCCTTACAATCCAAAATCCTTCGAAAAATCCTCAATGCTCCTTATTTTGTGACCAATAAACTTATCCATAAAGATCTTAATGTTCCATATGTTGCTGATTTAGCCCAAACCAGATACCTATCCTTCCATAGTAAGCTCCATAACCACTCAAATCCACTAGTCTCCCAACTTGCTTCCCTCTCCATTCCCGATAATCCTCCGAGGCGTCTGAAAAGAAGATGGCCTAGAGACCTTTTAGTGTAGATATTATTGAAGTGCTACTAGTGAGTAGTTCTTCACAAGTTATTTACATGCCAATGAATTCACTATCAACACATTTACTTAATGTATATTGTTTTGTACAGTTGTAAATATCAATAAATGAGAAAAAAAAAAAAAAAAAAAAAAATTTAATTATGATTTAAAGTAATTTGATCCTCTTAGTTCTAATATGTAAATTAGAAAAACAGTAGATTATAGATAGTCATATTCATGATGAATTGTTTTTCCGAATCAAGGAGAACTTAATTTGTTTTGTTTTTTAATAATCATTTTGAAATATAATAGACAAAAATTATATTCAAAATTAATAAATTGAACGGTAATTGTTCGGATCGGCGACACCACCAAACTGGCTTGACCCGCACTACACCGACCAGTTCGATCCTTACGCTTCACTTCGAGTTTACATTTATCGATAGTTCATTCCTATAACCTCACATGTAAACAATCACTTCTACAGTTTCAACTTGGATTGTGTTGTTTAGTTTGTTATATTGATATTTAGACTTCTTAAATGTAAATAGGTGAAACAGAAGCTAACAACAAGAGGATGAAGTGTTTTATCAATTCATGTTTTCTTATTTCATCTTATATAATGTGTAAAAGTGTTACAAAACTTAAGAAGATTAATTTGTACATGGATTTGGTGTTTTACATATTTATATTTGTTCTATCAATTTAAGTGATAAAATTTAAAACTTGTAAAAGTATTACAAAACTTAACAAGATTTATTTGTACATGGATTTGGTGTTTTATATATTTTTATTTGTAGTTTCAATTTCAGTGATAAAATTTCAGAATACATATTTTGTGAATGGATTCTTTGTCATCCATATTACGTTTTGTCCTAAAGTGAGACAGAATGTATAATTAATTCAATAAAACATACCAGTTTATAAATAAATGTGAGAAAGTATATCACAGGTTTCATGTTTTCTTATTTCCACTTCCCTTGAGAAAATATAGCAGAAATTAACATCATCAATTTCAGCTAGGATTCTGTCTTATATTATATAATCCCTTCTAACATGGAAAATGGACAATGTGAAAATAATCACAGATTAAGAGGTAAATGACACATTACTATATAATTGTAGAACTATTGGTATAATGTTATAGATTAATGTGTTTTTAAAAAAAAATTAGAAGCCTGATGATGGAACATTGTCTCCGAAACATGTGGCTACAAATGTTAAATAAATAGGAGTTATGCCAAATAAATACTTAAGGATTCTGTCTTTTTTATATTTATAAGTTGTTATTTTCACTTCTCTGACAGAAAGTTCATCAGGAATTAACTTTACTGGTGGTTCAGTAGTATATTAATTGTTGATTAAATTAATATTAATTCAAAATGGATTTAGTATCTTATATTTCGATATTTTCTTATTTCCACTTCATTATTTCCTTATTTCTCATTTTAATATTAGAAGGTAAACAGAAGTTAATATTACTTTGAACAGGGATTTAGAGTTTCTCAATAAATGTAATAGAATAACCTTTCCCCTCTAAAAGCAGCGACTAGAACATCGAAATAAATCGGAACAAGGTTAGAATCGATAAAAGGTATTCTGGGCGGGTGTAGGGGTTGGTGTCGCCGATCCGAACAAGTACCAATTAAACAAACGCTGTAAAGGAATTTTTCATCAATTCAATTTTTAATGTTAGTTAATGCCCATTACTTATTAATTCATTACTTAAGTAAAACACATTAATAATAGCAAAAAGTAGTCAGATGAATTATAGATGAGTATGAAAATTCTAATGATGGTTCACCGATCATTTTAAGTTCAAAAAGGTAATAACGAAGCGATCAGGAGTAAAAAAATCAAGGTTATCTCCTCAATATCTTTAATGATCG
Organism: Euschistus heros; assembly: GCA_003667255.2. NCBI lineage: Eukaryota > Metazoa > Arthropoda > Insecta > Hemiptera > Pentatomidae > Euschistus > Euschistus heros. The sequence goes on along the minus strand of RCWM02000478.1, from coordinate 333,184 downwards.
TAAAGGATCTTTAAGAAGCAAAAGCAAACATCGAAGCTATGTATAGTTACCGTAATTAAGTTCGTGACTGGGACTTGAACTAGCTATAGTTTTCCTTCTCATTTTCCTCTCTCGTCTCTTCCGACTTCATGATTAAACCAACATGTGCAAACTTGAACTAAAAAGTAAAAAATTAGGTACCATTCCACAAGCGCGTCTCCACGAAACCTACCTGTCCAGCTCTACACCGACCAGTTCGATCCATACGCATCAATTCGAGCTTACATTTATCGATAGTTCTTTCGTATAAACTCACATGTAAACAGTCACTTCTACAGTTTCGACTCGGATTGTGTTGCTAAGTGTTTTACCATATATTGATATTTAGTCATCTTAAATGTAAATAGGTGAAACAGAAGTTAACAACATGAGTTTCATAAAGGATTTAGTGTTTTATAAATTCATGTTTTCTTATTTCCTCTCCTTTGATATGTAAAAGTGTACAAAAGTTTAAAAGATTATTTTCTACATGGATTTGGAGTTTAATATATATATATTTCAGTATACATACAGTATACATATTTCGTGTATGGATTCTTTGTCGTCCATATTGCATATTACCCCGAAGTGGGACAAATTGTATCATTAATTAAATGAAATACATCGACTTAAAAATAAATGGGAGAAATCATATCACAGGTTTTATATTTTTTTATTTCTTATTATTTAATGTTTATTAGGAGTTAACATGGCTGGTGATTTAGCATTATATTAATTCTGATTTAATATATTATTAATTCAACATTGATTTAGTGTCTTATATTTTGATGTTTTCTTATTTCCACTCCATTATTTTCTTATTTCTCATTTTAATATCAGAAGGTTAACAAAAGTTAATATTACTTTGAACAGGGATCTATAGTTTCTCCGTAAATGAAGGAGTATTTCCTTTCCCCTCGAAAAGAAAAAACACCGAAATAAATCGGTACAAGGTTAGAATCGATAAAAGGTATTCTGGGCGCGCGGAGAGGCTGGAGACCTGCCTGTGGAACGGTACCTAAAAGTAATATTTCAATTACTTCGAAACGAAGAGCATTAAGGGACAATCAACGAAATTATCGATACACATATTATCTAATAGAATCCACATATTATCGCCTTTGTATTTACAAATTAAAAATAAGTAGATTTTAATGTTGCTAAAACTTTTTTGGGACTATAAAAGTGATGTGGTTAAAATTTGGTAGAAATTGGTTCATTAGTTTTCGTAGTTAGTGATGATAACTAAAGCCCGCATTTTCGTGCAACAAAAATTCTGAAATATGCAATAAAAACTTGAAATTGTGCAAAATAAAATGCAAATGATAAAAAAGGTTCGCTAGATACAATTCTTTCCAAAAAGTTGTTTTTATCTTAAAATTTATTGATCCAGTCCTTAGTAAGGGAGTAGTTAAATAATCATTGTCTAAAATACAATAAGAACAAATCGCATATCTTTATTGTGCGTGGTATACATAAAGCTGGACACTGTTTTACAGATCTGCCAGGATCTGACGATTTTTTGAGGCCGAAGGACATCCTTGGCCACTCTCTCCATCCACAATTAGAATTAGCTGTTTTGTCCTTAAGGATTGCTGTTTTAACGGTTTTTTAGGTTATCTGAAAGATAACTTCCTCCATTGTTGTCCTCCAGGATACTGTTTTAAAATATTTACCGGTTTTAAGATACCGGACTTTAAAAGGACACTTTTTTGAAATATTAGACTATTTAACTGTTTTAAGATGGCGGAAGGATATTCATTCGTTGTTAACTCATTACTTAGGAGTATAAATATGTATGTTAGGAATGATTAAACTTTATTTAATTTTCCGTTAAGAAGGCAGAAGAATAAATTTGCTTTGTTTAAAGTGAAAATGTTTACTAACAGTAAAGTGTTTACTAACAGTACTTAATTCAATAAATATGTTTTACTATCCGTAGGTTAGGAGGGAGAGGCAAAATTTCTTGGAAGTTGGGAACCCGGGTTCCTTAGCTAAAGTCAATCTAATGTCCCAAAAACACGTAAGTGTTGTGCATTCAGGATTGGAATGCAGGAATTTTGAGTATTCAAACGGCATAATGTGCAATTTTATGCAGTAACCCACTAAACGTGCAATTTTGTGCAATATTAGGTAATGGTTCGGATCGGCGACACCAACCCCTAAACGCGCTCAGAATACCTTTTATCGATTCTTACCTTGTTCCGATTTATTTCGATGTTCTAGTCCCTGCTTTTAGAGGGGAAAGGTTATTCTCTTACATTTACTGAGAAACTCTAAATCCCTGTTCAAAGTAATATTAACTTCTGTTTACCTTCTAATATTAAAATGAGAAATAAGGAAATATTAAAGTGGAAATAAGGAAATATCGAAATATAAGACACTAAATTAATTTTGAATTAATATTAATTTAATCAACAATTAATATACTACTGAACCAACAGTAAAGTTAATTCCTGATGAACTTTTTGTAAAAGAAGTGAAAATAACAAATTATAAATATAAAAAAGACAGAATCCTAAAGTATTTATTTGGCATAACTCCTATTTATTTAACATTTGTAGCTACATACTTCGGAGACAATGTTCCATCATCAGGCTTCTAATTTTTTTTAAAAACACATTAATCTATAAGATTATACAAATAGTTCTACAATTATATAGTAATCTGTCATTTACCTCTTAATCTGTGATTATTTTCACATTGTCAATTCTCCATGTTATAAGCCATTATATAATATAAGACAGAATCCTAGTTGAGAGTGATAATGTTAATTTCTGCTATATTTTCTCATGGGAAGTGGAAATAAGAAAACAAAAAACCTGTGATATACTTTCTCACATTTATTTATAAACTGATATGTTTTATTGAATTAATTATACAATCTGTCTTACTTTAGCACAAAAAGTAATATGGATGACAAAGAATCCATTCACAAAATATGTATACTGAAATTTTATCACTGAAATTGAAACAACAAATACAAATATATAAAACACCAAATCCATGTACAAATAAATCTTGTTAAGTTTCATAACACTTTTACAAGTTGTAAATTTTATCACTTAAATTGATAGAACAAATATAAATATGTAAAACACAAAATCCATGCACAAATTAATCTTCTTAAGTTTTATAACACTTTTACACATACGATTAGATGAAATAAGAAAACATGAATTCATAAAACACTTAATCCTTTATGAAACTCATTTTGTTAACTTCTGTTTCACTTATTTACATTTAAGAAGTCTAAGTATCAATATTACAAACTAAACAACACAATCCAAGTTGAAACTGTAGAAGTGATTGTTTACATGTGAGGTTATAGGAATGAACTATCGAAAAATGTAAACATGAAGTGAAGCGTAAGGATCGAACTGGTCGGTGTAGCGCGGGTCAACCTAGTTTGGTGGTGTCGCCGATCCGAACCGTTACCCAATATTAAACTAAGGTAAGTTAGGCCTAAACGTCCTAATTCGTATAAATAATTTGTCTCTGGCTGATTATAAACTTGCAACAAAAAGATGCAATTGCACGAGAATCCGGGCTCTAGTGATAAACGAAGAATTATTCTTTATAGAGGATCAAAGCACTGCCTACTGATTCCTATCAAAATATTTACTATCTATAATAAAGTACTTGTTAATGTTATATTTCCAAACTGTATTTGTTTGTTTTCCCAAGTAGGCATACAGATTTTAGTATAATTTTAAACGTGTTCATGGAAACACGCAATTTCCGAACAATTTTTTTTTTTTTTAAGTTTAAAAACTCGGTCATTCCGCTGCCCAGGCAGCAAGAAATATTAATCATGCGTTTGGTGAAGGTAGTGCTAATGAAAGAACCATCCATCGTTGGTTTACAAAATTTTCCTCAGGAGATACGACATTAGGTAATCAGTCCCGTGGACAAAAACAATTGACTCAACACCATACTGCCAAGAAATTGACCAAATGCATCAAAATTTAATCAAGCAACAGCCGGTACTGGAAAACAGGAATGGACCTATCCTTTTTCATGATAACGCCCGACCTCATGTTTCAATACTGACAGTGAATAAATTAAAGGGGTCGGGCTATGAAGTCTTACCACACCCCCATATTCCCCTGATCTATCCCCTACAGACTACCACTTTTTCGGAGTTTAGACAACTTTTTTCGAGGAAGATTGCTTACCAATGCATTTAAAATGCTTTAGACATTTAAAATACTTTTTCTGAATTCCTTTCATCACTTGACTCACGTTTATCAAATCTGGGATAGAAAACTTGGTAAGCCGTTGGCAGAAGTCAATCGAAAATGATGGTAAATACTTTCAATAAAAAAATATGTTAGATTTGATCTCAAATTTTTATTTTCTTCCTGGTTCTAAAAACCGTCATTTCATGTGTGACAACCCAATATTAGGATAGATTAACTATTATTTGTTTAGTTTTTCGAGATCATGATTTTGTTTTGGTTTTTTTTAACTTGGAACGGTTTTTAATGGACTTCAAAAAAAAAAAAATTATCAAGATTTCATTGTAACTCATTTTAATACAAAATATCCATTCACTGCGGAATAGTATAATGCAATTGATACGAATGTGATTCAATAAAGGTGAATAATAAAAGATACCTGGAGGGGAGAATTCCTCCGGAGGGAGAAATAAAACAAAATGAAATAACATCTTCCTCTCCAAACAATAACCTTCTATTCTCAACGGCGTTCTTTTATTTAACACCTGGTTATTATATGGTTTTTTGTTTGTTTTTTTATTAAAGAAAAAAAAATGAATAGCTACTTTTTTGTTTCTACGGCTTAGTAACGTTATGTTAATTTTTTTTTAAATTATCTTGAAAAAAAAAAAAAATAAAACAATCTTTTGAAACTGCTTTAAACAACAATATATCTAGTTTTGTTTTTTTTTTCAAAAATTTATTCAAGAATGATATATGAAAGGAAATGAAAAAATCGAGAAAAAACAATACTAAGAAATTAAATAAAATTTGAAAAGTAAAAAACAAATCATAAAAACCGAAGTATTCGCATTAATTTGGCCAGTGTTTCATCAATACCGTATCAACAGCAGGATAAACGAAACTTGGGCAACAATTTTGGACTCGTTTACACCCGATAATAAAAAAATCTAAATATACACAAATACACATTGTCCCGTCAATAAGTGCTGAAATGAGGGGTATAGGGTGCATGAAATATTCGATAATTTTTGACTTCATAGCTTCGTCAGGAGTAGTTAGAAGGTAAACATACTATATGGTAAGTCCGCGACGCCCCTGGGGAGTGAGCTAACGGTGGGGGTGAGTGGAGGTCCCATTTCTGGGTTTTTCGATTATATTTCGATAACATTGGACTCTAGGAAAATATACTACAAATGAAAATGAAGCTAATTAAATTTCCTATAAAATTGTTTATGTACATATTTGTCGAACACCCAACGGTTTTCGAGACATGCGTTGTTAAAAATCTTAATTTATCGAAAAAAAGTCATTTTTACCTCACTTTTTGTTAAAAATTTACTTCAAGTGCCTAAAACGTATAGATGAGTTATATATGAATAACAATAAATTTAATGCTCTACAACTTTGGACACTGGAAAAGTATGCTACATATCAAAATTAAAGCTAATTTAATTCCCTATAAAATTATTTCTATACATATTTGTCGAACTTCCAACGGTTTTCGAGATATACGCTATTCAATATCGTAAATTGTCGAAAAAAGAATCATTTTTGTTAAAAATTTGCTTTAAGGGCCAGAAACGTAAATATGAAATTGAACTAAACTTAATGCTCTACAACTTTGATTCTGAATTTTTTTTTTTTTTAGAAACGATCGTGGAAGGCACTAGAAGCAAATGTGTGACAAAAAGTGAGGTAAAAAAAATTTTTTTTCTCGAAAATTATTGATTTTCAATAACGTATAACTCGAAAACCGTTAGAAGTTCGACAAATATGTACCTATAGAAACAATTTTATAGGAAATTTAATTAGTTTTTTTGACTTTATATATTTATTCACACCTGTCAAATAAAATTTGACAACCAGTGAATTTGCTGTACGAATTTAAGTGGCTTGAAAGGCATGAGAGGGAGGAGAACCCAGCGGCACCTCCAGTCTTTATTTTATTATTTTAGTCAAGGAGGTCTCTCATACAGCTCCTTTTCAGTCTTCTCAGTGTGTTGTCGGGAATATATGTTGTGGCCATGTTGTTTATTTGCGTATTAGGATGTCCATTTAGTTTTTCGTGGAATCGTTTGTAGTAGGTTTGTATTTCTTCTTTAACTGTTGCTATGCGTAGGTCAGTCTGTAAAGTTATGTTGCTTACCTACCATGTGGATTTTGTAATTGTCCTGAATGTTTTTGCCTGGAAGATTTGGAGTTTGTTAATATGTCTCTTTTTTAGCTGTCCCGTATATCTGAGAAGCGTATGTCCAAATAGGTTTCAGTAAGTAAGTATAAGTGTTAAGTTTTTGTTTAAGTTCTAGAGTTGAACGTTTGGAGAGGAGTTAATATAAACGAATATTAGCTTTAATTTCTGTTTGTAACATATGTTTCTAGAACACACCGCTTTCGAGATATAATCGAAAAACCCAAAATGGGACCGACCACTTCCCCCACCGTTAGCTCTCCCCCAGGGATGGGAAATTTTAGTATATTTATATTTATCTTCTAGCTACTCCTAACGAAGCACTGAGGTAAAAAATAATCAAATATTTCATGCACTCTACAGCTCTAACTACAGCACTTATTTACTGTACTATACCCACAATCACATCAGACTGAACATTATGATTTTAGAACAGTTTAGAAAATCACATAAGCATATCTATGATCTATTGTTTTTCTCAGTCAGGGAAAAATTCAGTTTTGACATTTTTTTTCTTCTTTTTTTTTTAAACATTTAGGTAAATATACTTCCCTAAATTATTATAAAATATTCACAATGACAATTTTTTTATCTATTACTTCATAAGAATTCGAAAATGTCTATTTGCGACAGGAAGAATTCGTTCTCTATACCTAAAGTAAATTTAGAATCATCATTTAATCGGACAAAGAAATGAGTTAATAGAATTAAAATATTATATCATTGGTAACCATAAAACTGGCTACCTCTTCCAAGTCGGCCCATTAGCTCAGTTGGTTAGAGCGTCGTGCTAATAACGCGAAGGTCGCGGGTTCGATCCCCTCATGGGCCAATATTTTTTTTCTGTTAAAATCCTTTAAAAGATTCTACTAACTAATTACATATTAAAATTGATTAGTTTCCTAATTTCTTTTTAATTTTCATAAAAATAAAATTTAATATAAAAATTTATTTTGTATATATATGTTATTGTATCAATATAACACCAAATGAGATTAATGTTTATATTATTTACAGGTTGAAATAATTTAGGAAGGCATTAATTTGCATAACAGATTAGTTAAAAATATTACTTGGTGCCTCCAGCTGCAATATTGTACAGAAACAAAAGATTGTTAAATGAATCAATAGAAAAAAAAAATTGTTTTCAAAATAGCATCATTATTATAATTTTTTTTTCCTATTCCATTGTAACCCAATGGAAGTCGTTTATTCCAAAAGTTAGCATGCAAGCATATAAGATGAAATGAAAAAATAATCTTTATTCTGCGACATATTGTCTCCTAATAATAACAAACATGTATAATAAGGTTATATAATAATCTGGCTATATTAATTTCAAACGAAGATAATAATATGTATAAAAGGTAATATATGTATATACAATTGAAAATGACACTTTTGGTAAAAATATATAAAAAAGAAAAAGTAGAGAGAGAGAGAGAGAAAAGAAATAATGATAATAATAACAATATAATGATATAATAATTAAATGCTTATATAATTACAATGCGTTCGAGAAAAATAAAGAAATATATAAAATAAATTAATAAAATAAAGTACAAATATTGCAATGGTTCGGTGAAGGAGGGCATCCAGGAGAAAATAAAAAAATTGGAACATTTGAGCTTCCAAACAGGCAAAATATACAATAAGAAGAACCTCTCCTCCAATGCGAAATTAAGGCATTACAATGTTGTGATAAGGCCTGTGATTTTATATGGGATAGAGACCACTTGCTTACCTAGCCTAGAAAGGCTATTAAAAATAGAAAGGAGGATCCTGAGAAAGATCTATGGACCCAGGAAAACACAGGAAGGTTACAGGGTAAGATCTAACGAAGAGATCTACAGAGAACTGAAAGACCTGGAGACCGAAATAAGAACCCGAAGGCTGATGTTCTATGGACATATGAAATGGATGAAGAAGGAAAGACTAAACAAAGAGATATTCGATAAAATTTGTAGCTATAAAAGTATAGGTGGATATACAAAGCAAATGCAAGAAGAATTAAAGAACCTTAAAATGTCAGAAACCGACTGTTTAGATAGAGAGGTGTTCCGAAAAACAATAAAAAATCTCACTACAATTAGCAGAGAGAAAAAGAGGAGTACAATGTGGTCCAGGGAAAGAAGGGAGAGTCATTCAAGAATAATGAAGCTAAGATGAAAGGAAAGAAAGTCGAGAATCCCAAAGAAGCCTAAACCGTGATATTCGCGTGGTCCTTGGGGCCTATACGTGAAAAAAAAAAAAAAAAAAAAAGTACAAATAATGAATAGCAATAAAAAAATATATAGAAAAAATTTAAGAACTACTTGAATGTTGATAAGACGAAATATTTACAGATACATGAAAACATATATTCACACATCTTCCAACTTATGTAGATGTACGTGTTCACATATATCTGTGCACACCTATTAATCTATACAATGGCATGTTTATATACTTATATGGGAGAAAAAACACAGAAAAAACAATTGTTATGGAAACAAATGTCAAAAACAAAAACAAATTTAAATTTATACAATGAATACTTATTGAGGCAAATTCATTTGGATCTGATATGCTGAGCTTGATTAACTTGACTTTTAACTATCACTCATATTGGCAGCATCTAACTGGGATTTAAGGAGATATTGAAATAGGAGAGTTTTGAATGAGTTTAAGGAAGAAGCATGTCTAATGCCAGGAGGGATCGAGTACCAGAGGGAAAGGGGAGTGGAAAGGAGTATATGGTACAGGTCAGAGGAACATGATCCTGTTGTGAGTTGGAAGTGGACGGAAGACTTGAATTTCAATAGGTTATAGATATAGGGTGGGAAATGGTTATTAATGACATGGTACAGGAGTGACCAGAAAATATTGTCTATGGGAGGATGGATAGAGCATAGAGGTGTGAAACATAGGAACGTCTCGGGGTTCCAAAAACAAATCTGATAAAACTATGAAACTAAAGATGCTTTGCTACTTACAAAATATACATATTTAGTGAATATGTATTACATCATAGTCATAACAAAAATAAAAAAAATTATACAAAAAGTCATTATATACGAATCTGTTTGATATACAAATCTTTCTGTTAAAGTTCAAATTTTTAACAATTTTTTTAATTTTGGAAATGTAATTTTTGACCAGTTTTTCTAGTTTATTTTTTTTTTCATTAAATGAAATCTGTCTTTGCCAAAAAGCGGGAAGTTAAAGAATATATAATTGAATGGTTGTGCTGTCTGACTGTTGCAGTAAAACGCTTGATTTTCTTAGAGGTAAAAATGTTTAAAATATTATTTCTTATTTATTAAATATTATTTTATTTCTAATATTACTATTCAGATGGTTGTATTAAGATTCAGTTTGGTCTCTGCTTATAAGACAAGACAAAAAATCCTATAGATTTCTGTTATATACATACACTCAGTGACAATGATTTTCATACGCTAAACGTTTTTTTTCCTTGCTCTTTTTCTGTAAATATTTATTTAATGGTACATCTGAACTAAAAAATCTAATAGGGGTTGCTGATTTTAAAATGAGAGAAATAATTTATGTAAGGAAGGGGATTTGTAAAATACTCCACAAGACAACAGCAATTTTTTTCAAACAACTTGTGGAGTCAATTCCAAAGGGGCTTATAATGAGAGAATACACAAAAAAAATATTATATTTTATTTTTGTGTATTAAAATAATGAATTATCAAACTGTATGAAAATAAAAGCCCTTAATTCTTAATGCCCTCAAGTACTTCAACTAGGGCTGAAAGGATGAGTTATCATCCAGGTTACCTTAAGCTAATTAAATTTCCTATAAAACGGTGTATGAGTCCTATAAAACATGGTGTATGAACGACTGTCTCTAACTATATATATACATTATGAACATATTTAATAAGAACTGATATAACTACTCACAAAAGAAGTAAGAAAAAAAAAAATGTATGTTTGCTTACTTCTTTTTTTAAAACAAATTATTGAAATTTACAACTGTACAAATAAACATTTACAATAATGTGCCAAAACTTGAAAAAAACTACATATCAATAGCACTTCAATAAAAATCTACATAAGAGGATCTCTAGGCCATCTTCTTTTCAGACGCATTGGAGGAATATTGGGAATTGAGTGGGAAGCAAGTTGAGAAACTGGTGGATTTGAGTAGTTATGAAGCTTACTATGATTGGTATTACTATGATTACTATTACTATGATAGAATTGGTATCTGGTTCGGGCTAAATCAGCAAGATATGGGACATTAAGATCTTTGTGAATAATTTTATTGGTGACAAAGTAAGGAGCATTAAGGATTTTTCGAAGGATTTTGGATTTTAAGGACTGGATACGGGATGAATTGGTTGGTTTAGTAGAGCCCGAAAGCTCAATTCTGTAAGTCCATATTGGTCTAATCACAGTTATGTAAATGAGTCTTTTGTAATTAATTGGGAACTTTGAACGGTTTACTTATTTAATTTTTTTTTCTAGAGCTAAACAAAAATAAATTAAAAATTATTGATTTAAACTATTTTGGCTTCCACAGAAATATTGGTGCCTCTTAACTGTGATTAACAAAGCACCTAAAAATAGTAATTATATAAATAAATAAAATGAAATTTGAAAGAGATCTATAAAAGCAAAATAATGCAATTTGAATTGAAAAGAATTAATATACAGGATTAAAAGTTTAAGAAAATTAATAAGCATCTCTGGAAGAACGATTACTTCCTGCATTAAAGAATATAAAAAATGTTATTAATCTCAAAGATCTTCGATTCCCTATAATTAGAAAGGAATATTTTATTTTATTTAGGACATGAGCCTAAAATTAGGAAGGATTTGAAGCAGAAAATAATCCTAACCTGAATATAGGATCAATTGAGAATAGCTAACACTTAAATGAGTCCTACAGATGGATGAATACTCCTGATTAAATAGAAATAAATTTGTAGCATAAATTATAAGTACAATGTAAAGTTACTATATAATATATAAAACATATATATTACTATATATAAAACACTTAATGTAAAAGATTGATATTTATTCGATATAAGTATTTTCAAGGGAATGGATAGAGAGGAATGCCATAGGCATTTTAAAGGAGGCCCTCAGTAATTTAGTAATGGTTTCTAGCACTGAATATTTTTGAAATTATGTATACGATGATAAATGATGTAAGGGAAACTCTTCTGTACCTTGAAACACTTCTCTGATTTTGGGTGTTGGCACCCCCAATTTAGCTGATACAAGACTTTCTTCTGGGGATCTGTCGAGGTAATATTCACACCTTCACTGCGGTAATGAAAAAAGTGGTTTCTTTTACAGTGCATTATCGGTCCCCAGGGACCGATAGTAGTACTTACCTCTGGTGCGGTATCGGTCCTCGGCGACCGATACATTAATTCTATTTAACTCTGCCTGTAATTTTTCAATCAGACTATAAGCTGATTTTTATTATTTCAATTTGTATCAGTCCCCAAGAACCGATATTGCAGTGAAGGTGTTAATCGATAGTTGTTGAGGGTCAAATTCCAAATGTTAAGTGTTCTTTGAGTATGATTTACAAAATGTGAAATAAGGTTCTTGTTTTAAGGTACAAAAGTGCTCTTGCACCTTGAAACAGCAACTTTTGTTGCTAAAAACAAGATTAATTAAAAAAAAGAAATACCAGAAAACAAAAGAGTATTTGTATTATTCATCAATTTTGTGTTGTTCTTTCAGCGATTTGTTATTTAACAAAAAGTATACTTCATAAACTTGAATAACATATTAATAGAATTAGAAACTTGAACGACAAACTAGAAACCCTCATTCCTTCCTTACTCCACAGCATTTTCAGGTATTCTACAAAATCAAATGTGAAAAAAATAAGTATTACAAGATACAAGAGGTTTTAAATTCCTTAAAGGTCTGTTTCTAAATGCAAGATGATACACCAATAGGAAAAATCGACTGGGCACCTTTCCAGGGGGTGTCTGATAGTACCCCAGAGCAAACACTCGATCGCTTACTTTCAAAAACTTGTTAAGAAATAACAATGTTCTGGGGCAGCGAAAATTAAAAAAAATCAGGTGTCAGTAAAGCAAAGGAGCACTCCAGGAGAGATGAAAATACAATGCCGGATTCAGGACCAAACATGACTAACTTAACAAGCAAAACACCTGCTAAACTGCAAAAGCAACAAGAGTAATATCAATTGTTTCAAGGAACAGCAGTCTCCTCTATGTATAATTATAAATATAAATATTAAATAGTTGTATTTGAATGATATACACTATACATTTGAACATTACTTTAAATTATAATTCTTTTAAATCTATGAAATAAGATGTCGATTATATTATAATATTCAATAAAAAAAAAAAGAAGAATAAAAATATTATGTACTCACTCTCATGAATTCAATGGACATCATTCTTGACGGTTGAACCAGCATTGCTTGATATCGTCTCGTACACACAAATCAGGAGGACTGAAATGATAAGAAATACAGATTTAGAAGAATGTAACACATAGATATGTACAAATAAATTCAAATTTTATATACAACACAAAAAATACAATTTAAAAGCATATAATAAAATACATGGTAATAACTAAAGAGGAAAGAGGACATAGCTGGATATTACTTTGAGAGAGTGCCTAAGTTTAAGTATCTGGGTGCTATTGTTACTGAGGACAATAGTATCAATGAAGAAATAAAAGCAAGAATAATAGCAGGAAACAGGTGCTATTGGTCTCTAATGATTTTTTTTTTAAATAGAAATATATCCAGCAATCTCAAAATAAGAGTCTATCGAATGATCCTTCAGCCGGTTGTTATGTACGGGAGTGAGACTTGGACCTTAACATTACATGAGGAAAATGTATTAAACATGTGGGAAAGGAAAATCCTATGAAAAATATATGGTCCAACTAAATATGGACTGAATCTTTTGCGAATGAGGACGAATGAGGAACTGAAAACTCTATATGCAGCCCCAGATATTGTAACCAATATCTATCTATCTGTCCTGCCAAAAGGGGCAGAATAAGATGGCTAAGGCATTAGTAAAGAATGGAAGCAAATAGGCTCCTTAAGATGATGTTGGAGGAACAACCGGGAGGATAGAGGAGAGGAAGGCCTCGACTTCGTTGGCTGGAAGATGTGGAGGAAGATCTTCAGACTCTGGGTGTGAGAGAAAGGAGAAGGGCAGCTGAGGATATGACAGGGCAGCCATTAGATGATGGTGATGAAGATAATACAATATAAACTTATACTTCCAGATACATGTGTACAACCTTTTAACTTGCTGTAACAGTATAACTCAGTTGATTTCATTTTTTTTTAAATAACAAATATCAACGTCTATGGTTCAGTGAATACAAAACATTCTTTGATTTGATGAGGTATTTTTGCTATCAAAGATATCAATCCAACATCTCCTCATAAAATTGCTTCTAGATACACCATATTAATATAATAATGATGAGACAATAACAGCACATTTCATTGAGATTCTAGAGTACCCAGTTCAAAGTGAAGAATGTTCGATTACTGTTATAGTAACTAATTAGTTCTAAAAAATGAATCTTGACACTTCCACTCAGGTTTAGATAAGGTAAAAACCTCCAGGCAGTCTTGAACAGTAATGACAAAAGAACAATAAGCTTTAGGATTAATTTCTTCCACCTCTGACAGTTTCAGTAATAATAAAAATGCAAGTTTCATTACATCTATATGTATTGACTTTTCTTTACAAGACATAGGTAAAGAACTCCTTAAAAACTTATAATAAGTGTAATCACTACTAAACCTTAATTGACTAAGTGTAAATTTTAAAACAATTTTCAAGTAAGATTTATAAAATATATGAATATTTTTTAATTAAAAAGTATATATTAAAAAAACTGTACACATATAAGCGATATCCATACTATTATATAAAAGGACAAGCTATTTTTCGTTTGTGATCATTAACTACAAAAACTAATACTAATACTAAACCAATCGGTTTTAATCTGTACCAAATTTTAACTACATCATTTTTATAGTTTCAGAAAAGTTTAGCAATGATAAAATCTACTGATTTTAAAATAATTTGTAATTATAAAAAGCAATAATATGTGGATAACAGTGAATTTTGGAAATTGACCAATAGGTGGCGAGCACTCTTCTTTTATTCAGAGGTTACAAAGGTACAGTGTTATATAGAGCTTGAATTGATAATAAAATTTACAAATATTCAATTAAATTATTAAAAAAATATTTAAATATGAAATGTGGACCCCAGTGAAGTTTGAAATAAATCGACCGATATATGGTTGGCACTTTTCTGCAATAGAGTTTACAATGGTAAAAACCACTGAACCCATCTATACCAAATTTTGAATATATCATCATCTTCATAGTTCTAGGGAGGTTTAGCAATAATAAAATGTATAATGTTGAGTGACAGAAAACAGGTTCGCCATACTGTCATATACTTTTAGGGTTCGAAAATAAAATTCAACTAGATGAAGTCAATAAATTTATTTTTACCAAATAAAAATTATTACCAAATCAAAATGCTGATCTTTTGCTTTTTGATATTTTGTGTACATATATTTTTTATGTTCCTTTAGCTGTAAGCACGGATATTGCAGTCCATTATCAAAATTTTAATTGTCTCTGTACATCTGGATTATCAACTCATACATTAAAATTAATAATTGGATGTCTAATTATGCTTTTATGTAATCTTCAACCAGGTTGAAAATTACTACTGTAAGTGAAAATATCATTGAAGAAATAATGCTTAATTGCATTCTTCAATACAATATTTTTATCGATAAACAAATAAAATATCAATTACCTATTGGTTAAGTTACTTATGAGAGTAGGCGAATCCACAACATGGGTTGCTAGTACATATATAAATTTGTTAAGATAGTTTGGAATTAAAGATGTAAAAATAGATGTGTGAATAAAGCTAAAGTTCAATCTTGAAGGATGAAGTTCAATAAGGAATTTAAAATTATAATGGTAAACATTAAAAAAAATTATCAAAGAAAGAAGTGATAATATTATTGGTGTTATTGAGGCATGATGGCCTAGATCTAAGGTTTAAGGAGTGAACAAAGGAAGGGAAGGAATGTTTATTTAAAATATGGAAGGTTTGTATGAATTTGTATAGGAAAGTACACAAAAAATAATCCAATCTATAAGCCAGGAAAAATAATCTTAACTCATGTTAAGATCCCGAAACATCTGATTCCCCTAAATATTAGTTATGAAATAAAATCATTAACATTTACATTTTAACTAATTTCCAAAGAAAAATGGTCTAAGAAAACCTGGAATTAATCTGTTATTTTTTCACTATCACTTTACTTAGCATACCCTAGAGGTGTGCAACAGAATTCCAAAGTATTCCTTAAGGCATTAATATAATAAGAATCTTTTCAGTGTTATCCATAAAGAAACAGATTGAATATAAATGTTTTTATTAATCAATGGAGGAGATTAGTATCAGAAAAATCATGTATATGAGATAAAATTGATATCATATTTGGGAATGAATACTTTTTACACTAAATGTAACTTGTTTTATACTAAATAAATTACATAGAATCATAATTTTACTAAGCTCTTCAGCTCCTAATGCACAGTAGAGAATGCACCTCTTTTTTTTTTTTTTTTTACTTTAAAATGGTTAACTCATCAATCTATTAATTTAAAAGCTTTTCCCGCTCTCTTAAGTGGCTATAGAATGTGCTACAATCTGACTAAGCCACTAGACTGTATCAAGAACTATAACCTTCCAAAGTTCTAAATGAATTTCATGCAGCTCTTCTGAGAAGTTTAAAGTTTAAAAAAAAAATATTAAAAAAATGATCAAAAAGCATACTGTATTGTTATTCCCTTACCCAGGGCCGGAACTAGAAGATTTGTCAGGGAGGGCAAAGATCAGTTTGCCGCCTCCTTCCCCCACCCTACTACACCATTAAAATACAATACCTCCGTAGTTCAGTATAATAGAGTTTATAAATTATGAAGAAAAAAAAGAAATAATATTAAACAATATCTAATTGAGTTTGTATTGTAAGTTGGCAGTGTTTCTGATTGTTTCGCTACAGACTAAACCGTTGCTTCAAAAAAATAAAATAAATAGAAGACAAATTAAAAATATGTTTTATGTTCATTAACTATAACTTATTCATAAACAATCATGAGCTTTCTTTCAAAATACACAATACTAATAAATATTACAATTGTATAAATCTAATTAAATTTAGATTTATTTTTCACATAATTTCTTATTCTTTCCGAAAGAAATTATGATACCATTAAATGAAGCATTATATGAAGAAAACAAGTTTTCATTTACCATTATTTTTTCATATACCTGATATCCATTTATGTATCTTTTTTTTTTTTTTTATACTTTAATAATTTCTTTAATTATTTGATCAACAATAATTTAACTTTATTCTGAATTTGAATCAGAGCCATTGCAAAACAAAATGAGCATTTAAGTATCTGGTTTTATTAAATGAAATGTGACTTTAATATATTTAAAATGCGATATGAACAATAAAGTATTATGCATAATAAAATCTATACAAATTTTATCTTCAATTACAAATACTCAGTTAATATCATGCACTAGATAAATAAAAACCATTTGAATTCCCATATTATTTAAGGTAGGAGTTCAAGAGAAATAAAAACCCTGAAATACTTACTTGACATGCTTGGACATAATAAATCACTTAAAAGGTAAAAAGGAAATTGATAAATAAAATGATTATTCCATTCATTAATGTATTCAATATTCCATAACTTTACTTTATAAAAAAAAATTACATTAAAATAATGATTAAAAATTGTATATTGGGAAGACAGGTGGCATGATATTCATAAGTGATTCAGTGACCAATATCAAATAAAATTATTGAAATATAAAATTATCAATTTAGATATGGTTACTTATATGTAACAAAAATTTTGAATTGGATTAAAAATTTTATGCTTGAAAGTGAAAAAACAGAAGGTTAAACAACTGATTAACTTGTTTATAATTGTAATTATCAGTGGATTAATTTTGTTTTGAAAAGAAGACTTTAACTTATTCTTTAATTGACTAACTAAACTGATCATGATCAAATAATTTTCATTTTAAGCAATTTATTTAATTCTAAAAGCCAGTTAAACTGTATACTTTAAAATATATTGAAAATTTTAATACATCAGGGAAATTCAAATAACTAAATTATAAAAATAGTTAAAAGTAATATGAAAAAAAAAGTATTATAATGAATAAATAATGTGAATTTGTAGTTAGCACATATTTAAATATATTAATTTCCTTTATCAGGCTTTAATCATATGAGCAAGAGAAAAAAAAAAATAATAATATTTCTCATATTCAACATGTTTCAATTATAAATGTGATGACTTCAAAGATTCATTTATTTATAATAAACATAACTCCATCTCACTCAAAAACTTCTTATAAGTTTATCTGTACACAGCCATTTATTTTTAAATTAAGTGATATTTAGTATATTAGCATGAGTAGTAATTTTTAAATACAGACATAAAAGATGGTCCCAGTGTTAATTCTTGAACTAGTTTATTACAAATATACATCAGCTGTTTAATATGACAAACTTATGTTTGTCATACATAGCATTTAGTGATTTAATTTAAAGTGTAGCAATCTTATTTTTTATGGAAATGATAGAACAAAGTGTAATTACTATTAAGAAATACAATAATAAAACATTTTAGTAATCTATTACCTATTTGAACCATTAACAATTTTAATAGTGATTCACTAACTTTTCACAAGAGAAATTTTCACATTTTATTGTATCAAGCAATACCAACTTAACTACTGAAAATGCTAATACATTATATCAAAAAGTAATATAGGTGGATTGCATATTATAGGAATGTTTTTAATTAGTGAAATATATTGTAGAAAATATAATGACACTATTATTAGAAGTTAATTACTGTTTAATAGATTTTTGCAAAATAATTAGTAGCAGATTACATACGTACAAGTTGCTATTTACCATATCAATTAATAAATTAAAATTCAATAAGTGAATTTGTGAATAACTATTCAACACATTGCTTTAAAAATTACTATTTTAAACTAAATTTGAATATGATTTATGGTAGTTAAGATTGACACTTTTGGCGGCCATTGGGATAACCAGTAACTAGCAACAATCTGATGACCAATTCTATGTAAAGTGAGTCTTCAGCTGATTCGGATGTTTATAATATAATTTTCTACGTTTATTGTGTGCCTGTCCAGTATTTCTGCTCAGTAAGTTTCATTATAACGTATTGTATTATTAAATATATTTCAGTGCATTATTAAATACAGGCAATTCCATTATTCAAATTTTTGTGTTCCTGATTATATATGTAAATGATTGTTTTATTTTATTGGCTTATATAGAACATGCAATTAGTAACATAGTTGTGATCCATTTTCCGTTCGTAAAGTAGGTACTCCAATACTAGTTTATGTAGTGAAATTATAAAAATTTCTTATGCGTTTTCGAAATGAAAAAACGTTTATAGATTTTTTTGAGGACAAATATCATATTAAAAAATTGAACAATAGTTAAAGATTCCGAAACTGGATTTATCAGGTTTTTGGAACTAGAGTCAATTTCATCCTAATATTAATATCAATTCCCGCGCTAATATTTTAAAAATAAATTTATTGGTTGTAAATATGAACTTGAAAATCATTTTTAACTTAAATTTTAGGTTTTCAAATATGCGAGGTGTAAAGAATTGCTTACTTGACTTAAAAGTTCATTTTGAATTATGTGTATTTTAAAAATATAACATAGTTACGAGTTATTTTCAAGTTATGATTAACTTTCTAAATTAAACGATTCTTCAACATATTTATTTTAAAAATAAAGTGTACACACTCTGTCTTTTTAATACAGTTTTTCTTTCGGACTCATCATACTCATCGGTATATCATACCACCTATGCCATTAGGTAAAATAACAGTGCTTAGGATTTAAAGCTATGTGAATATTTGTTTACGTTGAGTTTTATAGGGGACATTAAAATTTACTTGTTCGCAGTATTTAATTTTATATTGATTTGCGTCCTTGATATAAAGTGTCTTGTTACACGTGGGATCTAAATTCTGAGTGGTTTTCATAAAATTTAAGGAACTCGTTTTTTTTATGTAGTTCTAATTTTAATACAAAGCCTGCGATCTATGCCTGGCCTTTAGTACTGATTGTGAGTTAGTTGCAATAAACGTCAACAGGTTGCGCTGCTATTTAGTTTAGGTGGAAAACAACATGTCTCCTTTTTCTTTAAATTAAATTAAATTGTTTGTTTAATTGTTAAATTATTATTTATATTAATATCTGTATATATTTTACACACACTTATTGGTTTCCCTGGTCGGAATTTATGAGGTGATTGCTTTTTTTTTTTAGTTTATTTATTCATTCTATTACAAATGGGCCTCGAATAAATCGAATAACACTTAATAAAATATTAATTTTTTTTTTTTAATTTGTAATGCCGACGTTTCAGACAGATTGGAAAACTTAGTTTCTGTTTACACCTGTCTGAAACCCTGATGAAGGCTTCCAATGCAAGTTGAAACGTTGGCATTACAATTTTAAAAACTTATTGTTTAATTAATGTGTATGTTTATGACTGCGTACCCCAACAATCTTCTTCTAATACTAAACAGACAACTATACCTCATTAATTATTTAATAATAGGAACAATCAAACGATCTCTCATTGACATGTTATTACATTTGGGTTACTTGTAACCTAAACATATGATAATAAACTCAAAGTGAAATGCGGGGAACAAGTGCAAAAGTTATTTGTAGCACAGAATTCCAAAATCAGCAAACATTTTTCACAGCTGGTCGATAAAGGTAAACATTTGAATGAAATAGGAAGCGGCTTCATTTTTTTTCAATGTGATAAAAATACTTTTGGGAGAAAACCTACCACCTTAATATAAACTGGTAGATAAACTATTTAAAAAAAAAAATCATGAGATTGTTCTTATCTGGTTTTGGAATTATTTATTCGTACACCTTATTTATTTTTTTGTCTGATTTATTTTTAAATGTCCCGCATACTGGACCATTCTAAATAAAATAAATAATGTTACATGGATGACCTAGATCTTATGTCTAACAAAGGTAGACCTTTCCTTCAACGTGAACAATGACTCCAAAAAATTATATTTAGTTTTTCTCCTGGTTCCTTGTAAGTGTTTGTTGTTGTAAACAATGTTCCGAGAAGCGAAAACAGATAAATGTTACAGGATATGGGGATCCCTTCCCTATTGGAACTAGTTGCCAGATAATAGATTTCGCTGAAGCTATTAGACTTATATTATTATATTATAGAGCGCGCTGATTGATCCTTACACTATTCTCGAAGAGGAACTTCAGTATCTATTGTGATAGCCTACTACTACAACGAAGAATGTCGATGGAAAACTATCGGACGCCAAGGCCCAGAACTCTATGGTCGCTAATTAGGTAGCCATTGTGGCGGTAGCCCCTCTTCCTCTTCCTGATATAGTAGAGTCCTATATGCTAAGTCACTGCACTCTAGATAGTCGTGTTTCTTTCCACTCGATATCAATATCGCATTGGATGGCTCTTAGTCAAGAAGCGTGAGCCTCTCGAGTTTATTCTTCCTTGAAATTCATATTGTTGCTCGGGTCCTTCGCATATCTGTTATGTTTATGTATAGCATTAATGTGTATTTGCATGTGATGACTAAGGCTTGGATTTATACGCCTCAAAAAACATCGGTGCCACATAACATGCCATAAAAAGTAATTAACTATTAGTCCAGTCAATAAGTGCTGAAATGGGGGATGTAGAGTGCATGAAATATGCGATAATTTTTGACTTCACAGCTTTGTTAGGAGTTAAACACACTAAAAGCCCCCGCCCTTGGGGATGGAAGAAAGTCCCATTTTTGGGGTTTTCGATTGTACTTCGAAAATGGTGGACTCTAGAAAAATATGTTTTTAATAAAAATTAAAGCTAATTTAATTTCCTATAAAATTTCTTATATACCGGAGGATTATCGGGAATTGATTGTGAAGCAAATTCGTGTGGATATGGAGTTTACTATGAAAGGAAAGGTATCTGGTTTGGTCTAAACCTGTAACATATGGAACAATAAGATCTATATGGATAAGTTTGCTTGTGAGGTGCATTGAGGATTTTACGAAAGAATTTGGATTGGAAGGATTGTTGGAGCCCCAAAGCTCAAATATGTCCTAATTGGTCTAATTACTGTCATGTAAATAAATCTTGTATAATTTATTGGGAGCTTTGAAGAGTGCTCTAATAACCAATCAGAGTAGCTAACAATTCTTAAGTACATGGAATTCTTACTTATAATGAATTATTAAAAATATTATATTTATTTTTAAAATGTCTTTAAACTATAACTACCGATGGGTACGTGACCCCCTCGGGGATGGAAGAAAGTGCCATTTTTGGGTTTTTCGATACTTCGAAAACGGTGGACTCTAGAAAAATATGTTTTTAATAAAAATTAAAGCTAATTTAATTCCCTATAAAATTTCTTATATACGGAGGATTATCGGGAATTGATTGTGAAGCAAATTCGAGTGGATGTGGAGTTTACTATGAAAGGAAAGGTATCTGGTTTGGTCTAAACCTGTAACATATGGAACAATAAGATCCATATGAATAAGTTTGCTTGTGAGGTGCATTGAGGATTTTACGAAAGAATTTGGATTGGAAGGATTGTTGGAGCCCCAAAGCTCAAATATGTCCAAAATGGTCTAATTACTGTCATGTAAATAAATCTTTTATAATTTATTGGGAGCTTTGAAGAGTGTTCTAATTACCAATCAGAGTAGCTAACAATTCTTAAGTACATGGAATTCTTACTTATAATGAATTATTAAACATATTATATTTATTTTTAAAATTTCTTTAAACTATAACTACCGATGGGTACGTGACCCACCGAACTGGAACAAACCCAACTTCTGATCTGAATATTACATAGTCACGTTCAGGTATGTCATCATTTTTTGACATTAAACCACAGATTGTTAGAAACGACATTTTTGATACAAGTCCTTGAAAATTCACTCGTTCATAGTCGCCATAATATATATTTTAAACGCTTCACTGTGCAGCTTGACGACTGGAGCAAAAGCCTCTACGCAATTATGTGAACGAAAAACCGTATAAAAACAGTAAGTACGTGTGAGCAATTACAGTATTGCGTTTATTTTCAGAAAGTGGATTTTCTATTCACGTAAATGTTCCCTATTACAGAAAGATATAATTTATTTAATTAGCATTGATAAATTATTTGTCACTGCTTTTATTATTTTTTAAATTGAAAATTATTTTCGAATGTTTAACATTCATCATCATCATCAGTTTTAAAAAATTATAGTTTAAAAAAACTCGGAAAACACGCTTTTACAGGAAACCTAAACAAAAGGCTAAGTATGGTGAACAATTTGCTGCTGACAGACCTGTTAATTTTTTGAGTTTAAGATTCGAAGCTAATTTCTCTGCTCTATTCGTGATTTTTTTGCAGTTTTAGCAGATTTTATCCAAAATCAACCAATTTTTTTTTTTTTTTTTTTTTTTTTTTTTTTTTTTTTTTTTTTTTTTTTTTTTTTTACATATCTTAGAGTGGGAATGGGCAAATTATTACTTTGAAAATCCTATCTTGCCCAAAAAGGAATGATCTACAACTGTTAGTATATAACATTTTTTTATTATATTAGCCATTTCTGCATTAAAGACTCTTAAACATGACCAAAACTAACCTTTTTATAAGTTGGCAAAATTTTTCGATGTTTGACAATCGATTGTGGCTAAACGTCTAAATCGAATTCAGCTTAAGGGATGTCTTCAGACGCACAATTTAATAAACTTTAATTTTGTAAATAAAACATTTTTCGATTTTTATATATGTTTTTTTTTTTTTTCAAAGTATGAAAAAAGTTCAAAAAGTTTGGTGTTTTTTTTTTTTTTTTTTTTTTTTTTCCCCCCCCCCCCCCCCCCCCCGAAACATTTTATGATGGTATGATATTCTCAGAGCCCACCTGGATCATATAAAAACGTAAAACCTACTACTTCACCTTTTGTAAGGCAGACCCCCATCTTGGGGGTAATCTAACTGTACTAAGTGAGAACATTAGAACAAAGTTGTGCAATTATTGTATTGTCATTGGTGTATTGAAGTGTGTGCAAATTTTCAAGTTAGATTGCTGGAAATTGGTGAAAATTACGATGCAAGATTCCGTTTCATACAGGTGAAGTTGATAAAAGCTTATTAAAAACACAAAATATTCAAAACATCAGCAGTTTGCTACACAGATTATATATATTAAATTGAAAAAATCTAAGTCAAGAAATCAAACATGTTCATACTAACCTATGGAGGCAAAATGGAAGGGCTTCTAAAATATATCAGCACCTAGAGAAGGTTACTTTAAAGAGACGTAATAAATAAATATTTTTAATTGTCCTATTCTAAATTTGTTTTCTGTTGAAACAGAAAAACTGACCAGCCATAGGGAAAACCTAAGGGACTTCCCATTTACCTGCCTAAAAATTCAGGGATCAAAAATATTTACCAAACTACCAGACTTCAACTTTCGTCTATTATTTAAAATGAAATGAAAAATAAATTAATTACATAAAGTTATTTGTTTAAATGAAAACAATAAATAGTTACAAAATGTTAAATAAATTGTATAATCAATTATGTGGATGGGAGTTTCTAATTTTCTCCTTCCTATAATCATCAAAGACAAAAATATTTTATATTTTAATTGTTTAAGAAAAGCTTTAATAGTGTCAAATACTTAAAATAAAATCTACACAAGAAGATCTCTAAGCCATCTTCTTTTCAAACCACTAGGAGGATTATCAGGAATTGAGTGGGAAGCAAGTTGAGAAACTAGTGGATTTGAGTGGTTTGAGCTAAATTAACAACATATAGAACATCAAGATCTTAATGGATAAGTTTATTAGAGACAGAGAAAGGAGCATTGAGGATATTTAGAAGGATTTTGCATTGTGAGGATTGGATACGGGATGAATTGGATGGTTTAGTAGATCCCCAAAGCTCTACTCCGTACTCCAAATAGGTCTTATCACAGTCATGTAGATGAGTCTTTTGTAATTTATTGGAAGCTTTGAACGTTTGTCTAGTAGATGTTAAAGTAGTCTGTAACGACGAGCAGTTTCTTGTCGTTTACTAGACAATCGTAAATGTTAAAGTAGTCTGTATTGGGAAAACATAACGATTTTTTTTTTATTTCGTGTTCCTTCCATAAGTGCTGACTAATTTTTAAATAGTTTTTATTTTTAAATTAACTCTTATGGGTTCAGAAATATAATTCATGATGTTTCTATGTTTTCAAAATGTATCCAGCGGCCGTGGAGGGGGGAATGTATTTGTAAAGTGGGTTTTTTGCAGAATCCAACAAAAAGCCAACAAGTCACCTACACTGTTACTTTTATTGACGAATATTAAAGGTTTAAATAATACAAAACTCATATTACGGTAGCTTCTTTATTGATGTAATAATTATAAAATAAATATAAAATAAAATACAACCAACTAATATTAATATTATAGAATTGGCCACTCCAGAATAACACATCTCCACCTAATAACCAAAGAGGCTCCTCCCAACTGTGAAATATGTGGCGATGTTTTATCAATAAACCATATGTTTACTGAATGCCCATACTAGGTATAGGTCATATTAATTCACACAGACACCACTGGGCAATGTTCAATCATTGTTTTGTTTATTTATTACTAACATTCTGGCCTTTTATCACTGACTTCTACCATAACAACAAAGTACTGAAGAAGAATTAAATAATAGTATAAAAGAGAACACAGTAGAAATTTAAAGAAAACTTATAACAGAGTGAAATACATCCCAACCCTTACAAGACAATTAATAAACAAATTAAATAATGAAAATTGAACATGAAACAATAATAAAATTAATAGCATTATAAGAAATACAGAAATCATGGACAAGTGGATTAAAAAAGATTTGATTTATAAAATAAACTGTAAAGATTGACAATAGAATGAATGGAATGGGTAATAAGAACCAAATTAAAAGGCCAGAATGTTAGTAATAAATAAACAAAACAATGATTGAACATCGGCCAGTGGTGTCAGTGTGAATTAATGCGATCATGTGAGAATATCACAGTGTAAGGTAAAAATTCAAATATTGTTAAATGTAATAGTAAAATAGTATGGAATTGTAAATATAACATAAATTATTGTAGAACCTGAAGATGGAGCAATTGAGCTATGAAACATATCGAAATGAATGAATAATGGGGTGTTATGCCTTTTAAAAAATGAATAACTTATATAATTCTCCATTATTGAAACAATTGATTATAAATAACAAAATTAAATACTTATGTAATTCATCTTTCCTCCTTGCTACTTATTTAATCTTTTAACCGCCTCATTTGGTTTGTCACTAACAAATACGTCTATATTTATATATTTTGTAAATCATTTCATAGAAAAAAACTAACAGAACAAGCCCGGAGTCGATCACTCCATTGATTGTAGTTAGAGATGAAAGGAAGTATGAGTGCAGTTGACGAATTCCCGGAATCAGTTAATACTGGAAAGCTCTTCCTACAAAAACATTAGCATCTGGCTCAGCAACTTCCGCTCCAGGTTATAAAATGAGAAAAGATAAGCAAGAGGTAAGCAGATGGTTAAACATGGATAGTACGGATGTAGGATATGAAATTTTAAGTGACAATGGAATTATAGAACAAGTGCTGAGTGCACAAAATGAATCTAGTGATGAAAAAAATGACGACGATGACGTTCCTAATTCTTCCACAATTCCATGCAAAGAAGTTGAGGAAATGTTAACTAAGTGCATTGAGTGGTTTCGAGCATAATTGTCTATCAGATATTTCACACCTGATGGGATGCGGCAAGTGTTTGGCTTTTTTTGTCATTTTCACTCAAGTCCAATGTGGATAATGTTCATCTATTGGTTTTTGTGTTCAATACATTGCAAAAAAAAATTACAATTATACAGTTTAAAATGTTTTTTGTTACTTTACCAGCAAAATTCTGTAATTCGTCATTTTCGTTAGTTCGTCACCCCCTCTCCCCCCACTCATGACGAATTATCGAGTTTCTACTGTAAATAAAACTACTAAGCCGTTAAAAAGGATTTATTTGGTCTGCGTTATAATTATATTTTCAATTCGACCTTTTCCAATATAAACAATATTGTTTACTGCCTTTGGGATAGGGATTGTCTTTTAACCCAGCCACAGCTAAACGTTTAAAGAAATATCTTAAAATGTTGAGTGTTAAAATTCAAATTCGGTTAATTTTATTATATGAATTCAAACTTGGCTTGAAGGTAACCAAGGCTGCTAGGAAAATTTGATCCGTGTTTGATGAGAAGCTACACTCTAAGCGTAAAGCTCAATTTTGTTTTCCAAAATTTCGTCAAGGCGATGAAACGGTTGAATATGATGCTCGTTCTGGAAGACCTCAAGTAGCCAAAGAATAGGAAATTGGTTAATTAATTGATTCGGATCCACGTCAAACATGTGCGAAAATATGTAAAAAAAAAAAACAGTTAAATATTTCACAAGTAACAGGCTCGAGATACACCAAATAGGAAAAATAAAAATAAAAATTTTCTTTGAATAATTGGGTCCCTCACTAGTTATCATAAGCTAATAAGAGGCCACATACTGAAAAAATTATGAAGGATAGAAATGGAAATCGGATGGGAAACATTGCCCCATCTATTCTACCATATTGCTAGCAAATCCAAGGCTATTGTGTTGGGCTCTAGGGTCCTTCTTAACTCCCTACCTGGAATCCCTAATTTCTCCATAGACTCCAATCCCATAAACTTCCACTATTCCGTTACGAACCTCGGCATTATCTTTGACCAAACCCTTTCCTGGAAAGATCATATTTCCCTTATTATCCGCCGAACAATTTCCACTCTTCGACTCCTAAACCGCTCCCGTAAATTCCTCCCTCAATCAACTCGTCAACTATTAATTTCTTCCCTCATATTCCCCCATTTCGATTTTGGTAGTGTGGTGTACGGAGGCCTCTCTGCATCTCAGGACGCAAGATTGAAGAAGCTCATGAACTGTTGCCTGAGATTCGTTCTAGGGATATCACGTTACGACCTTGTATCTCACCACTACACAAGATTAAAATGGTTATTTCCCTCCTTCCGAAGACAATACTTCCTTGGTTCGTTCCTTTACAAATCACTTTCCTCTCAGTCACCTCCATATATCCTGAAAGCATTAAGATTAAAATCATCTGTGAGTTCCCGCAAAACCAGATCCCGTTCCTCAGACCTCTACCTAACTTCCTTTAACACAACATCCTTCAAACGTTCCTTTATTTCTAGAGCTTCGAACTTCTGGAACTCCCTCCCTTCCATCATTCGCCATTCCTCCACTCATAATAGCTTCAAATCCCGACTTTTCGTTTACTTATTAGAAACTCAATCTAATAGTCATATCAATGAAGAAAATATTTTTTAAAATGAAATATGAATATTCAAAGTATACTATTGATTTTGGTACAGAATTATTTTAATACTATTACGCTAAATTTGTATAATTGGTTTCAGCATAATTATATTATTTTATCAGACAAGATACATTATTTTTCCGTATAATTTAT
The DNA here is from genome assembly GCA_003667255.2 of Euschistus heros. Taxonomy (NCBI): domain Eukaryota; kingdom Metazoa; phylum Arthropoda; class Insecta; order Hemiptera; family Pentatomidae; genus Euschistus; species Euschistus heros. The sequence goes on along the minus strand of RCWM02000478.1, from coordinate 305,049 downwards.
ATTTCTTAGCTTTGTCTACTGTATTTTTTCATTGAATATTTTTTGGCTTTTTCCTAATTTGTTTTTGTAGCTAATTTTAAATTTCTAACTTTAAGATGTAATTTGTTTTCCATGTGATATTTTAAAACATGTATTATTAATTTTATTACTTTATGTTGTAATTTAAATTTCTTTCAACTCCTTAATTTAATTTTAATTGTATTTCCTTGCCTTTATCATATTTCTAAATTATAGATACGGCAGCTAGGCCGCCAAAAATTGTACATTATAATTATTCTTAAGGGGCAATGGCCCCAGAATAAAATGTATTTTTCATTTCATTTCATTTCATTTCATATTCTACCTACCTTTCACACACTGATTATCACTTTTTTAGATCTCTGCATATTGTCTCCGGCAGAAATGTTTTGATAACCAGCAGGGCCTAGAATTGGAATTATATCAGTTATTTACAAGCAAAGATCAATAATTTTATAAAAACGGTATTTAGGATCTTTCACCACAGTGGGTTAAAGTTATTAGTTGTAATGTGGATTATTTTAATGTATAATCCATTGAATTTCTTAAATATTAAAAAAAAACTTTTGAAACGACCTGGTACTTCTGATTTCTCTTGACATTCTCTAGCTCAGGTTAGAGATGGTTAAATTTACAAAAATGATTCAATGGTTGTTATGCGACTATACGAACCATCATTAATAGATGTATGGTGGTTTGTGGGGCTAAATAACAGTTAGATGAGAATTATTTTTTGTCTTTTATCTCTTTAAGGTAAGGGGATACCTGTTTGATGTGCCTTTGTTTTTCTAATATGGCAATGTGTGGGTTTATGTCAGTGTTGTCTGCTAAAGGAAGGTTGGTTATGGCCGATTCTTATAAGGTAGAAAATTCTACGGGTGTGGTCGTCTTTCAACTGTCTTTGGAGTCATTTTTTTAGTATGACGTAATGCAATAATTTGAAGCTATATAATTAAAATAAAACAAAATATTCAATATAATATTTGGACTTTGACAGGAGGTATAAAGAGTTTTAGTTTTGGTTGGCAGCATTGTACAAAATTGTTATTTTTTAAATTAAATTACCCTGGTTCTCCTTCTCTTATGATTGACAAAAGAAGACCTAGAACCTACACTCCAGACCAAAAGTTTGGATACAGTTACTCACATTCAAATTCACTTTTATTCAACAAGATTCTATTCCTTTCTTAGGATTTTTCCTTAATTTACTATCTAATATTAATATAAGATCATATTACAAATGATAAATAGAATAATTTGCCCGATTTAACATAATTATATTATTGATAAAGTATTAAAGGGATACACGCAATAGTCCAGATATATTGTGAGGTCGATAAGGTACAATTCTTTATGCTATTTTTAATTCTTTATGTATTTAAAAAAAAAATATATATATATTTATTGTTATTTGCAACTGATGCAATATACACACAATATACAAGTAACTTTGATGAAAATAATTATATTGACATGTAAATAACAACTCACTATTAGAACTTCAATAAAAGTTCTAGATTGGAAGGTCTCTAGGCCATCTTCTTTTCAGACGCCTCGGAGGATTATCGGGAATGGAGTGGGAAGCAAGTAGTGAAACTAGTGGATTTGAGTGGTTATGGAGTTTGCTATGAAATAGGTGTGTGGTTTGGGCTAAATCAGCAACATATTGAACATTTAGATTTTTATGAATAAGTTTATTGGTGACTAAGTAAGGAGCATTGAGAATTTTTCGAAGAATTTTGGATAGTAAGGATTGGATACGAGATGAATTGGATTGTTTAGTGGAGCCCCAAAGCTCAACTCCTTACGTCCAAATAGGTCTAATTACAGTCATGTGTATGAGTATTTTTTATTTAATTGGGAGCTTTGAACGTTTGTCTAGTAAATGTTGAAATAGTCTGCAACGACGGGGCTGTGGTTCTAAAAATGTAGCTTCAATATAGATTATAAACGGTGGGTTCTAGCAACAAATGTTATATTACACAATTTTTGTTTTCAATTAAATTTCTGACGAGGAAACTGTCGTCAAATTTTTGATCAGAGCAACACCAGCAGAGTTGGAGCATGTCAAAATGTTATATTTTTGAATGTGGAAAAAACGTTACAGCGAAAAAGACCTATCTATGTCAAAAATATGAATGTAAAGTAGGTATTAAAGGATGGAACAGTGTATATTGCAGAATATATTTAATAACTATTTATAACCCTTAGCTTAACAATAGATATTGTATGTACATTGAGCGCACCCGAGTCTTTGTCTTTTTTTAATTCAAAAGAAGGTGGCAGGAACTAGGTATAGACCCAGAAGGGGTTTACTCTCCATTGTCTGCAAGTTGTTGCAATTTCCTTATTTATTTTTGACTAACCTTTAATATAATAATGGTCTGACCAAAAAATAAAAAAATAATCACACAAGAAGACATCGTTGAATAGGGTCAATTATTTAACTCTTTAGATGGGCTTGAGGTGGTTTGTCAGTTGTGTCTTTTGAAAATTAATGGAAAATAAAAGTAATTTGTGGTTATTGCTTCCACCTAAACAACCTTTAGTTAAGTTACCTCCTTAGTAATCACTTAAATAAAATTATCCTTTGCACTTCTATTCAATAATAATATGATACATTCCCTAGGAACTCAAAACTAATAGTTCATCTATTTAGTTTTGGGTTTAATTTGTACAATTTCGTATAGATATGCCGTTAGATTAAACGTTTCGTCGTAAACCTACGACTTCCTGTTCAGCAGTATCCTTTAATAATATTCTTGACCCCTGTTGAAAAGATTTACCTTGGACTTCAAATGGACAAACGTTTAACTAGGAATCCACACACGAGACCAAACCGACAGAAAACTGCTCGTCGTTTTCGAATTCTTCAACATTTACTTGATAAACGTTAAAAATTACCGATTTACTAAAAAAAGACTCATTTTCATGAAAGTTATCAGACCTATTCGGAAACATGGAGTTGAGCTTTGGGGCTCCACTAAACAATCTAATACATTCCTTATCTAATCCTTACAAATCCAAAATCCTTCAAAGAATTCTTAATGCTCATTTATTTATCACAAATAAACTTATCCATAAAGACCTTAATGTACCATATGTTGCTGATTTAGCCCAAATCCCGATACCTGAGGAGGTAACTTTCAAAAACGTGTTTTGTCGCAAAAAATGCTTTTTTTTTAGTTTTTGGTATCACTTGATTACTTTTTGGTGACAAAGTAAGGAGCATTGGGAATTTTTCGGATGATTTTGGATTGTAAGGATTAAATATTGTTTAGTTTGTTATTGTTTAGTGGAGCCCCAAAGCTCAAATCCATGTATATGAGTTTTATAATTAATTAAGAGCTTTGAACGTTTGTCTAGTATATGTTGAAGTAGTCGGTAACGACGGGCAGTTGTATTCCAGGCAGTCTTTTGTCCATATTTAAAATTAAAAATGCTAATTTTAGGAGTAAAGAATATTTCTGATCCTTGTTGTAATGTGTTTTCTTAGATGCTATAAGTTTAATTAGGAATGTTATGTTTCTGAAGGGTAATTATATCTCATAATATACGTTTTTTGTTATTGCTGAAAAGTGGGATTACTGTGACAAAACACGTTTTGAAAGTTACCTCCTCACCTATCCTTTCAAAGGAAACTCCATAACCATTCAAATCCACTCGTATCTCAACTTGCTTCCCATTCTATTCCTGACAATCCTCCAAGGTGTCTGAAAAGAAGGTGGCCGAGAGACCTTCTAATCTAGAATGTTTTATTGAAGTGCTACTAGTGGGTAGTTCTTTACATGTTATTGACAAGACATTTATTTTCATTTTCATTTCATTTTATGTTATTGATAAGCCATCATTTCCTCAAGTTTACTTATTGTATATATGTATACATACAGTTGTAATCATTAATAAATTGTTATAATTTTTTTTTTTTTTAATCGTTCGCATATACTCTTGCCACTTTTTATAAATTTATACCTATCTGTAGAACTAATGTACTAATATATAAATTAGTTTTGTTCGACATTATTATTTTCATCTATAGATAACTTGTTAATTATTTAAGTATTTAGTTAACCTTTGATAAATATTATATTGATAAAGGATATTATATAATGAAACATTAGACGCCTGTTAGATTATACATCTTACTAACAGCCTTTTCCATCAAAAACTGTCATACAGTACAAGACTTGAGCCGTGTTGGGAATGATAATGGTAACGACGTCTAACCATGTATGGTATACCAAGTGTTGGATTACGGAAAGGTAATGTATACCATCTGGTATAGCAGGGCAAGGTTAACATCTTAACATCTAAAGCTTCCATAGTGAATTAACCAAATAAAAAAAGTTAGAACAAATAAAAAATTAACTATAAACAAAAGACGATAAAAACGTGCATAATGTCTTGGAAATTAGTTAGTTTTATGGTTATTTGTGGGTGTTTTCCATAAAACTGACTACACGGTCACATTCAAAAATACCTCCACCATTAATAAATTGTTTACCAAAACCAAAGATACGGATAAGTTAGAGTTACAGTCTAATATTGTTTATGAAATTCCGTGTGAAGATAGTTGTGGTAAGTCTTATTTTGGTACATCGGAACAATATCTTAAACGACGAGTGTATCAACATAAATACAGTTGCACGTCTATAAATAAAAACCCGAACAAACCTGACCAAACAGCTCTCACCACACATTACAGGCAAACAAAACATACTTTTAAATTTGATTTCCCCAAAATTATTCACCATGAACAAAATAATTTTAAAAGAAATATTAAAGAAATGATAACCATAGAAAAATTTAAAAACCGCGCAATAAACAAAAAATCAGACGTTTTAAATCTTAACACCTGTTATTCCAACTTAATACATTCAGACCAATAATATACATTTACATTTATATACATCATACAAACCATGCTTCCATTTATTAGTATATTACACTGAAATATTTTTGTACCTGCATCTTTGGGAATACCCACACAGTCCTTTTAACTTAATTTTTAAGAAATAGGGTTTTCCCCACTAACCCTTGTTAACTGTCTGTTTAAACTCACTCCCCTAGGTTAGTTGTGTACTAGAATTGTTAGTCTATTCATATCCACCAGTAACATTGTAAGTAGCTTCATACTCCTCTATATTCTGTAATTATATATATTTGTATTACCCTACACATGTTGTTATATACCTACCTGTACTGTAGCTAACTTTATGTTTTGAAATAAATTGTATAACTTATATAATTTTTATTGTAACCTGTTTTTTTCACTGTAGGGCATGATTATGAGAACAATATAGTCTCGAAACGTCGCCAAAATAGTTGATTTTTTATTTTATGACTGAACCTCAAGAACCTTACTAAACATTTAATAGTAACAGTCAAGAAATTTATCCATATATATATATATATATATATATATATATATATATATATATATATATATGTAAATTCACATCTAGTGGATATATGTGAAACTAGCAGCCCCAGTCGCGACGTTCATAAGAAAAGAACTGAATAATGTTAACTGATGATCGAAATTTTATTTGTTTATCGATAAAATATTTGGAATGAAGTATGCAAATGAGCGTTATTTCTTCAATGATATTTTTACTTATAGCAGTAATTTTAAACCTGATTTAATTAGCACTGATTTGGTGTTTGATGAATACGTTAATGCTTAATGAACAGATCCGCTACCTAGGACTCCGTGGACAAAACCCACATACAAGAATAAAACGACAAGAAACTGCTCGTCATTTTCGATATCTTCAACATTTACTAGACGAACGTCCAAACCTTCCGATTTAATACGAAAGACCCATTTACATGACAGTCATCAGACCTATTTGGACATATGGAGTTCATCTTTTGGGCTCAACTTACATTTTAATTCTTCCCGTAACCTATCCTTGCAATTCAAAATCCTTTGAAAAATCCTCAATGCTCCTTACTTTGTGACTAATAAATTTATCCATAAAGACCTTAAAGTTCCTTATGTTGCTGATTTGGCCTAATCCAGATAGCTATCCTGTGATAGTAAGCTCCATAACCACTCCAATCCACTAGTCTCCCAACTTGCTTCCCACCCCATTTCTGATAATCCTCCGAGGCGTCTAAGTTGGCCTAGAGACCTTGAAGTGCTACTAGTGAGTTGTTATTTACATGCCATTGTATTCAGTTTTAACACATTTACTTGATGTATATATTTTGTACAGTTTTATATTTCAAAAAATAAATATTAAATAGAATAAAAAAAAATTGAATGTATAAATTGGTAATCCAGATGGGCAGAGACCATTAAGAAACACTTACGGATACTGGACTGCATTATCAGTGCTTACAATAACTATATGCCCGTGAATCACATTTTTGCACAAAATATCAGTATTTTAATTTGGTAATAATTTGTATTCGGCAGAAATAATTTTATTGATCTCATTTGGTTGGATTTTAATTTCTAAACATAGAAGTATATGAAAGTGTGACAAACCTTGTTTCTGCCACTCAACACTTTTATATAAACTGTAATATTCGTCAAAGTATATATGTTTTCGAATAATACTTATAAATATATAAAGAATTTATAATTACTCTGACATAACCATCAGTGATTAAAGAGATAATACAAATAGTTTTAATTAATTAATCTAAATTAAACATATGGCGGTCGTTTAACATTTAAGCAATTTAATGTTTAATGGTTCATAAACGAACATTATGAATCAACATAGTCCATAATTGTAATGATATCTAATTTAATGGTTAACCTAATTACAACTATTTAAATAGCTATGTTTACAGTAACGTTTTTTGCTCACACACTAACTATTTATCGCCATTAGCTCACTGGTTTCTATTGTTTTTCTTTCACATCTGTTTTTTAACTCTTTATGAACAAAACACTCTCTCCCATATGATCAAGCGCATTCGCTGTCATTACGCCAGTCACTAAGCATTACACATTGTACATTTAAATAATTATCATTGTAAATTTTGTTTTTTGTTATTTTAAACAAGTTTTGTTTTCAAGTAACGTTTTTTTAAACGTTATAAATATAATAAATACATTGCATTATTCTGTTGTTTCAGGCAATCAAAAGAAACCTTTGAAACACAGCCAGGGAACGAGACGTGACTCGCAATGTACCGAGGAATCAGCAGGTATGTAATCAATGTATCGATTATTGTAATACTTCGATTAATAAAATGAATATTTGCAAGGACTCTGTAATTGCCTGCTAGTTCGGTATGCAGCTAGCTCGATGGCAGGAGCAACGTCACATTGCGAAATGTTAAAAGGACGGAATACCCAGTCTCCTTCCTGGTCGAGAAGAATTTTTTTTTCTAATAATCCTGTGGAGGTTACCAGCTTTTGTACATAAGTTTGTTATTTAATTATTTCTGCATTAACGTGATAATAATAAATAGAGATGGGCTTGATCATTGCTTCCGATGCGATTCGGGTGACATCGGCAATGTACGAATCACTTCGGTTATACCTTTATCGCCGTGCGGACAGGTTTTTATTTTTGTTACTGTTGTTACATATACTTATGTACATGTTTTTACGGGGACTTAATCGGTTTCAAGAGTGTAACAGTCCGTCAACTCAACCGAAACTAATTGTTCGATCCAAATTTTCCATCTGAACTCTGGTTTAATTTAATGCCCTTTATATGAAATTTCGATCAAGTCCCGTTAAATACTCCTTTACTGTTTTGAAATCTAAGTTTTTTTTTTTCACATTTTTCCATTATAACTAAAACTATTTGTCCGATCTGAAATTCCTTTTCTTAACTGAAATCTGGTTAGATTTACTAACAGGCCCTTTGTAAGACATTCTGATTAGGTGCCGTTATACACCCAAGGCACTCCACTGAAAATGCCAAAATCGTCATATTTTATTAATCGATAATTGTCGAAAATAAAATAATTTTTACTTCACTTTTTGTCAAACATTTGCTTCTAACACCAGAAACGCATATATAAAATTAAAGTAAATTTAATGCTCTACAATTTTGATTTTTTCTAAGAAAGGACCGTGAAGGTGCTAGAAGGATATGTTTGACAAAAAGTGATTAAAAAAAAATTCTTTTTTTTTGAAAATTAACGATTTTCAATAGTGTATATCACGGAAACTGTTGGAAGTTCGACAAATTTTTATATAAACAATTTTATAGGATATTTAATTAGCTTTAACTTTTATTTGAAACATCTTTTAGAGTCCACCGTTTTTGAGATATACTCGAAATCTCAAAAATGGGACCTTCTCCTTTCCCTTACCGTACGCTCTCACCCCCAAGGGGCGGGGACTTTTAGTATGTTTACCTTCTAACTACTCCTAACGAAGCCCTGAGTTCAAAAATAATCGCATATTTCATGCACTCTACGCCCCTCATTTTATTATTCATTAATGTGGAATATCTTATTAATAATCGTAAACTCCAAAAATATATTCAAATATCAAATATATTTACTTATAAATATAAATACTTCATTCAGGACTTTATTTGAATTTTTTTCCGAATCTTAGACAATATATCTTTTTATGTTATTTTTTTTATTTTTATTGTTATCACCCTTCCTAGCCTTTGCAAGTATACGGGGTTTTGGCAGCAGCGGGTTCAGCATATTGGATTTATGTATGCCGCTACTGCCAATAAAACTCTTTATATTTCAAATTAACTCTATATTATATACAGAGCTTTTATGAGGCCAAATATATTTGGGGGTATAATCCTCTGGTGCGGTCCGGCCATGCATAAGCACGCCTTAGCGACCGCACCTTTATCCTTCCGGACGGTAAGCCCGTTCCAGCCCTTTTTCCATTGGTTAATGGATTGAATTTGATCCCTAAGTATGTTAACTCCTCACCTGGTCGAATCCTCACTCCTGCTATGTGGTAGGGTGAGCCCTATCCGTGGAGCCCTTAATGAGTATGGCCTGGGTCTTGGCTACCGCCATACTCAACTTCTTCCTCGCACACAATTCTCCTACAAAACTGGCGCTCCTTTCCGCTTCGGTCTTGAGTCTGACTCTGCTATCTGCGGCCACGATGGCTGCCAAGTCGTCTACGTAGGCCGTGGCAAGGAACCCTCTTTCCTCTTGTTCCCCCAGCAATTAATCAAACACCAACTTCCACAGGGCTGGGCCAAGGACCGAACCCTGTGGACATCCTCCCTCTACCTCTTAGTAGCCACCTCTTATCTTCACGCTTCGCACAGGCAGCTACTTATGAGGGAGCATAGGTTGCTAGGGGCGTCGAACATCTGCAGTTGCTGGAGCACGCTCGGCCACCATACGCTATCAAATGCACCATACATCTTGAAGGAGATGTCGAATAATAATAACATTAAATACTTCTCCTCCCTTCCCTCAGCATCCTGGCGCAGTCTCAGCAACGCATCTGTAGTTCCCCTGCCACGGGTCGAGCCGAACTGCCCTGGATGACTCGCTGCATGGAGGACCGGTCTTAGGCTGGTAACAATTAGTTGCTCCACGACTATACTTACAACTGGGTTTATTTTTGGCGCCCAAACAGGGACTCGAACCCTGGATCCCCCCATTGCTGGATCGTTATAATTGTTTTTGAATGCAACCGTGTTTAGAAAAAGTAAAAGTAATATTTAACTACCTTTATAAGGAAATTAAAAAAATATTTTTTTTTTTTTCTGTCTTGGCTGATTATTTTATACAGTGAGACGAAACAAACCTTAATCACACCTATGTCCAAATGAAGTCATTTCTTTTTCGAGGCAAAGGTACCACCGATATCTTACACTGAGTAAATACCAGTCCTCATCACAACTTCGATTTTTTTTCACAATTAATTACGCGTTGCTCTCCTTGATACCTACCTTGACAAGCTTTCAGATATTTTTTAGATAAAGCTGCCAATCTCGATCTTAAATGTTATTTTACAGAATTTTTCAATAATTATCAGCAATAGCTTAGCATAATAGTTTATTTATAATGATTAATTTAAAGTAACTAAAACTAACTTGAGGTACACAATGATGGCATAGAAGGATCAATACAATAAGAATTCATAAATTCTGAATTTTCTTATTCGAAGACTAATTTGGAATGCTAAACATTCACCTTCAGTTATAAAAAAAAAAAAAAAAAATTCAAAACATCAACACTTTTCTATATAAATTATGTATACCTTTTCCAGAATTGGTTAATAATTTTCCAGTCATATTTAATCCGTTTCCACATATATATAATATTTTCCAGCTGTATTTAATCTTTTCAAGTTTCGCATTCATATTTACATTTTCCAATTGCTTTTCAATTTCTTCCATTTTATTTTAAACTTTCACTCTTTTCGATATATTTTTAATCTTATCCCATTTAGGTTATACCATTGAACCATCCAAAATAAAATTGAAAAATGTATGAGCACTTAGTATTATTACTTTCTTAATTTGTGAATTATAATAAAATGAATACATTAAATGAACTAGAATATATTAAAAGATTATTATTAACTAGTTTAATAGAAATGCATAAAAAATATATTATTGGAATATAAAAAAATAATTGAAAATAAAGTAGAGTATTTTCGCCCTTGTAATTACTTTTCTCTTATGACTTAATACTTGGAATGCTATAAAGGCCATTCGAATCAATAATAGCTTGAAGATGTGAGGGAATTAAATGTGTGAGGTTCTTAATAAAATTTAGGTTAATTCGTTCCCATTCTTCTTTATATATTCTTTCTCAGTTTTTCATTCCACCGTTGGAAAATAGTCTTCCTACTATCTGATCCAAACAAATTAAATTTATTTTCATTTTTTTTCTTCCTTTCTTCATTCACACCAGTCAATTATAATATAGACAGGCAGTGAATCTGTTTAGTACAAACTGTTTAATACATACAAGCATGAGGGAAGCAGAACCCAACGGTACCTTCTCCTTTCTTGATTTATTTTTGTTTATTTCAGACTACTTCAAAATTTACTAGACAGATGTTCAAAGCTCCCAATTAATTACAAAAGACTCATATACATGACTGTGATTAAACCTATTTGGACGTACGGAGTTGAGCTTTGGGGCTCCACTAAACCATCCAATCCATCTCGTATTCAATCCTTACAATCCAAAATCCTTCGTAAAATCCTCAATGCGCCTTACTTTGTCACCAATAAACTTATCTATAAAGATCTTAATGTTCCATATGTTGCTGATTTAACCCAAACCATATACCAATTCTTTCATAGGAAGCTACATAACCACTCAAATCCCCTAATTTCTCAACTTGCTTCCCACACTATTCGTGATAATCCTCCGAGGCGTCTGAAAAGAAGATGGCCCAGAGACCTTCTAGTGTAGAATTTTTATCAAAGTGCTACTGATGGGTAGTACTTTTCATGTTTGGTCACGTTATTGTAATAGTTAACAGCACATTTAGTTGATGTATAAATTTTTTACAGTTGTAAATTTCAATAAATTGTTATTAAAAAAAAAAAAAAAAAAAAAAGTTTCAAGTACTCTGCTCCATATGTTGTTATCCACGATAGTATGGGACAACTGTACTTTTTTATGCATGCTAATTTTCGAACCATAAAATGCAGTTCAATTTTAGAATTGACGTTTTCCCCCGATAAATTCTGTTTTGGTTATCTTTTCCGATTAGAACCTCATGTGATATGTACGTTCCAAATAGACAACAATCAAAAATTAACTTCAAGATTAAAGCTACACGTACAAACTTGAATTAAAAAGTAAACAAAAACTTATTAATTACTTCAAAACAAAGAGCATTAAAGGGCAATCAACGAAATTATCGATACTTATATACCTGTTCACAATTTATGATCAGTTATTTGTGAAGTCGGAGGTACACACACGTGTTTGCCTGCATTCCTCTTGCCTCGGCGAATGTGTACTGACGGCATTAGAATCAGCAGCTTTTTTTCGAATTCTGTTTGTTTCGGTTGGCACCAGCTCCAAAAATAACTGATCATAAATTGTGAATAGGTATATAAGCATCGATAATTTTGTTAATTTTCCTTTAATGCTCTTTGTTTCGAAATAATTACAAATTATTTTGTTTACTTTTAATCTTGAAGTCGGTTTTTTTTTTTCTAAAAATTAATTATATTTTATAATTTTTAGTGGTGAGTGATTTTTGTTTAGATATGTTAATTATTTGTGTAAATAATTTAGATTTAGTCACCATGGTGTAACCATGGTGTGGGAGGTTATAAAACGATGTTTTCCGACTGTTGATTTTTTTTTTTTTTTATTAATTTTCTTAGTTGATTTTTTCTAAAAAGCGCTGAGTTGATTTCAATAAAATTCTTATAGAAACCATCTCTGAATTATGCCTACCCATAAAAAAAAAAATGAAAGAAAATCATTGAGATCGATTCATAAATGACGGAATAAACGCGTAACAAACATACAAAACAAAAGAATAAATAAAAAAAATAAAATACAGTCGAATTGAGAACCTCCTCCTTATTGAAGTCGGTTAATAATTGCTCATTATTAATTTTTCATAGTCGACTTAAAGATCATGGGGCTTTTCTCCTAAACCCAAGTATTCGGTTTTGTTATTACTGATGTTTTAATGTCATATATGTAATGCCTTCTACATCGTTTGATATTAATACTTGGTTTTCGGCAAAGAGTATTATTATCCTTATGCAATAAATTTTTCTTAAAGTACCATTAACTATTCGTTTACCATCAATTATTCCTAGAAAACTATGTTTTCTATTTCATAAAACCACATTTATCTTCTGAGAGTTTCCCTGTATAAATATTATTTGTGGATACCATTATGCCTGGAATATCTTTTGTATGTTTGTGGTTTTAGAATGAACTAAGCGGCGTATTTATTTGTCTAGAGATACCGTCCAATCATCTGTTCTATGAATTATTCATTGGCTCAATTTTTCTCTAAAACACTTAGTTTGATATATGTTCAGGCGTTTTCTTTGTTAGTCCTGAAATGATTTCTTCGTACCTGCATTTTGTATTATTCTCGTCAGTCTAAATCAGTATATCTTCGAACAAACTGAAGCATACTTTGCAAAAAAAAAAAAAAAAAAAATTAAGAAAATTCCCTATTAAAAGAAATCGGAAACTACGATAAAAATTCCCTCAAAAGATACACGCACAAAATAACTAAACACGTACTCTTAACATAAACACAACATGTATGCTAGTTATTATATATTTATTATTTATATTTATAATTATTATTTTTGTGTTTAATATTATTTATATATATTATGTATTTATTTTTTCATATCTTTTTTTTATTTTATGATGGTTTTTTTCCCTTTATTTTTCCTACTATTCACAGATAATCTTTAAGGTGTAAAACTATTTACTAAAGCAAAAAATTATGTTAATCATGTAGAGGACGTTAAACTGGCACATGTATACTAAAAATGATTTGTTATTGTAAATATGTGATTAAAGCCTTATTAATATTATAAGTAATTTTTATTAAACATTGTTTTGAGAACCGTAGTTCTTTAGTACGGGTTATTAGAATAAACCAAATCTTCTGAGATTTGTTTCTAGGTATATTGATTGCTATTTCGCTACACAGTTTGGGGGTTTATTGATATTTTGCAAATACTAATATAAATCATGTAGCTAGTGACCTATGTAGACTAGAATCTATAGAGCAAAAGGTGTTAGAACGGGCACTGGTGAAACTACGGAGACCCCTCCCTCCTGGCTAAGGGAGATATTGAAGACTAGAGGCGAGGACTGTCTATGGAGCTATTTGCTAATATAAGGCCCAATTCACACAGAACAGACGTGGCGCTTTTTTCTCTTCCTCGTTTGTCCTATTAAAAAAAGTCCTATTACCAATTTAATTTTTGTTGGGGGATGGCGGGTTTTTTGGGAAAATCAGTCGAGTTTTTTATGTCCGATTCACCCCCTCCCTTCTCCCCCAAAAAGTAAATCAGTGATGTTTCACCCCTATGAAATTGTTGGTCCATAGTTATGTAACTCCAATATCAAATTTTACAAAAATCGGTTGTTTTTATGTCCGATTCACCCCCTCCCCCCCCCCTCCCAAAAAAAAAAAAAAAAATCAGTGATGTCTCACCCCTATTAATTGTTGGTATATATGTATTTAACTCCAATATCAAATTTAAGTAATGTTGTTTTTATGTCTGATTCACCCCTTACCCCAAAAAAAGAATGCCAAAAGCCTATAAAGAAAAAAGAAAAAAATCTCGTGGCAAGAAACTGGCGTGCCACTTCTTGTACGCCACGGGAGACCGCAAAGAGACGTGGCGAGGGCGTGGCGCGGACTTTAGTCTCTTCCGCGCCTCTCCAATTAAACAAACCTTCCAATTCACACAGAACGGACGTGGCGGAGACGTGGTGAGGGGCCCCCTCTACAAACGTGGAAGAGACAAAAGCGCCACGTCCGTTCTGTGTGAATTGGGCCTAAGATAGCAGTGAGCATTTGGAGCCATTCTTTCAACTAATGTTGAAGTTATTGTGCAAATGGGTGTTTATTCTGGGCTGTAAACTTCTGAGAGACATATGAAACCGCTTCCTTTTCATGTTCTTATATTTATTTTAAAATAATTTCGCAGTGATATCTGGAAAGCAGGGATCTACTTTTTGAAGCACACCTTTTAGTCTCTCACACTTATCGGTTACATGTGACTGGCCATCTTTCTTAGGTGCAGTTGGTGTAATTTCTGACAAGAAGGATATCGTCAAATTTTCGATCCGAACAACACTAACTGAGCTACAGCATGTCAAAAAAGCCCCTACACTAAAAATAGGGGGGAGGAGAGAGAGGGAGAGGGAGAGAGAGAGAGAGAGAGAGAAAGAGAGAGAGAGAGAGAGAGAGAGAGAGAGAGAGAGAGAGAGAGAGAGAGAGAGAGAGAGAGAGAGAGAGAGAGAGAGAGAGATTATGACTGTACTTCATCTGCAACAAGAACTTGGAAACTAATGTTGTCGACTGGTGAAAGGTGGTTAGGACAAAATCTTGTAGAGAGTTTCTCAAAACTCGCATTGCGAGAAACTGTAGATATAGGTAAGGTGAATGGTGCGCCTTAAAGGAATGTGTTTGGAAATATCTACAAATGGGACTGCTCTTACCCTGTAACGTATGCTAGAGAACAAAACCTGGGAACGTCGGAAAATAAATGAGATAAAGCCAATAATATTGACATAGGTAATGGAACTATCTGGATTCATGTTTTCTAATTATCGCTAGAGACCGGTTGCAGGCCTTCAATGTCCTTCCTCGTCCGTCCTTGACCTAAACAGAAGGCGATCAACCCTCGCTACTCGAGTACTGGCTTGTCACTTTCAATTCTCAGATCGATACTTAGCCCTCATTAAATCGATATTTGATTCGAATATCATATTTTTAAAATGAAAGATTGGTTAGTATGTTGTGCAGTATAATGTTTTGTCTATCATTGAAATAATTTTCATTTTTACTCTTTTTTCATCATTTTATTTTCTTCATCCTTTACTAGAGTCAACATCACAAATATATATTTTAATCAATTTCTTATATAACATTTTTTCTTTTACTGATTGTAAATATAGTTTATGTATGTATGTATCGTGAATGTGTTTATATATGCGTATAGATTTTTGTTTCATTTTATACATTATTTTATTGTAAAATTGTATTTACTCTTAATTATTTTATTTCATTATCTAATTTATAATCTCTAGGCCAGATATAACTTAAGTTCCGTCATGTAACTATTATTCTTAAGGGACTTTGTCCCAGAATAAAATTTGTTTTTCTATTCTATTCTATTCTATTCTATAAGTTATTTTTTTCTCTTTGAATATATGTCTTGGATTTAGATACAACAGGTAATTATGTAAATGGAAATAGTGACAAGGGATAGCATTTAGTCATTATAACAAGCATTTAATCATTATAAATCATTATAACAATGCTGTTATAATGATTTATAATTTTTTTTTTTACAATACGCTAGGAATTAAGTAGGAACTAATATAATAAACTAGCAATCACCGTTGCGACTTCGCGTGCTCTCATAACAAAAGAAGTTCGATAATTTCACCTAATAATTGAAGTTTTATTTATTTATCGCTAAAAACCTTGTATTGGAGTATGCATTTAAGTATTATACCTTCAATGATATTTTCACGCGTGTCAGTTATTTTTAACTTCGCTAAAGGTGTACTGATTAGCTGCTTGAAAGTTACTTATTTAATTAGACATTCGACTTTTAATTTTAATGTATTAGTTGGAAATTCAGTTAGAGAGTATTAAGAAACTCTTGCAGAGGATGGAATACATTATCAGTGCTTACAACAAAAGGTTTATGAATCATATTTTATAAACAATATCAAAAAAGCAAATGATCGAAATTTCAATCTGGTAATAATATATTTTCGGGAGAAAATATTTTATTGATTTCATCTGGTTGGATTTTAATTTCTAACCGTAATATTATATTTATGACAAACCTCGTTTCTTTCATTCAACATTGTGCATTGAAATTTTTACTGTTGTCAATTTTACATTTGCTAAACCTTCCTAGAACTGTGAAAATGATGTGGTAAAAACTTGGTACACGTGAGTCCAGTGGTTTTACCATTGTAAACTGTATTACAGAATGACACTAAGCACATATCGGTCGACTTTCAAACTTCACTGGCACCCACATATTAAAATCTTTTTTTAATAACTTAATTGAATATGAGTAAATTTTATAATCAATTTCAAGCTCTTTGTAACCTTTCATGGTCATTCTTGGTGTTCTGGAAGATTCACTAATTCAAAGAAAAATATTCAGACAGATGAACTAGATAAAAAATTAGGATAAGACTCCAGGCAAATACTTTTAAAATTGATGAGTACTTGCAAACGTGGGTTGCTATTATATATTTTTTACACGTTTCGAATGGTTAAAATATATTGTATAGTCTGAATTTGTAATATATTTAAATATTATAGTAAGCTAAGGTATTCTGTATGTTGTTAGCCCTTGAAAAGACTTAAGCCATGTAGTCAGTTGCAGGATATGAGTTGCACTATCCACTTATTATCCTACAAGTTCTAACGACCCGCAATGCGATCCCACCCATACATCACTCCCTGGCAGGTCGGTCGCCTTTCCTCTATAAAAAAAATATTAAATAAAAGTTACGCGCAAAGCTTCCTCCTGCTTTTGGTCGAGAATGAAGAAAGCAGTTTCCTGCAAGTCAATACCCAGGGCGTTCTTGACATTATGCCTGTTCTACTTCTATACTTCTATCCGATCGACATTTATGGAGTCGCTATTTATCGAATTACTTCTATGATACCTGAGGAAGCTTTGAGGTCGAACTATTTCCCGGAGAGCACACTGAGAGCTTCCGTGTTCCAGCTTCTAGAAGTGGCAATAAATATACATGAATGCTTCAAGTTGCTGTGTTAAGATCAGTATGCAAATAGTTGATATTGTTGTTTATACGTTTGATATGGCTATTCGCTGCAATGAAACCTGCATTATCATTTCGTAACAGTGCTAGTTACCATAGCAATGTTCTTAATAAAATTGGTGTGAATATAAGAGGTGAAATACGTACACATCGAATGAGATAGGGGTCACCTGTGTTGTAGTGGTTAGCATAGCAACCTACTAAACCCAAGATCGCGGGTTCGCGGCCCGGCAGAGGACCTTAGGATTTTTTTAAAGGGAGTAAAAAATCCTTAGCTATGCCGCCCTTCGGGAGGGACGTAAAATGGGGGTCCCGAGCCTGTGCGATGTCAGGTACTCGTTAAAGATCCTAATTATACCTGGATAGGCAAAGTTTAGGACTACCGTCCGATTAGCCATAGCAGCATAAAGTGACGTTAAACGAAATAAACAATAATCGAATGAGATATGAATCTCATGACGGTTCACTTCTAAATATGGTGTGAGAGTTGTGGGCACTGTTTTACAGATCTGCCAGGATCTGACGTTTTTCGAGGCCGAAGGACATCCTTGGCCACTCTCTCCATCCACAATTAGAATTAGCTTTTTCGTCCTTAAAGTCTTAACATTTACTAGAAATTATAATGTTTTTACAGAGGAAAATTAAATTAAGATATTTTGAAAAAATAAAAATCCCAAATATTTTAGTTACGCAATTTATTTTTATTGAACACACCATTTTTTTTTAAACAATAACTAATACCTTTAGTATTTAGTACAGAACATGGCGGAGTAAAATGTTACACAGATTTAAACTAAGAGACAACAGCTTTGTAACTGCGACGAAACAGTGAACAAACTTACGACTATCTTACTTATGACTCCAGAAAACTGGAAAGGTATACAGACACTAACTGATATCTAAACCCAAAATGGCCATGTGTCCACCTTCAAAGATGCATCTCATTTAGAAATACTTTGATGAGTTTAATGCTTTTGTGGATCATGTTGATTATATAGAGCTCAACTATTGAACAGTTTGTCTATAATTCTACCTCTATTTGTTTATAATTTTTTTTTTCCTTTCAATCTTTTTTATATTTTTTAGTTAACTTATAATTTCATTGATTAATTATTGTTTATATCTGATATTCACTCAATGTTAGTGTTGGTTGATGCATAACAATTTGTTTCTAGATAGTATCAACATAAAAAGTTATAGTGAAAATTATTTATTGCTTATTGCTTATCTCCTCTACTACTGATCCAGATTTTATAGAATTGAACTTAATATTCTATTTGTACTTCTCCTTCACTAGCATGCATTTAAGACAAACCAGATCCTTTAAACACTACAGTGTTGTTTTATGCAGATATTTCAGCTAGCTACAACTCTATCAAACTCAAACTCTAGTATGAATTATTCTTGATGTATACACCATGTTAATATAAGCATTAACATGAAAATCATCTGCGAGTTCCCGCAAAACCAGATCCCGTTCCTCAGACCTCTACCTAACTTCCTTTAACACAACATCCTTCAAACGTTCCTTTATTTCTAGAGCTTCGAACTTCTGGAACTCCCTCCCTTCCATCATTCGCCATTCCTCCACTCATAATAGCTTCAAATCCCGACTTTTCGTTTACTTATTAGAAATCCAATCTAATAGTCATATCAATGAAGAAAATATTTTTTAAAATGAAATATGAATATTCAAAGTATAATATTGATTTTGATACAGAATTATTTTAATACTATTACGCTAAATTTGTATAATTGGTTTCAGCATAATTAAATTATATTATCAGACAAGATACATTATTTTTTCCGTTTAATTTATATTCCTTAGCTTTGTCTACTGTATTTTTTCATTGAATATTTTTTGGCTTTTTCCTAATTTGTTTTTGTAGCTAATTTTAAATTTCTAACCTTAAGATGTAATTTGTTTTCCATGTGATATTTTAAAACATGTATTATTAATTTTATTACTTTATGTTGTAATTTAAATTTCTTTCAATTCCTTAATTTAATTTTAATTGTATTTCCTTGCCTTTATCATATTTCTAAATTATAGATACGGCAGCTAGGCGGCCAATAATTGTACATTATAATTATTCTTAAGGGGCAATGGCCCCAGAATAAAAAGTATTTTTCATTTCATTTCACCATATGAAAATCTCCTTGGTGAGGGAAAGGATGGAAACCTAAAAATGTAGAAGACCGATATGGATAGAGAAGACTTATTGAGGAGGTCCAGGTTTAAGAGCTGTCGAACCGAAAAAAAAAATAAACATGCATCCAATTTAACTTTGATAGTTCCTGTGTGAGGTGTTTTTTTCCGAATATTTTAACGCCTAAATTTCTTCTAATAGAATCTGACCTGTTGCGACTTATTATCTTTAGATGAACTGCGCGACAGTGAAGTTTGGAATTGACTGAAAGGTGGCAAGCGCTATTCTACATGAGGGGTTACAAAGGTACAGTGTTATGTGGAGAAAATTGAGGAAATCATTAGTAAAACTTACTTATATAAATTAAATTATTTTAGAATATTTAATTATGTGGTGCAATGTAATATAATATCCTTCCGCCATCTTAAAACAGTTAAATCGTTAAACATATTTAAAAAAGTGTCCTTTTAAGGTCCACCATCTTAAAAACGTTAACTATTTTAAAACAGTATCCTGGAGGACAACAATGGCGGAAGTTATCCTTCCGATAACTTAAAAAACCGTTAAAAACATATTATCCTTAAGGACGAAATAGCTAATTCTAATTGTGGATGGAGAGAGTGGCCAAGGATGTCCTTCGGCCTCAAAAAATCTTCAGATCCTGGCAGATCTGTAAAACAGTGTCCTTATAACAACAATGGCGGAAGTTATCCCCATATATAACTTAAAAACTGTTAAAAACATCCTTAAGGACGAAAAGCTAATAAAGTTCCGCCATCTTAAAACAGCATCC
The DNA here is from genome assembly GCA_003667255.2 of Euschistus heros. Lineage (NCBI taxonomy): Eukaryota > Metazoa > Arthropoda > Insecta > Hemiptera > Pentatomidae > Euschistus > Euschistus heros. The sequence goes on along the minus strand of RCWM02000478.1, from coordinate 284,667 downwards.
TTAAGGACGAAAACTAATATTTAATTGTGGAAGGAGAGAGTGGCCAAGGAAAAATCGTCAGATCCTGGCAGATCTGTAAAACAGTATATAATATAATAACTATATTATAGTTATTCGACACTTACTAACAATTCCTCAATAGAGTTTACAAAGGTAAAACTACAGAACACATCTGTATCAAATTTAAACTAAGTCATCTTAGTTCTAGGACGGTTAAGTAATAATAAAATTTACAATATTAAATGTAAAAAATTTAAATGTAGAATGTTGAGTGGCAGAAACGAGGTTTGCCACACTGTCATATTATTTTATGGTTAGAAATTAAAATGCAACCAAATGGAATCTGTTGGGGAGGGGGGCTTTTCACTTTTGGAAAAAAACAGTTCCCAACCCCAATGAATGCTGGTAAAAAATTACTTAGAAAAATGCCCAAACATAAGTCTTAAAGATTGGGAAACCTGTAAAATAATTAATGACATAAAAAAAAAAAAAAAAAACAAAGAAAATTGAAATTATAAATGAACACCAAAAATTAAAAATATATTTTCTTAAATGAGTGAGTATATAAATATATATAAACATTAAAAATATCGTGGTGAGAAATTTAAGTTTGAAACTAGAAATAAACAAATAAAAAAAGTTTCTCCTAATAATATTAAAAATCCCCTATTGTGATCACAAAATAAAATAAATTAAAATATATACAAAAAATTTAAACGTCCCCTTTTTGTTTTATATATTGGTTCAAGTTACGTGTTACTGTACTTGAGGGTCCCTGGTGCAATCTTCAATCCATACGGGTGCAATCTTCAATCCATACGTGAGTTGCTTCATACTTCCATGGGCAGGGGTGAGTAATAAAAAAAAGCCTGCCGGTGAGTCTCGAGGATGAAGTTGGTGAGATGGTGCGTAACTACTTCTTCCAGGGAGGTCTGACCCAGACTGACCGTTGAGTCTCTTATCTCCCGAGGCGTACGTAAATAAACTTGAACCATAAACACTTAACTTGAACCGTAAACACGCTATTTACACTACATATTGTTCATTATAAGTTAAATGCGGTTTCCTCACTATAGGAGATGAGAATAAAAAAAAATAAAATAAAATGATATATTAAATTATCGGGCTTTAACAGAATCAATAAAATTATCTCAGCCGTATAGAATTTATTACCAAACCAAAATGTCGATCCTTTATTATTTTTATTGTGTATAAAATATGATTCAAAGAACTTTAGTTCCAAGCACTGTTAGTGCAGTCTTTTATCCGAAAGAATTTCGTAATAGTCGCTGTCCATCTGCATTATCAAGTCATGCAATGCATTAAAAATTGAATGTCCAATAATGATTGTACGTCACCTCCAGGCACCTTATCTGTGGAATGACACCTGATTAAAAATCACTGCTATGCGTGAAAATATCATTGAATAAATGTGTCGTTTAGTTGCAGAACCGGCCATCTCCACAATTTTGAGAAATACGTTTTTTCTGTTTTCTGAGTGCTAAGATACATTTTCCACTTATTGGAAGCAAGAAACCTCGCTAAAACCCGTCAACTCCTTGTTAAACCTGTGTTTGAAAATCACAGTGTGCTGCAAAACCGGCCAAATCCTTCCGTCAATGAGTTTCAAAACCGGCCATCTCCACATCCGCTAGATCGCGCTGTTCCTCATCAAGAAGCCCTCTTACCAGTCAACTATCAGCCTGCTCCTGCTTTTCCTGTAGTTAACGTTTATGCCTTCATTATTCAGTGCACTTTGTTTTCGATCTTTATGGAGAAGTTTGTAGAAGAAGTTCCAGCTAATTTAGCTAGAAAGAGACAAAGAGACCCTGCAACATGGAAAAGAAACAAACCCCTCCAGATCGGGTTTTTGTGCCCAAATTGAGGATAAGTTTAGGAAAATCGAGACTCTCTTTTAGCCTTCAGAGTTTGACGGCGTTCTCTCGGAAAGTTGAACGGTGTTCAAGCCAGGAACAGACTACACGAATCTTGATTGGAAGAGTCCCAGTAATGCCCTCCTCAAACCCCCTGCGCTATGGCACTTCAAAGTCACCCCAACGAAGAGGTTTTTCATAACCAAACAAAATAATAAGGTGCTAGTTAAAGGGAAGGTTTTCTACAGATCATTTGATTTTTTACAAGAACGTCGTAGCATTAGCTGCTCAAGAAGGAGGAAGCAGAGAAGTAGATGAGAGAGATGAAGAAGAATATCAGGAAGATATGTGTGAGTCTGTTGAAGACGATAGTGCCGTAAGAGTATAAGTTTCTGAATGTTTATATTTTTCTAAATTACATTTTTCGGAACTTAATTACTTTAAAAACAATTCTCGCGTTTTTCCGTCTAGTTGAGTTACTGCTTGAGTTACACCACAACATTTCAGAGTTTTACAAATAATATTCACTTATTCAAGAAAGTTTTGTTCATTTGCATTCCCCAAAACCCAAAATTTACATTAAATTTTGTGATTTTTCAGTTCTAATTCGTTGCAAAACCGGCCTACTCCAAAATGAGTTGCAAAAGTGGCCAAATCCAAATCAAAAAATTGAGTAACTCGACCCCTCTACTTTCCCCTTCCATTTCAAAAAGTGCTTTCTAACACTAGATATATTGTTTCTACTTAGTTTTGGCGTGATGTAACAGAAAAGCAGCTTTCCTGAAAAATTTTGTTGTTTGTGGAGATGGCCGGTTTTCTTTTTTTTCTCACCCATATTTTTATTTCAAAATGCATTGAGATCCTAGGATTAATGAAAAATCTAAAATTAATATTAGGTTTTGGTTAAAAAATTTGTATATTTTTTTAAATAGCCTTATTTGAAATTTATTGCGTAAAATTAAAATAATAATAGAAAAAGGCCATTTTAAAACGTCTTATTTATAAAATATAGGTGAGAAAAAATTTTAAACTAAAAACTGATATTATTTTCAGATTCCCCATCTCAAAAAACATGTAGAAAGTAAATTTTGTTAAAATCAAAAATAATTTTCTTTTTTATACCTTTAAAATTTAGTAGGATTTAAGAAGGCAGGAGGCTGTCAATTTCTGAAAAAATGTAAATAATTTGTTCTATCTCACATATTTCGCCACCGATTAAGACCAAATTTTAAGGTCATTTAGAAGCCGTAAAACTGCATAGTTTAGCCTAAATCCGGAGGTCGCAGAATATCCCCTTATTGAAATATCTCAAGTTATAGCTTATTTCGGATTTTTTCATTCTCAACAGTTTTTGTCCATGTGTTATGCATGGATAAAAAGCAGAATGTATGCTGATTATCGTGATTCTATTATATTACTATTGTAATCGGTTCAACACAGCAGTTGTTATGGCCTTTAGAAATTCTTGATGAAATCTCAACTTTAAAATTTTAACATTCTCGAAAGGGGTGAAAAAATCAATATTTTTTTATTTTGATAAAATTTCACGTATGTCTTTTATGGTGCGTTAAATCGAGATTTGAGGTCAGTTGTTCATGGAAAAACAGGAAATGGAATTTTGTCATTTTTTTGGAGTTTTTGAGCACCCTAAAGCCGGGTAATGTCTTGAGCATAATGAAAGTATTTTTTATTAACAAAAACGTACACAACTGCAATTAAACGTGAAAGAATCATTTCCTTATCTTGATTGAGAGCTAAGAAAAAAATAAAACGTGATTTTCATTTTTTTTTTTTTTTTGTCGGCTTCTTATGCCCATTGGCGGTTATAACTCTAGTTTTGCACTATTATAGGTCCCTAATACCTACACAAAAATCGGCATTCATATCTGTGAGTTATAAATGCAAACGTCCCCTTGTGAGTTTTTTGCACATGAGAGTTGGCTAAGTGACGGGGATGCTAGTTTAATTAGTATTTTTAATAACTATAACAGACTGCTAAAAAAAAAAATAATGAAATGTTTATCCCATAATATGAAAAAAATCAATTGGCTGGAATTTTTTGCCAGTCCGTATTTGCAAAGGTTATAGTAACAGGAAATCTTCGTTTGTAATGACTAGGGTGTGTAAATGAATATTAAAATGAATGATATACCAAATTAGGTTCGTAAACCGCAGTCAACTAATTGTAAGTTGTGATCTGGTTTTACGTAATCACAATTACAGCTTTATACAGAAGTGTATATTAACAGTTTGTCGTACAGGTTTAAGCCCTACCTCCAAGTACAAAGACATGAAAGTTGTAGGTTTAAGTAAATAATTAGTTTACTTTGAAGGAGAGCATGTTAAGTTACTTACATGATTTACATATGGCTGCTGTTTTGCTTCCTTCAGAAAAACCTATTACGAAATATTACAATTACAGGTTATAAATAAGTTTGATATTTACTGCTCAATGCAAATGCATTTACTGCTAGTTCACAGTTATTTTTCCTTTATGAAAAAAAAAATATATATTGAGATTAAAGACATGTTTTATTTTTAATATAGAAATTCAAGGATAGCTTGAAGTACTTCTAAATGAAAATTATCGACACCGATTCTTCTTTCGAGTTGGAATCGACAGATCCCTAAATTTAGTAATCGAACCTCAGAAATTAATTTATTTGGCTGCATAATCAGTTTTCTAATACAAATTAAATCTCAAACCTATTTATGTTAAGAAAACCACATCATTCATTTACGACTTTACAACATCAGTACAAGAAGCAGCATGGTCTTCGCAAACACCAATGTATAAAGAAACTATCAATTTACCTACCTACCCTCAACATATTAGGGATCTTATTAGAGCCTAGAGACAAGCGCGCAAAAAATGGCAAAAAGACAGGTTCCCTTCTGACAGACAGGTGTATAATAAACTCAATAATGACACCAAATACGAAAATTTAAACAAAATAACTATGACAATTATTTTTCAAACATGACAGCCGATGATAACTGTCTATGGAATGATACCAAACGCCTCTTGAAGCACCGTGAACCATCCGTCCCTCTGAGAAAAAATGATTGTTCCTGGACTGTCTCGGACAGAGAAAAGTCAGAAATTTTTGCCAATTATCTTTCGACTGTATTTACACCACACGATAACTTAACTGACACTGTATGAGGAACATTTAGAGACAATCTTAGACTCACCCCTACCAATGTCACTTCCTCCCAAACCTTTCACTCCTACTGAAGTGCAAAACCATATCAAGCAATTACCAAAAATAAAGCTCCTGGTTATGATCTCATCACAGCTGAGGTACTCCAAAAACTACCCAGAAAATCATTAATTTTTCTTACAACACTTTATAACGCCATTCTTAGAACAACAAAATTTCCCTTGCAATGGAAACATTCCTTGATATTAATGATTCACAAGCCGAACAAAGACAAATACACACCTTCTTCCTACAGACCTATTAGTCTTTTACCGCTCTGTTCAAAAATACTTGAAAAATTACTACTGGACCGTATTACTAAATTACTGACTGAATCAAATACAATACCTGGACTTACGCCTTGATAGAAGACTGACATAGGGCCCACACGTCAAGACAAAAACACAGACGTTACAGTTAAGACTGCGACTTCTATACTCAGTACATCACAGACGCTTAAAACTACCTTTAAAACAGAAACTTAACATTTACAGTTACTTGCTAAAACCCATCTGGACGTATGCATCTCAAATTTATGGACCGGGTCTAATCCCTAATAATTTAGTTTCACGCCTACAGATCGTAGCACTGGGTGCTGACTCCCTCATGCCTGATCATGTCTGTTTTTCAATGTAACTTCACATTCACTGGTTGTCCATTGTATACAGTTGTGAATAAATTTATTATGTTAAAAAAAAAAAAAAAAATCATATACGAGTGCTTTTCTTAAATTACCCATGATGCAATACGACCTTACCCATAATGCCTATTAAAAGCCACAATAAACAGCTGTGAATGATAAGAGTGGATTGTTATTATTATAAACAATTAGTCTATACGACAAGATTAATATAAAAATAGTAGTTTCTTTTCTTACAGGTGCATGAATGTATTGTACTAACAACTAATGTAATTGTTTAGTAGTTAATGCAAATGTGTGTTGTAAACAAAACTTTTGTTACAGAAAGAAACGCAATTGTGTCATTTGTAATATAAAATCATCTTTACTGTTATATAAAAGGACAGGCCATTTTCCGTTTGTGATCACTAGGGTCCGGATTTTTATGTATTTACATATTGTTTTTTGAACCTTGTATATCTTCGATAGTTTATTTTAAGTTTCATAAAATTTAAAATGTAATTAAAATATTTTATTTTTTTTACATATTTCTACATATTTGGACGAAATTACATATTTTACTTTTTTTTACATATTTTTATCCATATATAGTTAATGAAAATTGAAGAAGAAAAAAAATCAAGAAAAACAGAAGCAAAGTTTTATGAGTTTTTTTTTTTTTTTTTTTTATTAATTCAGTGAATTGTGGAAGGTGCCTGTTCTATAAAAATTCTATTTAGGTTTCCGAGAATGTATAAAAAGCGTTTCCCCTATCAATATCCATTTTTCTATCTAAAATTTGTTTCATTTCATGACTTTGTTTTGATATCATTTAACTAGTTGAATTTGTTGAAATGGCCAAAATCAAATCGCGAAATACATTAGCGATTTTCCTGACGAAATTTTTCGTGGGGATGGTGATGTTTTATCATATGATAGTTGTGGAAAAAAAGTCTCAACAAACCATGAATTGCTGAGGATGTTCAAAGCGAGTTTCAAGATGAAGATTTACTGATTTCAAATTTTAAAAAAGTATTCTTAAAAACTTGAGGATGTGTTGAGAAAAAATCCTGGTTTCGAAGAAATCATCAGAATTGCTCATATTCTTAGTGGGTAGAATTTTAGGAAATAAATTTCGCTCACACCTAACGGAATCGCAGCGTTCAAATGAGCGCCTAATACTTCGGTAGACGTGGAGCGATCATTTAGCAGATACAAAAATATTCTGCCTTCAGATCGAAGTAACTTTACTTTTGATCAGTTAAAAATGTCGAAACTTCTAATAGTTTTTAGGAATAAATCATTATTTCTTTTTTCTATTTTCGTCTCGACGATAACGTAAAATCACGATTTCTACATATATATTAAAATTACGTTAATTACCTTACTATACATCTGTACCTTGTAAAATAATGGAAAAAATGGTTAATAGGAGACTAACTTGGGAACTGGAAAATAGAAAATTAATATCCCCAAATCAATGTAGTTTTAGACCATTCAGATCAACTAATCACCAATTAATCAAATTTCATGCTGCAATCATGAAAGCCTTTGAAAACAGACAGCACTTACTATGTATCTCTTTCGACATTGAAAAAGCTTTTGACTGTACAAGAAAATCTAAAATAATACAACAATTAATAGAGTGGAAAATTAATGGCAACATGCTTAATTTTATTAAACATTTTCTTGAGGATAGGAAATTTAATGTTAGAATCGGCTCCAAATTATCGAGAAGTTTTGAACTTTTTAATGGTGTTCCACAAGGGTCAGTGTTAGGTCCTACTCTCTTTAACATAGCCATAAACAATATTATAGACCAGATAAAACCTCCGGTTTACACCTGTTTATACGCTGACGACTTATTGATATACATTTTATGTAATGATTTAAATTTTGGGCAAGCAATCATGCAAAATACAGTTGAAGAGCTACAACATTGGGCTTTAAAAGCAGGTTTTAAATTTTCCATCAAGAAAACAGTTTCATCTCACTTCTGTCGCAAAAATAAGTGCAACCAATCTTTCACAGTGAACATAAATAATCAAACTATTAAAAAAGTTTCCTCATTCAAATATCTTGGTGTAATATTTGACAGTAAACTTACGTGGAAACCTCAAATCGACTATCTTCTATCAAAATTAAATAAAAAGCAAAACTTATTAAAAACATTATCACACACAACATTCGGCAGTGACAGGTTGACCCTTTTAAAGATATATCGTACCGTGATTCGACCAGTTCTGGATTATGGAGCTCCACTTTACGGTAGTGCCTCCTTAAAATTACTAAACAAATTGAATTGTTTTCATAATTCAATGATCAGACTCGCTACAGGAGCATTCAGAACCAGCCCCACAGCAAGTCTGCTTTATGACGCTGATGAATGGTCTCTATCAATTCGAAGGACTTATAATTTCCTTCAATCTTCGATAAGACTAAAGGCCACTTCAGGATTCGAAATAATTGCTCCTATACTTCCTAAAAGTCCCCCTGATCTTTTTAGAATTATAACTCAAATAATGTCCTATAAAATAGAAATCTCTTTTCCTTACTCACTTCCACCCTGGCAATTAATTCCTTCTAAATTTAATTTTACTCTTGTAAAATTATTAAAAAACAATTTATGTAAGACTTCGTCACTGTATATCTTTAAAGAGGCAATTTTCAGTTATGTAAATACGCAGCTTATATTTACTGACGGATCAAAAACTGATGAAGGTGTGGGCTGCTCAGTGATTATAGGGTCAGTAGTAATACGCTACTCATTACCATCTGTCTTTTCTATTTTTTCGGCAGAATTGTATGCTATTAAACTAGCCCTAGAAGATATAAAAACACTTGACATGGACCAAAAAGAATACGTAATTTGTTCTGACTCACTTTCGGCTCTCACAAGCATTAGCAACAAAAACCATAATGTTAAAAACTACATAATATCTGAAATAGCCAACTTAATTGAATCCATTTCGAAATTCAAAATTATTAACTTTATGTGGATTCCAGGACATTCAGGAATAGAAGGTAATGAACAAGCGGATTTAGCAGCCAAAGAAGCGTGTTCCCTCTTTCCATTACCCTCAATCCCTATCCCTATAACAGATCTAAAATTATTCTTAAAACATCAGATCAATATAGTTTGGCATGAAAGATGGCTTGGAACCGACAGCAACAACAAACTAAAAAAAATTAGATCAATTCCAGGATCATGGAGAGGGGAACCAGGTCCAAGAAAAGAACAAGTCATCTTTACAAGACTAAGAATTGGACACTCAAAATTAACCCACAGTTACTTATTGGAAGACAAACAACCCCCAAAATGCAACGAATGTCAGGTAAATCTGACTATAGAACACATTCTTATTGAATGCCAAAAATACAAAAAGCAGAGAAAAGATAACGGTCTGACGAATCAAGACATTGCAACATTACTAGAAAACAACTCGTATCTCCACAAACACATTATTCAATTCTTAAAAGAAACAAACCTGTACAAGGAATTATAGTTCTGAACCTAAGTATGGTGCCTCTAACCAAATGTGGTGGTACATGGCACCAAAATGTAAATAAATAAATAAATAAACCTTACTATAGTAAAATAGATTAGTTTTTTTTATATTACATATTTGTTATTTTTACTTACTTATTCATGAATAAGTAAATCCATATATATGTACATATTTCACGTTTTATTTGACATATAAATCCGGTCCCTAGTGATCACTAACATTATCTTCATTATTCAAGGAAGGTTTAGCAATTATAAAATCTACTAATTTTCAATTAATTTGTTATTTAAAAGAATGATATTACCTGGATAACAGTGAAGTTTGAAAATTGACCGATAAGTGGCGAGCTCCATTCTATATGAGAGGTTACATGAAAAATTCGGTGTTATATAGAGGTTGAAATTTACTTATATTCAATTAAATTATTAAAAAAGATTTAAATATGTGGTGCAACATGTGGATCCCTATGAAATTTAAAAATAGGCAGATATGTGGTTGGCACCACTCCGCAATAGAGTTTACAATAGCAAAACTGCTGAACCCATCTGTACTAAATTTTAACATAATTTTCATAGTTCTAAGAAGGTTTATAAAATTATAAATTTTATAATACTTAACATTTAAATTTACAATGCAGATGAAGTTCATTATTCACAATACTTTTTAATAGTCCATGTCCATATGAATTACTAGCTCATAAATTAAAATTGAAAATTAGATGTCAAATTAATTTTACGCAACCACTAAATCAGTGCCATTTAAACCAGGTTAAAAATTACTGCTATGCTTGAAAAAATCATCGAGGAAATAATGCTTATTAGATGCACACACCAATACAAGATTTCTTTCGATATAAAATTAAATGAGAGCGGGGGAAGCCGCATAGTGGGTCGAATGGCCCTAATTTCCAGACATGCACTAAAAATTGAAACTATTTTATTGCAATCTCCGACCACTTTGCACCATCTTCTAACATCTTAGGAATAAGAAAATGTGGAAATTTTTCAGAAGTACATAGTGAAAATGCTGTTTTAAAATAAAAAGGTAAAAAAAATTGACGTAAAAATACACGAAATCGTATTTAGTGATTATTATTGTTCCTGTAACTTTTACTCATAATTATACCTCATAATCTCAAATAAAAAATTACTTTCTATTTCGTACTAGTCTATTCAAATTTAAAAAAAAATAGTAGTCATGGTTTTATTATTAGAAAGAATTAGGATTTTATAAAACAATGACATGTGGAGTAACTTTCAGGGTGTTTCGAGTACATTATTGCGTGTTGAAGAAAACGTCCAAATTTGTCCAAAAAATTGACTTTATAGACTTTTACCTTAGGTATTTAATGAGATAAATACGTTCCATTATTTTCCGAATATGGCCGAATTAACCCGTGGTTAAGCATAGTTTATATATTTCTAATGTTGTAATTCGACCTTATTAAACCATCAACCTTTCTTTATTTTTATTTGTACCTTTCCCAGTTATGAAAAACAATACAATATTTGTAATTTTTAGTGTAGAATTGTATTTTGTTAATTTCAAAATGTTTAGTCTTAGTTATTTTCTTTTCTTACGTTTTTCCACATTGCAGTAATGGTAATAGGCGCCCAATAGGTGCATTCGTATACGCGTTCTCATGTATATATTTCTCGACATAACGTATACTTAAATAAATATTTAAACAAACTATTTTTACGTCGAATACATAAAAATAATAATACATGAAATATTTTTGGAATCATACTAAAATAATTTAACTTTAATTTAAAATAATTGAGTTAAGATGAAATTTAAGCAATAATTATCAAATGGATTTATACGCTAATTGATGAATAGAACAAAGATTTGAGGAAAAAAATAATTGAATAAAAAAATATATAAATGAATAAAAAAGAGAAAAAATAGAAGAAGAAAAAATTATATATTATTAGGAGTAGGTAAAATTATATAGGCAGTTTAGTTTAGTTAACTTTAGAAGCCGTCAACTTTTTTTTTAAAACATCACTTACTTAATTTTCGCGGGTTAATTAATTATAGCAGGTTAGTTTTTTTTTTTTCATTTAAATGTAGACAAACCCCGATTTCTTAAATATTTAAAAATTCCGATCGACGAAACAGGCATACAACACGTATAACTAACATAAGGGTAAACTGATTGATTTGCAGATTTTTTTTTAATTCGATAGGGCACATCAAAAATCATAGAAAATAATATCCCTCGAATCAAAACACGAACAAACAAAAATTTTATTTTTTGGACACACTATTGGTTAACAGAGGAAAATCTTGAAATGAGAAGCAAAAACAGACTTCAGATTTAAATTCTACACCCTCGAAAATATACCCATATGAAATTTGAAGTCGATGCAAAAATGTTTAGAGGCTTAAATTGCAATGTCTAGAAAAAACACTGCTTCGTCCCACTGTGCGGCGTGACGGGAAATGCTAGTTATATATATTTACAGATTTAGATAATTATAGAATATGAAAGAGATTCGACAGGTGTTATTGGTTTCAACCATAAATTTATAGGTCTATTTTGCTTAATCCTTTCATTTACTTTTCTTTTCATATTTTATTAATTTATTTTACTTCCTGTAACTGGGATCACGTATCAATGAATGACTTAACCAAGCTGTTTCCTATATTCCGATGGCCGGTTTATATTCTAAACAAATTACTGACAATGTTCAGCTCGTTTTATGTCTTTGGCCATTACAAAGTTGAATCACTTCCTCATCATTAATAGGTACAGGAAGGTGAACTAGCTTAAAGCATGATGCGGTGCGGTGGGTCATGTATCCACCATTTTTATAGAGCTCAATGAAAAATAGTGAGTAAGGGGTTCTGCATCTCGAAGCTCAACGGAGGGACAGAGATGGATGTGTTCCGACAGGATCTGGCCTTCACTATATCATCGGCGATGCAATTCGCCCGGAGAATAAGGGCACCATTTGTTAATTGCTCCTAAAAATAAATTATAGCTCTCCGTTGCCAACAGCTATCGCCATTCAACGTTTCATCTGATCCTAGAAATGAGAAATTAGTTTGAATAATGGTTATAACTAAAGACCGGATTTTTGTGCAGTAAAAAACTCTAAACATGCAAAATCGTGCAGTAAAAATCTGAAAACATAACCGACCTTAAATAAACTGAAGGACATTTCGACAAACGTTCCGTTTTAGTATTAATTCAATCTGAAATACTTTTTGAATCTAAAACTTGGAAAAAAAATGTATATGATCATTTTCATTACAAAAAATATATAAATATATTTATTAAAATTTCCTTTTACATGGAAACAAAATACAATAAAATGTTTTTTGTTTTTTTTTAAATAAATTAATTTTTAAAACTTTCGTGAAAATGTACGGATTTTACATTTCAAAATTCTCGGGTTCAACAAAGTTGATTGATCTTGCCAGAATATTTTTTTATAAATTCAAAAATTACTGAGGTAAAAATTAAAAATGAATCCGGTAAAAATTACCTGATTTGCAATGTGCGTCTATTTGCGATTTCCTATCGTGGCCTATTGTTTTCAAACAGGAAGAACGAAAGATCACATTCCCATCAACTTTCAGCTCTGGATATTTATTTGTCCATGGTTTCAATTTTGTAAAAACACTCGTAGTCGTTTTTGGGATTTTCAAAATTGATCGTCACGAAATCTTATCAACAACTGACCCTTTGTGCTTAAGGTGTGGTTCCGCATGGAGCAGCCAGCTGCAGCAGCTGCGTCTGCCAGACGCAGCGGCTGGAAGCTGAGCACTGCTTCAGTTGGTTTTAATAGAAGTTTTGCAAGAGGGAGCAGCTGCGGCTGCAGCCAGAAATTTGAGAAGCTGGCTGCTGCGTTGGGACTGCTCTGGGGACCAGTCCAGACGCGCTCCTTCGCGTCTGTAGTATGCAAACCCACATCACCAAAGTTTCTTGTACCATTTTAGACTTTATTTTTTTTAATGTCATACCGATCTATATGGTATTTTTGAAAAACAATGCTTAAAATACATTACAGAACAAAATTTTAGGGTTTTGGTATATTTAATATACATTTATAAATAATTGGATAGAACCTCAGATTGAAATTCCACAATTTATATATATATATATATATATACATCCAATTATTTATAAATCTGAAAATTGTGTTCTGGAATGTATTTTAAGCATTGTTTTTCAAAAATACCATATGGATCGGTATGACATTAAAAAAAAAAAGTCTAAAATGGTACAAGAAACTTTGGTACCAATATATATATAAATTTTCCCTTTGATGATTTCACGAAATATAGAAAGACAGTATATAAAAAAGACAAAATAAAATAAAGAAAAGGAACCACAATTTTATTATTTTTTCAAACGATGCATGAAGTTCCAGTTTTTTTCAGTGAATATTTTATTGACAACCCTGTTTTCTTTAAATCAATTTTATCATGTAAGATTATTGATAACTTAAACTTTTATTATCTTACAATGAAATATTCACAGTAAAAAACTGGAACTTTATACATCTTCTGAAAAAATAATAAAATTGTGGTTCCAGCAAGTTTTCTTAACTCTCCTTCTATATTTTGTGAAATCATCACCAGAAAACGAACTGATGAACTTCCAGCTGCCGCGTTTGGAAGCTACATGCGAAACCACCCTGAACGCAGCAGCTGCAGCCGGCTGCAGCTGCTGCGGCTGGCTGCTCCATGCGGAACCACACCTTTAGGAAACGTCTTAGTTCTAGGAAGTACGTCGATCCTCAATACAATGTTTACCTAAGTCATCAAAGCTCCTAATTTTAATACGATCAGTTAAAAGTAATATGTCACAAATACTTACATTTGCTTTAAGCGACTTTTTACTTCCAATTTAAAACTAAGTAACCTATTTAATATCTTGTCTTACAAAAGTAAATAATTAAATTTTTTTAAAATAAATAATTTAATGAATAAAATTAGATGAATTTGGTTCAATTGTGCAATTTCGTGCAGTAAAACCCGAATCCGTAGAATTAAGCTCAAAAAGTCAAAATTGTGCAATTTCGTGCAAAATAAAATTTAAGAATTAGAATCCTTAGGTTATGAATGAGATAACTACTTGGGTTAGAGAGCGCTAAATCAAAGCGAACTAAATGTGCAATAACACAGAGATCCGGTTTCTAGTTATAACTTTAGCACTTCCACTGGAAGAAAACACGAATTTTCAGAAAAGAACACTTCTTGAAACTCATGTATTCAATCATTAATTAAATATTAGAGATGAGCCGATGAATAATGGTCGACTAGTCGGTTTGCAAAAAAGCCGATTAGTCGGCAAACTAGTCGGCCAAGACGATCATTGCTTCTAATAGATGACATCGGCAATCGAGTCGCTTCGTTTAATGCTTTTTAGCTATATATACATTTAACTACAGGTTTTAGTTTATCTTATATTTTTTTCTTCTACTTTTTACCAACAGGCTGGTATTTTATGGAGTGCTGTTTTGGGAAAATAAATCAAAAGTTATTATTCTTAGGGGGCAGTATTTCGTAGAATTTCGTTTGTATCGTTCTGTAAATTATTTTAAAGGACTTCTTCTGAAGACATATAATTTCATTTTCATTTACTATCTTCACGATTGTTTAAAAATATATAGTTTTTCGCTTAACTGATGGCCGGTTAAAAGAACACACGGTTAAACGAGAAAATTTAACAGTATCCAATCGTGGGAATTTTTGTATAAAGGTAATATCGATGATGTCCCACTTTTTTTTCTTGGTTATCTTTTCGAAAAATAAGGAAAGTATTTGAGCGATTATCTCCTACGCAAGCTTACTGGTGATTTGAGCATGAGAAATCCGTTTTGTGTTAAGAATGTAAAGGAACTAACATGTATTTATTTATTTGTAATTAACGCATTTAATGCAGGAAATAACAAGGTATCTCAAAATGTTTTGTCTATTTTTTGTAATATTTTGACATTGAGATGTATTTTTGGTTAGGGTCTATACTTTTTTGTGGTAACGTTTTTTTCACATTCAAAAATGTAACATTTTGACAAACTCTAGCTATCTTGGTGTTGCTCTGATCGAACATTTGACGACTCTTTCCTTATCAGAATTTAATGGAAAATATTTTTTGTTGTATAACATTTGTCCTACCGTTTAGGAGCTATATTGCTGTGAATTGTGAATGAAAATATAAATATAGCGGCCGCATTTGAAACCACTGTTTTTCCTCGACGTTGTTTATTTATAATAATCATTGGTTGTAAATTTAATTAATCTTTTAGTTTTAAAATTTAAATTAGAAAAAAAGAGTATATTTTAGATAGACATGTCAATGATCTTTTTTTTTTTTTTTTTTTTTTTTTT
This sequence comes from Euschistus heros, assembly GCA_003667255.2. NCBI lineage: Eukaryota > Metazoa > Arthropoda > Insecta > Hemiptera > Pentatomidae > Euschistus > Euschistus heros. Next base: position 269,114 of record RCWM02000478.1, on the reverse strand, counting down.
TTTTTTTTTTTTTTTTTTTTTTTACAATATCAAGAATATATACATCAAGTAAATGTATTGACAACGATTATAGTAACATGTTAAAACTTAAAAATTACTACTCATCAGTAGCACTTTATAAAAACTTCTACACTAGAAGGTCTCTAGGCCATCTTCGTTTCAGACGCCTCGGAGGATTATCAGGAATGGAGTGGGAAGCAAGTTAAGAAACTAACAGATTTGAGTGATTATGGAGCTTACTATGAAAGGATAGGTATCAGGTGTGGGCTAAATCAGCAACATATGGGACATTAAGATCTTTATGATATGTTTACTGGTGAAAAAGTAAGGAGCATTGAGGATTTTACAAAGGATTTTGGATTGTAAGGTTGAATACGAGATGAATTGGATGGTTTAGTGGAGCCCCAAAGCTCAACTCCGTACGTCCAAACAGGTCTAATCACAGTCATGTATATGAGTCTTTTGTAATTAATTGGGAGCTTTGAACGTTTGTCTAGTAAATGTTGAAGTAGTCTGTAACGACGTCCATGATCTATTGTTTTTTCCAGTCAGGGAGAAATTGTTTTTTTTTTCTTTTTTACTAAGTTTTATTTTTCACGTTGCTTTAAAAATAAAGTACATTTTGTGTTTATATTCAATTTTTTTTTTCATTTTAAATGAATTGTGTTTTGTTTAGAAGTCAGTGTTCAGTTTAGAAGTCCCCCTGTAACTGTTATTTTATTTTTGAGCATTGTGATTGTGGTTTTTAAACTATTTAATGCTTATTTCTTTCTGCTCCTTTTTTATTACTAGTGTTTATACTTTTATTTTATATTAATATCTCGTTTAGTTAGATTTTTTTTTCCTTTTTATTTAATATATTTGTCCATATTGTATAAATGGATTTTTTGCCATCATTATTATTTATTGCCCTTTAAAAGGCAGCTTGGAATATTTAGTCAATAAAACGATTTAAAAAACAAAAAAAAAATAAATAAATAAAAATATTTCTTCATTGATTCGTTCATTCATTTATTAATAAAAGATAGTGTCACAAAAAATCTATTCAAATTTATAATGAAGCCGACTAATCTGAAAAATTGAGAATCGTATAAAAGAATAAATAATTGACCATAAAAATGATTATTGTAACCATGAGTCGAAAATAGTTACAGGTCGTCCTAGGTTTGCAAGAAAAAGGTTTCAATCTTGAGCAATATCAGGCCCATGACAGGAGACCTGACAAAACAATATGAGCAGTCGAGGTGATTGATGTTCTTCGATTATATACAGTGACTTTTATTTTTTAAATTAATATTTAATTTTACAGTTTAATTTTTATAACTGTTCCACTAATCCCTGTTGAACTGATGCGCTACCTAGGACTCCATCTGGACAAACGTCTTACTGGGAATCCACATAGAATAGAATAGAATAGAATAGAAAGAAAACTTTATTCTGGGACAAAGTCCCTTAAGAATAACATTGAATATCACAAAGTAAGATCATAAACTGGCCGAGAGGCTTTTAAAAATAAAACAACTTAGGTAAAATTAAATACAAATTGGTATGAAAAAAAAATACAGAGAAAAACTAGAGAAAGAAAAAACTATTAATAAAAAGAGAGTGGAAAGATAAATATACAAAAAAGGGGTTAATATTGTAAACAAAATTGCAGAAGAGGAAAAAAACAAACAGAAACTTAAAGAAAAATAAAAGATAGAAAATCCAAAATTAGCATTACAAGAAATCAAAACATTATCATAGTTAAACTATAATTTTTGCTAATGTTTTATGTCTGACGGTCTTAATAAATAAATTAGCCAATTACATACATAGTACATATATCCTTATAATTAGAGAGCGTCGGGTTGGAGGGAAAGAAGATGGTGAAAGAGTAGTGTTTTGAATGTTCCAAGGGAGGAAGCATTGCGGATACAGGGGGGGAGGGAATTCCAAAGATTAGAGGATCGGACAAGGAAGGAACGTTGGAATGCAGTACTTCTGTGGGATGGAGTATAGAGATCGGAAAGACGAGATCTTGTATGCAGTGATTTGATAGCAGACTTGAATTTCAGGTTACTGTAAATAAAGGGAGGGTGACGGGTGTTGATAACTTGGAATAGGTAGGAGCCTAGAAAGTATTTTCTGCGGAAGGAGGGGAAAAGCCAATTTAACTCAGTATAGAGATGCGAAACATGGGAACGTCTCGATGTTCCGAAGACAAACCTAATGAAGCAATTCATGATGCGTTTTAATCTGTCCTCAAGAACCATCGAGAGCCCGTCATATATCACGCAACCATAGTCAAATTGGGGGAAGATAAGGGAGGATACTAGAAGTTTGCGTGTGGGGTAGGGGAAGGAGGTGACGGGAGCGGTGAAATAGTTTTAGGATACCGATTGACCTTCGGGAGATTTGTGCAATATGGGATTTCCAGGAGAGGGTTTGATCAATGGTTAAGCCTAAAACGACAAAAAAATGCTCTTCGTTACAGACTACTTCAACATTTACTTGACAAACGTTCAAATCCTCCGATTAATTACAAAAGACTCATTTACATGACAGTGATTAGACCTATTTGGACATAAAGAGTTGAGGTTGGACTAAACCATCCAATTCTTACAATTTAAATTCTTAGAATATCCTCAATGTTCCTTACTTCGTCACAAAATTATCCGCAAAGATCTTAATATACCTTAGGTTTCTGACTTACAAGGGGAGGACACCCTCAGTCTCTCACGGGTCTTGTTGGCAATTTTTTTGGAGGTTCCTGGTCAAAAAATATTAGACACGTATTTTGCCGTTCCGACCAATGGGCCCTAGAAGCCGAGAAAAAAAAAAAAAAATAGCATTAAACTAATTTATTTTTTATCTCGAGTTTAAAAAATGATATCGACATGATTCTTGCACCAAGATTTTAGTTTTGATTGCGAATTAAAGGAAAAATACAGTCGCTCCATAGATTTTGGTTTAGGTTAATTAAATTCTAAAAAAATGATTAGTTTTTCAAGCAAACTAACTCTATAGATTTTTTCGCACAAAAATTGAGGTCAGATTCTAATTCAGCACCCTCAAAAACATTAAAAAACGGTTATTCAAAAAAATCAAAAAAAATCATTTTTTTCACCCTCTTCCAGGAAAATGAAATTTTAAAACCGATTATTGGTTACATACCTTTAAATCGTCATTACTTTGTCATGCAATTCACTGTTTGGTATCGCTGGAAAGAGGAGGGTCTCAGCTTTCTTTTGATGTATATAAATGTAAAATTGGATTAACAAAAACCTATTAAAAAAATTGGAAAATCCGAAAAACATTTTGATTTTTAACTTGAGTTTGAAACCAGATAGGATGATGAAACATATTGAAATACATTTCAAGCGTATTATCACCCTATATTTTGTGTAAAAAAATAAAGTTGATACGTTAAACCGTCTAAGCGTAATTCATGTTTTTATCAATTCAAACAGAAGTTGCCTAATAAATTTGGTCAGGCAAATTTTGAAGCTTACAAACTTTTATTTTTCTATTTGGATGAAATTTCGTATTTAAGGGTTCTCTTGAATGCTGAATTCGAATCCGGTATCGGTTCTTGTGAAAAAATTATATTGAATATACTTCACTTGAAAAATTTTAGCTTTTACACTGTAAAATGCGATAGAAAATTCTTTTAGCCCTAGAATTCCATCTCAGCACCCTCAAAACTCAGGAAACGTATGTATATATATATAGATATCAATTAAAAACAAAAAAAAAAAAAAAAATATATATATATATATATATATCAATTAAAAAAAAAAAAAAAAATATATATATATATATATATATATATATATATATATATATATAGGATATATATATATCCTTTTCCGCTCACCAATCCTCTGGAACTCCATCCCTCCTCACATCAGACAAGCTAAATCCCTGAAAACATTCAAATATTTCTATTTCCAATACCTCCTCCTCATTCAAGTTGACGCTTGCTAACTATCTACCTACTTAATCAAAAATTACTGTTGCATTGCTGGATTCAGTTCAGGAATAATTGAGATTCCTTAAATTCAAATTTCACTTTCCATGAATATAACATTAGGTTCTATTGTATATACAAAACTAATCATTGTACCAAAGATTTTTCTATATAATTTTATTTTATTTTTTTCTTATTTAATTTTATCTTCTCTAATTTGTAGAATGTTATCTTATTTTCTTTTCCGTTTATTTAAATATCATCTATGTACATACTGTCATTAATGTATTATTGTCTTTTTTTTTTTATCTCATTACGTCTCTAACCAGACTTAATTTAGTTAATACTTATACATATCTGTTATTCTTAGGGGACATTGTCCCAGAATAAAATTATGTTTCTATTCTATTCTATTCTATATTTATATATATACTAATTGGGAGAAATAATTTGTTACTTTAATTATTATTAAAATAATTATAATTATGGTGCAAGAATCATGTCGATATCATTTTTTAAACTCGAGATAAAAAATAAATTAGTTTAATGCTATTTTATTTATTTTTTCTCGGCTTCTAGGGCCCATTGGTCGGAACGGCAAAATACGTGTCTAATATTTTTTGACCAGGAACCTCCAAAAAAATTGCCAACAAGATCCGTGAGAGACTGAGTGTGTCCTCCCCTTGTTAGCTCAAACCTGTTACCAATCCTTTCATAGTAATCTCCACAACCATTCAAATCCATTTTTATCACAATTTGCCTCTCATTCCATTCTAGAAAACCCTCCGAGGCGCCTGAAAAGAAGATGGCCTCGGGAACTTCCAATACAGTACTTCATTATATAGAACCTTTATAAGTGCTAGCAATAGGTAGTTGCTTAAAAAACAAATGACTTGTAGCATTATCATCACATTTACTTCATGTATTATATTTTATATTATATACAGTTGTAAATTTCAAAAAATAAATTTCAAAAAATGTAGAACATTGAAACAATAAAATTACTCAATCACAAGAGTTGACCGATTTTTGCTCATCACTGCTTCCTTTCTATTCACTTAACGCCCATGACATTTTGTTGGAGGTTATTATTTCTTTGGCTTAGAGCCTTGATATACCAATCATTATCGGTAATAAAATGAAACTGTATTCTTGTTTATTATGTTATTATCAGTACATTATAATAAGCAAATTTTTTTTTTTTTAAAGCTATTTTTTGAAATTTACAACTGTATACAGGGTGTCCAGAATTTAAATGGCAAAACTTCAGGAACATATAGGGGCCCGAAAAACTAAGACAAAAATGCCTTTAGTGATTTGCTCGTTTTTGCTTAGTTTTAGAGAAAATCGCAAAAAAAGAAACAAAACAAAAATATTACAGCTAGCGATTATCACCTTTCAAAGTTCGTCAGGCTAGGCAGTGAGATATGTAAACACTTAATGTTATCCTTTACATTCTTTTATTTGTTTACATTTTGGCTTCCTCTTAGGATTATAATTCCTAAATCAGTCTTCAGTCAGTTACTCAGATATTTTTGTGTGAATAGCATCAGCCACAATGCCGCATACATATTCTAATGTTGAATACGCTGATATAATTATTGTGCATGGTTTCTGTAACGGTAATGCTTTAGAAGCGGTGCGGGAGTATGCGCGCCGATTTCCAAATAGAAGAGTGCCTAATCGACGAGTCTTTTCGTTAACTTTTAATGGACTACGAGAGACTGGGTCATTCTTAATACGTAATGAAGGCGACCAATTCCAGGCAGCAATAAGAGCAGATTATCGGAGAAGAAATTGTGTCCAACGCCACTTCGATAATAATCCTGAGACTAGCATTCGAAGAGCTTCTACTGCATTAGCAATATCGCGGCAAGCAATATGGCGAACTTTGAAAGGTGATAATCGCTACCCATACCATCTTCAAAAAGTTCAGAATTTATTACCTCAAGATTATGTCAAGAGATTGAATTTCAGTAACTGGTTTCTTGACAAAATTCACGATGATAATTTATTTCCATTACAAATTATGTGGACCGATGAAGCTACCTTTACAAGAGAAGGAATTGTTAATCAAAGAAATTGAATGGTATAACATTTACACATTTTTTGGAGAACGACTTTTCTAATTATTTAGATGACATTCCCTTACAGCAGCGGATTGAAATGTGGTTCCAACTCGATGGATGTCCAGCTCATTATAGCAGAGTTGCTCGTGCTTGGCTGTATATAAATTATCCACAACGATGGATTGGACGTGGAGGAGTAGTACCTTGGCCACCCAGATCACCTGATATGACACCCATGGATTTCTTCGTATGGGGAACCTTGAAGCAGAAAGTTTATTCGGTGTCAATCAACTCAAGAGAGCAATTAAGAGACCGAATCATAGGTGCAGTACACCAAATATCATCAGAACAATGTTTAGCTGCAATTTAACCTAAAGTTTTGCCATTTAAATTCGGGACACCCTGTATAATGTAAATAAAATACAAGTAAATGTTATGATAATGCCTTAAATGACATGTCAATTGTTTTTGAACCAACTACCCATCGTATGACATATGCGATAATTCTTGACTTCATAGATTCGTTAGGAGTAATTAAAAGGTAAACATACTAAAAGTCCTTGCCCCTGTGGGGTGAGCTTACGATGGGTGGGAGGGGAGAAGGTCCCATTTTTGGGTTTTTTAATTATATCATAAAAATAAAAACTTACTAAATTTCCTATAAAATTGTATATATACATATTTGTCGAACTTCCAACGGTTTTCGAGATATACGTTATTGAAAATCGATAATTTTCGAGAAAAAAAAAATAATTTACCTCACATTTTGCCAAGAGTTGGCTTCAGTGCCTTCCACGATCATTTCTCAGAAAAAAATGTCAGAATCAAAGTTGTAGAGCATTAAATTTACTTTAATTTCGTATATACGTTTTTGGCATTCGAAGCAAATATTCGACAGAAAGTGAGGTTAACATTATTTTTTTCTAGAAAATTATCGATTTTTAATAACGTGTACCTCGAAAATGGTTGGAAGTTCGACAGATATGTATATTAAAAATTTTATAGGAAACTCAATAAGCTTTAATTTTGATTTAAAACATATTTTTTTAGAGTCCACTGTTTTCGAGATATAATAGAAAAAAAAACAAAAATGGGAGCTCCTTCCCCCACCTCACCCTAAGATCTCATGTAAATATGAAATGTTTTGTTTCATTGTAAATATAGTGGGTTTTAAAATCACTAAGCGAATAATAACATTCTAGAAAACGAAACAAAAAAAGTAAACATTATGATGAATTTCCATGAACCATCTCATCTGAGGAACATAGAAGGCCATCAGAGATCGTTCAACTTGTTTTCCTAATTGTATGTTACTGTGTTCTCATAATTCAAGCTGTTATATAATATTTAATAATTAAAGATGTTATTAGTATATGGGTTCGGGTGTAATTAAGATAATATCCATCCCGGACCTTTGTTACCATCAACTCTGCAAAGATTATAACTAAACGAAAATTATATTAGCATTGTGTATTTACAATAATGTGATTTGAAATATTTCATTTTAATCTTTTAAAATTATAATTATTGAAATTTAAATTTTCATTAAATATAAATAAGTTCAGAGTTCCTCAAGGGAAGGGCACGAAAACGAAAAATACTTTTTAGAAATGATATATATGTAGAAGAAAAAACCCACATAACAGAATATAATAACTATGTAATAACTAATATGTGTATATATATATATATATATATATATATATATAGATATATATATATATGGGTTATTCCATTTAAAATGATTCAGGGGTTAAATTATGAAACTTTCCAGGTTGTTTCTCCTATGTCTCAAGACTTGAAAAACAGTTGTTTTTTTTTTACTCAAACAATTTGTTTATAGTGGCGATTTTTGTTTCGCTGCCTACGCATTTTGCGATTTTAAGGGTTTACATTCATAACTTTAAAATGATATATAAAAAATAACGGTTTAGTAGTTTATTTACATATCTGTTTAATTGAAAATCACAGAACAAATTTAATGTAAGCTCCATCGAAATTCCAATCTGATATAATTTCTTAAATGTTGATGTATGTTGGTAGAGTAATTGAAAATAATATTATTTGCATTATAAAAATCCTAATCTGTTTATAAATTTTCAAAAATTGATATTATTATTTTTTTCTTTCAATAGCTCTGATGGGACTGGAGATAAAAATCTCAAATTAACAGAAATTTTAGTTCTTACATATACATATATGTTTTAAGGAATAAAAAAATTTCTGGTGTATTTTTTCTAGAAAAAAAGTTATAATACCTGAAAAATAACAAAATTCCGTGAAATTTCACTATATAACTTCGATTATATCTCGAAAACGGTGGACTCTACAAAAATATGTTTCCAACCAAAATTAAACATTATTTTTATAAGTATTTGTCGAAATTCTAACGGTTTTCTAGATATTATCGAATTTTGAAAATCGATGATTTTCGGAAAAAATAAATTTTACCTCTCTTTTGCTTTTAGTGCCTTCCTCGATCGTTTCTCTGAAAAAATGTCGGAATAAAAATTGTAAAACATTAAATTTATTTTAATTTCACATAAAAGTTTCTGGCATTTGAAGCAGATGTGTTCAAAAAAGTTAGGTAAACAATTTTTTTTCTTCGAAAATTATAGATTTTCAATGACGTTTGTCTTGAAAACTTCAAAGTTCGACTAATAATTACAGAAACTATTTCAAAGGAAATTTAATTAGCTTTAAGTTTTATTTGAAACATAGTTTTCCAGGGTCAACCGTTTTCGAGGTATTATCGAAAAAACAAAAAAAAATGAACTTCTCCCCTCTCTCCCACCGTTAGTTCACCCCCCAGGGGCGGGGACTTTTAGTATGTTTACCTTCTAACTATTCCTGAGGAAGCTATGAAGTAAAACATAATCAGATATTTCATGCACTCTTCACCACTCATTTCATCAATTATTGACTAAACTTACCTAAAAGTAACTGTTAAAAGGAGCAAGCCACCTTTTCGCAAGTAATACCAACAAATTAATATCTTTAAAAAAATATGAAACAAATGACTGCTAAAAAACCAATACCGGAACTTTCCAATGCAACGGATGGCTATCACAACCAAACGATTAATAGCACATCAGAGATCTGTTTCCATTGTCTGGCCTGTTCCGAACCGGAAGGTCGAGCGGAAGTGCTGCGTCACCTTCGGTAGCTGCCGCCCTCTTTGTGTCGGAAGAAAGTGCCGAGTGCAATTCGTTCAGATCTCATCTCGCCATCTTCAAGGGAACGTCATTATTGTTATTATTAATTGCCAGTATTGTTTTATCTCTTCTCCAATTAAGATGATTACAATTCCGCTATCGATTTATTTGCTGTTCCTCTCAACATTACATAGATAAACTTAATTCTGTTTCCTTTTTAACTGAGTTCTAAAAAGTGGAGGTTATCAATTCGAATATATTTTTCTCCTTTTTTATTTCCTTTTTTTTTTTGCGTGATTATTCCGTCGGATATTTTTTAAAAATTTTCTTATTCTTTTATTAACAGTAATTTAAAACTGTATTAAAAAATACATCTAGTAAATATTCGGTATACAATGCAAAATAATTACATGATTAAAACTAGTGGAGGAACTACCTATTGGTAGTACTCTAAGGAAATATCTACAAAAAAAGAAGTTTCCGAGGCCATCTTCTTTTCAGACGCCTCTGAGGATTTCCAGGAATGGAATGAGAAGCAGGTTGTGCAATAAGTGGATTTGGATGAGGAGTAAGTTTATTATGAAAGTAAAGGTATCTGGTTCGTGCCAAATCAGCAACATATGGGATATTAAAGACATTGTGGATCAATTCATTTGTGACAAAGTAAGGAGCATTAAGGATTTTTAGAAGCATTTTGGATTGAAGTGATTAGACATAGAGGAATTCTATGGTTTGGTGGATCCCCATAACTCTATACTGTAAGTCCAAATAGGTTTGATAATCGCCATGTAGATGAGTTGTTTGTAGTGAATCGGAAGATTTTAACGTTTGTCGAGTAAGTTTTAGAGCATTCGAAATCGACGTTCCTGTCTTTTCAGTCTTGTATGAGGGTTCCAGTTAAGTCTCTCGTCTAGATAAAATCCACGGTTTCGTGTATCTTCAACATTATTTAACTGTACATCATAAAAAGATAAAGGAGGACAGGATGAGGTAGGTTTTTTACGCAGTGTAAAGGTTATTTTCTGGGCCGTCAATTATGAATCGATTTCGATGATTACTTTTTCAATCGGCAAGTAATATTTCAGAAATAGTTCCATAAAAATTTTATTAAAATCAAACCAGCGTTTTTTCAGAAAAAAAAAAAATATTAAAAAAAATTAAAAGGCCCCATTGATCCTTTCAATTAAAGAGTATGGAACATGATTGAAACACAATATTGGGTAGGGTCACCTGTGGTGTAGTGGTTAGCATAGCAACCTACTCAACCCAAGATCGCGGGTTCGCAGCCAGGCAGATGACCTTAGGATTTTTTAAAGGGAGTAAAAAATCCTTAGCTATGCCGTCCTTCGGAAGGGACGTTAAATTGGGGTCCCGAGCCTGTGCGATGTCAGGTACTCGTTAAAGATCTCTATCCTAATTATACCTGGATAGGCAAAATTTAGGACTCCCACTGTAGCATCGTCCAATTAGCCATAGCAGCATAAAGTGACGTTAAACGAAATAAAAACGAAATAAACAAAACACAATATTGGGCTTACGTTTGCACAATATTACTACTGTAGACCAGGCAACGAATACCAAAAAAGATTAAATAGCGGAAATAATTCATGTAGAAGCCAATTTTGGCACTTTTTTTTTTTTTTCGTTAATAACTCGAAAACAACTGTCCCTAGCATTTTTTCGCGGGTTCCTTAACGTTTTGGTTTGGGTGTTTTACAGGACCTGAATAAAATTTCATTAACAGATTCTAATACTAAATTTAGCCAGCTTTCAAATGGAATAAAGAAATTTTATATTGGACAAACAGTTTCGGAGTTATAGTCAAAAGAGTACCGACAAACGTATTTTTACAGAGAAGTGCGAGTTACCACAAGCATTCAATCCCCCCTCCTCCATATCTCTATAAGCATTGATCCCAGAAAAAAATTTATAGAAAGTTTTTTGTAGGAACCTTTATTATTATTATTATATGGGCACTACCGCCCTACAAGGACCCGGGCCTCCTCCACAACGGACCTCCAATCTCTACGATCCCAAGCTCTCTCTCTCTCCATTCCTGAACCTCCATCCGCCTCAGATCCTCCTCAACATCATCCATCTGATTCGGGGACGTCCTCTTTCTCTCCTGCCATCTCGTTTCCCGTATAGCATTTTCTTTGGCACTCTTTGGTCGGTCATTCTTTCTACATGCCCTAACCACCTAATACGCGCTCTTTTCATCATGGCCACGATGTCGGGTTCCCCATACAGGATTATAATCTCTTCATTATATCTTCTCCTCCAAAAACCATTCTCGAAGACTCCGCCCCATATTCTCCTCAACACTCTTCTTTCCCAGGTGTTGAGCATCATTTCTGATTTTTTTGTTAAGGGCCATGTTTCGCATCCATACATTACCACTGGCCTTACAATGAAAGAAACCTTTATGAAGATTAATTTAGTTTATAGTCATTTTTTCGCTAGAGACGGTAGTTTTCGAGTTATTAACGAAAACCAGAACAAAATGACCTTAAGCGCCCTCCTCCCCCCACCCTTAGCTCCACCCCCACCCCCCAGTACTTTTAGTATGTTGTTAAGCCGCGTTTACACCAAAGTTGACAACTAAACGTTGACAACTAAAAGTTGAAAAAGTTAATCTAAAAAGTGGTTTAGATTAAGTGAGGAGTACATATTTCGTTCTTTTTTGCGTATATCTTTTAAGTGATGTTTTATTGTAATCACCGATTTCTTAGATTAGCGAATTTTCTAATATTGTTGTTTTTCCGAAGTATGTTTTTGTTTGATCGCAGACATGAAGCATTGTTGATATTTTTTTACCGAAGGTAATAATTGATTATCCTCATACATAAGTTTTGTATCCTTTCGAGTATATGGTAGTTGGTTGTACAAATTGAGCTCCAGACTGTTGAGGCATATATAATCTGGGTTCGAATAACTGTTTTATACACTATAAGATTATTTTTAGGACTTGATTTAGATTTTTTGTTTAAGCAATGAAACTTCTTGCATATGATTTTTTTTTTTTTTTTAACTTTGTCTAATTTATCTTTTATATGGTCTGTGCATGTTAGAGATCTGTATAGAGTCAAACCAAGGTATGTTACTGATTTGGACCGGGGGATGACTTCTCCGTCAGCCGAACGTCAGGTCCGGGGCGCTTGAAAGGAGAACAGTTCTCCACTAGTTTTCTATAAGTTGCTTGCGCAAAGTTTGCAACAACAAATCTTCCACTTTTAGTTGTCAACATTCTTTGATATTTACCGACACTCTGCGGGAAACCAGAATTTGGTGGAAAACTTGTCTCTCCACAAGTGGAAGACAGAAAAAGTCGCTGTATTTATTAGAAAAAGCAACAAATTGCCGCAACTTGTAGAAAACTTAGTTGTTAACTTTGGTGTAAACGCGGCTTTAAGGGCACCTTCCCCTGCAACTGTGCCGAAATTGGCTTCTACATGAATTATTATCTGTCAAGGGTTGCCCCATTGAACGTCGATGCTCATATCTTTTACATTTTTATTCCCGCTTACCTGTAATAGTTCATGAACGGTAGTTCCTTGCAAAAAATGCTATATTATTATTATTCTAATATATATATGGTAATTGTTCGAATCGGCGACACCAACCCCTACACGCGCCGAGAATACCTTTTATCGATTCTAACCTTTTTCCGATTTATTTCGATGTTCTAGTCGCTGCTTATAGATGGGAAAGGTTATTCTCCTACATTTACTGAGAAACTCTAAATCCCTGTTCAAAGTAATATTAACTTATGTTTACCTTCTAATATTAAAATGAGAAATAAGGAAATATTAAAGTGGAAATAAGGAAATATCGAAATATAAGACACTAAATCAATTTTGAATTAATATTAATTTAATCAACAATTGATATACTACTGAACCACCAGTAAAATTAATTCCTGATGAACTTTCTGTCAGAGAAGTGAAAATAACAAATTATAAATATAAACAAGACAGAATCCTTAAGTATTTATGTGGCATAACTCCTATTTATTTAACATTTGTAGCTACATGTTTCGGAGACAATGTTCCATCATCAGGCTTCTAATTTTTTTTAAAAACACAATGTTAATCTATAACATTATACCAATAGTTCTACAATTATAAATTAATGAGTCATTTACCTCTTAATCTGTGATTATTTTCACATTGTTAATTCTCCATGTTATAAGCCATTATACAATATTAGACGGAATCCTAGTTGAAAGTGATGATGTTAATTTCTGCTATATTTTCTCAAGGGAAGTGGAAATAAGAAAACATGAAACCTGTGATATACCTTCTCACATTTATTTATAAACTTTAGGACAAAAAGTAATATGGATGACAAAGAATTCATTCACAAAATATGTATACTGAAATTTTATCACTTAATATAAATATGTATAAAAATAATTTTTAGAGAAAAAACAAAACCGACTTCAAGATTAAACCTACTCGAACCTAACTAAACCTACCTACACTAACTTAACTAAAAAATAAAAAATAATATTTTAATTCTTCAAAACAAAAACCGTTAAATGAAAATCAATGAAATAATCGATACTTATGTACCTATTCACAATTGATGATCAGTTATTTTTGGAGTCGGTGCCAGCCAAGAATGGCAGTTTGATCCTGTTTCTACAATACACTTTCGAATGGCCCGAGACAGCGGTGTGGCGGTGATGAAACAGTGGGAGGATCTTTACAATTAACATTTCTTTTCAAATTCTGTTAGTTTTGGTTGGCACCGACTCCAAAAATAACTGATCATAAATTGTGAATAGGTATATAAGTATCGATAATTTCATTGATTTTCATTTAACGGTTTTTGTTTTGAAGAATTAAAATATTATTTTTTATTTTTTAGTTAAGTTAGTGTAGGTAGGTTTAGTTAGGTTCGAGTAGGTTTAATCTTGAAGTCGGTTTTGTTTTTTCTCTAAAAATTATTTTTATTTTTCACTTTTTAGTGGTGAGTGTATTTTTGTTTATATAGTCAATTCTCGATCTTCAAGCTACCCTGAAAAATAGTTCGAGTTACTGAACAAAGACTTATCGAGGTTATCATTCCTCTTACCTTCATGTAATTGGGAAAATTGAACACAAAATGGGAGTTGAAATCATTACGTATATTTTTCATTAATGGGTATGTGTATGTTGTTTGTACATACACATAAAATCATTGATAAAGAAAATTAAATACCTGGTACCAATTTATCATATAACTTTCAAATGAATTGAGCTTTTTTCTGAGGATGCCTAAAAGTAGACACCGCCTTCCACCAGTGGCGATATTTCTTTATTCTTTAGGACAGAGATTTAGTTACTATGGAGATCTTAAATAATCATAATCATAAATATGTTTAAAATGTAAGGTTATATAACAGTGATTTTTATTAACTGGTTTTTTGATTTTTCTTAAAAAGTGCTACGTTTATTTCAAAATATTTTTTATGGGACTACCTCTGAAGTATGCCCTACCGGTCTAAAAAAGAATCATCAAAATTGATTAAGAATTGACGGAGGTTCTCAACTCATTTGTATTTGTTTTGTGTGTATGTTACGCGATTACTCTGTCAATTCTAAATCAATTTTGATGAATCTTTTTTAGATCGGTAGGGCATACTTCAGAGGTGGTCCCATAAAAAATATTTTGAAATCAATGCAGCACTTTTTAAGAAAAATCAAAAAACCCGTTAATGAGTGATTTTTAAACTGTTTTTTTTGATTTTTCTTAAAAAGTGCTGCGTTGATTTTAAAATAATTTTAATGGGACCATCTCTGAAGCATGCCCTACCGATCTACTAAAAAAGAATCATCAAAATTGATTCAGAATTGACGGAGGTTCTCAACTCATCTGTATTTGTTTTGTGTGTATGTTACGCGATTACTCCGTCAATTCTGAATTAATTTTGATGATTCTTTTTTAGATCGGTAGGGCATGCTTCAGAGATGGTCCCATTAAAATTATTTTGAAATCAACGCAGCACTTTTTAAGAAAAAATCCATGTACAAATTAATCTTCTTAAATTTTGTAACACTTACACATAAGATAAGATGAAATGAGAAAACATGAATTGATAAAACACTTCATCCTCTTGTTGTTAACTTTTGTTTCAGTTATTTACATTTAAGAAGACTAAATATCAATATAACAAACTAAACAACACAATCCAAGTTGAAACTGTAGAAGTGATTGTTTACATGTGAGATTATAGGAATGAACTATCGATAAATGTAAACTCGAAGTGAAGCGTAAGGATCGAACTGGTCGGTGTGGCGCGGGTCTAGCAAAGTTGGTGGTGTCGGCCATCCGAACAATTACCATATATAGTGTACTATATAATTACCATATATAGTGTACTATATAATTACCATATATAGTGTACTATATAATTACCATATATAGTGTACTATATAATTACCATATATAGTGTACTATATAATTACCATATATAGTGTACTATATAATTACCATATATATAGTGTACTATATAATTACCATATATAGTGTACTATATAATTACCATATATAGTGTACTATATAATTACCATATATAGTGTACTATATAATTACCATATATAGTGTACTATATAATTACCATATATAGTGTACTATATAATTACCATATATAGTGTACTATATAATATTAAAGTTAGAGGGTTGAAACGTGACTTTTTATTCAAACCAAGATTTTGAACAGCCGAGAGGGATCGAACAGGATTCAAATTTCTGTTTTTTTTCTTTTTTAAGTTTTCATTTTATCATCAAGATGGGTTTTATTATCTATAACTGTCACCGGCAATAATTATTCTTCTTCGAAGCGTTATCTATTAAAAAAGAAACATTACGTCTTCACTGGACGGAAGTTCACAGAATCAGACGGAGCATGACCTTAAAGAGAACAATTAATAAATTACGGGCTATAAATACCGTTAGCGGATATAGCCCGTGGTGTACATCCCGGTCAGGGGAGATCCTATCGGAGAGCTATAGGATGTGGTAACTTACCGGCCGTGTCATCGACTTCCCAGAAGATCCGCCTTAGATTTGGCAGGCCTGGGAAGGCCCGAAGTAGAAGAAGTTAAAACAAAAACTAAAGACTTGCATAAAACAGATACGATCCTTTACCGTCTCATTATCTATGTTAATCTATAACATTATACCAATAGTTCTACAATTATAAATTAATGAGTCATTTACCTCTTAATCTGTGATTATTTTCACATTGTTAATTCTCCATGTTATAAGCCATTATACAATATTAGACGGAATCCTAGTTGAAAGTGATGATGTTAATTTCTGCTATATTTTCTCAAGGGAAGTGGAAATAAGAAAACATGAAACCTGTGATATACCTTCTCACATTTATTTATAAACTTTAGGACAAAAAGTAATATGGATGACAAAGAATTCATTCACAAAATATGTATACTGAAATTTTATCACTTAATATAAATATGTATAAAAATATTTTTAGAGAAAAAAAACAAAACCGACTTCAAGATTAAACCTACTCGAACCTAACTAAACCTACCTACACTAACTTAACTAAAAAATAAAAAATAATATTTTAATTCTTCAAAACAAAAACCGTTAAATGAAAATCAATGAAATAATCGATACTTATGTACCTATTCACAATTGATGATCAGTTATTTTTGGAGTCGGTGCCAGCCAAGAATGGCAGTTTGATCCTGTTTCTACAATACACTTTCGAATGGCCCGAGACAGCGGTGTGGCGGTGATGAAACAGTGGGAGGATCTTTACAATTAACATTTCTTTTCAAATTCTGTTAGTGTGTAACAGCCCAGAGGGATCGAACAGGATTCAAATTTCTGTTTTTTTTCTTTTTTAAGTTTTCATTTTATCATCAAGATGGGTTTTATTATCTATAACTGTCACCGGCAATAATTATTCTTCTTCGAAGCGTTATCTATTAAAAAAGAAACATTACGTCTTCACTGGACGGAGTTCACAGAATCAGACGAAGCATGACCTTAAAGAGAACAATTAATAAATTACGGGCTATAAATACCGTTAGCGGATATAGCCCGTGGTGTACATCCCGGTCAGGGGAGATCCTATCGGAGAGCTATAGGATGTGGTAACTTACCGGCCGTGTCATCGACTTCCCAGAAGATCCGCCTTAGATTTGGCAGGCCTGGGAAGGCCCGAAGTAGAAGAAGTTAAAACAAAAACTAAAGACTTGCATAAAACAGATACGATCCTTTACCGTCTCATTATCATTTTATCATTTCCTAGACCACTATATTGTGATTATTTTTTTTTTTTCAATTCAAGGCTTTAAGGCTATATAATGGATTTAAAAATATGTTAATCCTGATATCTGTAAACCCTTTCCTCTTTCCTGATTTAATTTATTATTTTAGTTTTAATCATTTTAATTTATCAGTTTGTTTATTTTATTGTTTATTTTTAATAACTAAGATAAGGTTCATGTGTTGTAGTCCAGTACCTATGTAAAAAAAACATTAAAAAAATAAAAGAAAAGGGAGTTGCTGTACAAAAGGTCCGGTATTCCTGATTTTATTGTATTACGTTGGTGTGATTGCTAACAAAAATCCAAGTTTTGGACCGTGTTGTACATCTGCTCGCTTTCATATGTTTCACTGTTCGATTTCGTACGTAGAAATAATAATATAAGCTATTTGTTATTATTACTGCTAATTATAAAGCTGTTTCTTACCTAAACTATTGATTCTATCCATATTGTAAGAAATAAATATTTAGGTTCAAATTCAATTTCATTGGATACACCTCTGTATGATTTTTTTCTTTACAAATACGTAACTAACGGAGGCACGGTAGCTCAGTGGGTAAAGCACTTATCTACCATGGTACCGGGCCAGTGCTCGAGTCCGGCTGAAGGCAGAACATTTATTTTCTGTTATTTCGGATTGTTGCTCGACTTCGAGGTCGGGAGACTCTCCTGGGGCACACTCAGCCTCTACAATGTGGGTACCCTTTAGGGGAAAAACCTGGCGGTTGAGCGAAAATTCTGGTCAAATTTCCTCCTTTCACAACCGTTGGCTCAGTAACAGTACATTCTTAACTGAATTAACGAACCCACGATCCTTCATGGTTTGTTTTAGTAAAGGTTTTTTGTTTTTTTGTTTTTTTTTAATAATTATATCTGATTGAGCTTGCGAATTATTGCTTGTTAACATTATACTTAGAAAAAAAAAATAACCCTTTTATAAATTCTCAAATATTTATAAAAGCAGACAAATCTACATTACTTCTTTATAAATCGTGTATCTTTATTTTTTATTTATTTTTTTTTTTTTTAGCATGGAACATGTTTTACCAGTGACCTACTAGTCCAGTAAAATAAGGCTCCAAAGGCCGTTTTCAAGAAAAAAATGCGGAACTTTTACTCTCACCGGATCTTTATGTTTCTTGAGGTGCTGAATCCGAATCTGAAGTTTGCTACAACGGCAACCTTCAGCTTCATATTTAAAAACGCCAAAAAAAACCGTTATTTTGGTTTTTTTATCTATAGCACGATAACAAAGCTTACGTTATTGGGAAAAAATGGAGAAATTGGCCAACTTGCCGTCAGTCCCACAGCTCCGCGAAAACACGTTTGTCGTACTCTTTTGGCTATAACTCTAAAACTGTTTGTCCGATACAACATTACTTTTTTTCATCTTAAAGCTGATTAAATTTACTATAATAATCTATAAATGAAGTTTTAATCAAATCCCGTAAAATGTACATGCCAACCCGCTAATAAAAGCGTACGTGTTGTAAAATCCAAGTGTTTTTTTTAAATGTTTGTTATTGTATTTTAAATCAATAAAAATAAAAGGGGATTAAAAGAAAAAAAAAAAAAAATCCAAGTGTTTTTTTGGCGCATTTGTCGCTCTAACACCTCAAATATTTGTTCGATCCCAAATTTCTTTTTTCTATCTCAAAGCTGATTCAATTCGCTATCAAATGCTATATATGTAAATTATATTAAATCCTCTAAACCACCCAAGCTAGCACGCTAAATGTGTATGTTTTGGCAAAATATGTAAATTATGACATTATAAGTTACAAATATAGGATCTAATAGTAAATTTAACCAGCTTTTAGATAAAAATATTAAACTTTGGTTCGGACAAATGGTTTTGGAGTTATAGCGAATAATGTGCCAAAAAAAGCATGCATTTTACAAAAGTAAGTGATTTTCAGCGTGATAGCTTGTGTATTTCAAGAATTTTTATAAAAATTTCAAATATAGGATTTTATAATTGTAAATTGAATCACCTTTCACATTGAAAAAAAAAAAAAAAACATTTTGAATAGGACAAATACTTTCGGAGTACTTTATAACTATAAATGTGCCGAAAACCATGGATTTAACAACAGTACGGGTTTTTAGGCGCCTGGGATATTATATTATATGCGATATTATAACTCAGAAAGTATTTGTATAATACTATAAATAAGTATTATTTTATCAAAAATAACGGGGTTTGATTATAACTTCATTTATAGATTCTTTTAGTAAATGTAATTCTTTGTTATCGTGTTATAGATAAAAAAACAAAAATAACGTTTTTTTTTTTGGCGTGTTTTTAAGATTTTGAATATGAAGCTGAAGGTTGCCGTTGTAGCAAACTTCAGATTCGGATTCAGCACCCCAAAAAACATAAAGATCCGTTGAGAATAAAAGTTCCGCAGTTTTTTTTTTTGGCAAACCCTTATTTTACTGGACTATAATACTTGGTAAAGAGCGATACGTATTTGGGGAACGGGAGGGCGTTACCTGCTGTTTGATAGTTTGATATTAGGAGAGTAGGAGCAGTTAGGAGCTCAGCTCTTCGTATACTAAATAATACTATCTTGACTAGGAGACTGGTTCTAATGAGTGAGCTCCTTTTGACTCTGTTTCTTCTAATACGAAATAAAAAAAATTAATCTTGCTCGATTTCTAGAGTTGGTTTCTCGGAAAAATAGTTAAGATGTTAACCTTGAAAAACGTGTATAAGATATTCTATAAATGTCTATAATAATTCAATATTGTAATTTAATTTCGAATTTAAGTAATTGTATTTAAAATTAGAAATATTATTGATTATCATTATTTTAATTGGTGTGCCTGAATAAACAATAAAACAAAAAGGGGAAAATCTCAAATGAAACTACTATTATTGAACCGAAAGAAAATGAAGAATTAAATTAGTCACGTAATATAATACAGTAACAATGTTTTATTTCGTTTTATCACTTTTAGTGTATACTTTTTGGGACTAAGCTATTTAATTTAAACATTTACCTATTTCTTACAGAAAACTAAACCCCAGGTAAGCCAATCAAAAAAAAAAAAAAGAAAATAGAAAACATATGATCGACGGTTACTAGGGCAACCCCTTAAACATGTTCCATGTTATTCTTTCTTTAGTCGACGGACTCAAGGGGGCCATTTTTTTTTTTTTTTTTTAAGTTGTTATTTTATCCTTAATTTGAAATTCAAACTATTTTTTGCAAATTGTAAAATTAAATCAGGCTTATTGTATCCATCGCAATATTGACACCTGGAATTAATTATCAGTTACTCAGAACAGGAGTAAAGAGCCTTGAGAAAATATGTTCAATTACTCCTGTAGTTACATATTATTGGTCCATTAATTAATTTATTACTTTTTATAAATTTATTATATCTACTAATGAAGTCGAATGAATACAAGCAGGAAGCTTAACAGGAATAAAAAACGGCTCTATAAAATAAAAAATATTGATATTAAAATGCTACAGCTGCTCTAATTATTTTTTTTTACTCTGACATTCTTATACTTCCTATTGCTAAGCTACTGACAAAAGAAAAATTCTTATAATAAATAAATTCTTCTTCGGCTTTACAGCCCTTGGCGAACTTAGACCTCCCTAACAGTTGCTTTCCAACAGTCTCTGTACAATAATTTATTCTCCAGTTTGTTTCGCTCATTGTTATCTGGTCAGCAACCCAACTCTTAAGGGGACTTATTCTTCCTCTTTTTCCAGGGAAGATCGCCTAAAAAGCTTGTTGGGCATTCTTGTATCTGGGATCCTTTCTAAATGTTCCTAACAGCTGATTCTTCTAAATTAATAAACCTCTCAATATTTTTATACTGTGTAAAGACATCCGATTCTTGATTGACCTAATGCGTCATACTCTGTGTGTGTACCCAAAGCCGAAGATGCGTCTCAGTATCTTCCTTTCAAAAATCCTTTTATGTAGTCCAGTCAACATATTGTCGAGTGCATGCAATATGCGATTATGTTTGACTTCATAGCTTCGTTAGGAGTTGTTAGAAGATAAACATATTAAAAGTAAAAGGCCCCTGGTGAGCTAACGGTGGGTGGGAGGGGAGAAGTTCAATTTTTTTTTTTTTTTTTTTCGACTATATCTTGAAAACGGTTGACTCTAGAAAACTATGTTTCAAATAAAACTTAAAGCTAATTAAATTTCCTATAAAACAGTTTTTGTAATTCTTAGTCGAACTTTAAACGGTTTTCAAGATAAACGTTATTGAAAATCGATAATATTCTAAATAAAAGTAATGTTTACCTAACTTTTTGTCAAAAATTTGGTTCCAATGCCAACAAAATATATATGAAATCGAAGTAAATTTAATGTTCTACATCTTTGATTCTGTCATATTTTATGAGAAACAGTCATGGAAGGCACTAGAAGCAAAGGTTGAGTAAAAATTAATTTTTTGCGAAAATTATCTACTTTTAAGATCGTATATCTCGAAAACAGTTGGAAGTTAGACAAATATGTATAGAAGCAGTTTTATAGGGAAATTAATTAGCTTTAATTTTGATTTGAAATATATTTTTCTAGAGTCCACTGTTTTCGAGATATAATCGAAAAACCCCAAAATAGGGCATTCCCCCCTCCCCTGTTTGCTCACCATACAGGAGCAGGGACTTTTAGTATGTTTATCATTTAACTACTTCTAACGAAGCCCTGAAGTCAAAAATAACCGGATATTTCATGGACTCTACACCCCTCATTTCTCCACTCATTGACTGGACTATATAAGGCTTGTTAGTCGGATGCTTTATTTTTTGACATTGAGTATATTTCGAAAATGGTCTACTCTAGAAAAATACATATGTTTCAAATCTAAATCAAAGCTGATTAAATTTCCTTTAAAATTGATTGTATATAAATTTGTCGAAATTCTAATGGTTTTCGATACATACATTATTGAAAATCGGTGATTTTCGGGAAAAAAACAAATGTTACCTCACTTTTGTTTCCAGTACCTTTCCAGATCGTTCCTCAGAAAAACTTACATAATCAAAATTGTAGAGCATTGAATTTAATTTCATTTTATATGTAAGTTTCTGGTATTTGAAGCAAATGTTTAACAAAAAGTGAGGTAAACATTTTTTTTTTATTTCTAAAATTATCGATTTTTAATAACATATATCTCGAAAACCGTTAGAATTTCTACAAATATGTATAGAACTAATTTTATAGGAAATTCAATCAGCTTTGTTTTCGGGATAAGATCGAAAAATACGAAATTGTCACAACCTCCAGGGTAGGTGACGTTTAGTAGGTTTACCTTCTAATTACTCCTATCGAAGCTATGATGTCAAAAATTATCGCATGTAAGGTTAATATCACATTTAAAAAACCATAGGTCTTTTATGTTTTATACAATAATTTTTCGAAATCAGCAGCACAAAATACATAGGAAACGATGATATTTTTGGTCGGCTAGACCTACCATTTACCTTTCTGTGCATTGGTGTTCCTTATTGGTGTTATTTTATGGAACTCATTCAATTGAAAAATTCAATAACTTTTTGTACTCATCACTTTTATATGAAATCAGTAAAAGTACTAATAAATAATTTTAATGAATACAGCTCATAATATAATTATTCCTTAATAAGAATAAGCAACATTTATGTAAAAATAATAAGTCATATTTGTTCATAATATATTTTTTTTTAATGTGCGGTAATATAGCATAAGTAATTTGAATTTTTTTATTAGTAATAGGAATAGATAATACTTTATTGTTTGTGGATTTCTTTATTTTTTTTTTAAACTAGTTTTTTATAAATTAATTTAAAAAAAAATTTTTTTCTCGAAATTTTCAGTTGGATCGTGAAAATTCTATTTTGAGTTCCAAAACAACCTTTCGATTGAAATGTTATTTTAGATTTGTAGTTTGAGGCTGCTCTAGACAAAACATAAACATTTGCATAGAAATTCGTATTTATGGGTTTCGGCCGATGTTGTTCGTATAATTCAAATTTTTTTTTCGCCAATATCTATATTTTATTATTCTACACTTGCCTATTAGTTGACTTTTCTTTAAAAAATACTAAAAAGTAGTTTTTTGGAACCTACAATTGTGAATATCACATGTATGGCCTTCTAAAATAGATACATCAAATTCTATGTCCATTTTATTAATAAATCCGTTTTCAGATCTAAAAAATGTCTATTGGTTTCTTAATTAGGGGGAATCTAAAATTGACCCAGTAGGTGCTGCGATCTCTTGAGGCAGAAGCACACTAGAGTGAGGGGACATTTAGCCTTAAGTGCTTATGTTTCTACACCATAGCACACAACAGGCGTGATAATCCTGTACTGCATGATTTTAGTCCTTTTAGATAGCAGTGTGGACTGTGTAATTTCCTGAGTCCGAAGTAGATAATTGGTCCACTAAAAAGATAAGTTTACAGGTCTGAACCTGGTTTTTGGACATAATTGGAACTGAACCTAATTGGAGTAACATAGCGATTGAAGGAGACATGTAAAGTTTTTGGTATTCGATAAATTAATTCTAAGGAATTGCCTTGTCTATGGATGATAGTTCAAAACGTAGATGGGAGAAATGTGTTAAGATTTGAGACGAGAGATCATTTGAGTGAGTTAAATAGTTTATAAAAAAATATGATGGCTCTTTTAATATGCGTCAGATCTCAATACATACGAGGTGTGATCAAAAAGTTCCAGGACTTTTTATATACTATGGGAATGCAATGTCTCACAGCAATGCGGTTGGCAGCATTGTATTGCCTGACTCAACAGGAACACAGCTGTGTTTGCAGATCAATCATAACATCACTGAAAGTAACATTAGCACAGTTTTTTTGAGGTTAGTTTTATAGAGTTTGGCTATTTTATGAAAATGAATGTGAAAGAAGAGCAACGTGTTTGTGTGAAGTTTTGTGTGAAACTAAACAAAACGTTTTCTGAAACCTTTTAGATGTTACAAGAGTCTTTTGGTGAAGAATGTCTAAGCCGATCATGCTGCCATCAGTGGTTCAAGAGGTTTAAAGATGGCCTTTTTGTGTAAAAAACGCAATGACTGTCATTCCTCAGCCCCCCTACTCACCTGACCTGGCTCCAGCCGACTTTTTCCTTTTCCCGAAGTTCAAGAGACACCTGAAAGGACGAAGATTTCAAAAAGTTGACGAGATTAAAGAAAAAACAACGGAGCTACTAAACACCTTTACAAAACAAGAGTTTTCTGGGGCCTTTGATCAGTGGAAACACCGGTGGGAAAAGTGTGTAGCTTCCCAAGGGGAGTACTTCGAAGGAGACAAATTTGAATAACCTGTATGTTGTATGAATAAATGTATAAAAATTCAGTCCTGGAACTTTTTGATCACATCTTGTGTATTCTTTATCTATTAAATGAGTTTTGGGTTAGTTCTTATAAAAAGATCTCAGGTATCCATACCACTCTGGTTATCACTCATGTCTTTTACTGAGTTAGCTATTTCTTCTTAGAAAACTAGATCTCCAGCTGAACTCTTACCATCCCTCATCTTCAATACTTTTGTACTGAGCCAATGAATTGTATAAAACAGCTACTCACTCTTAGTAATTCAGTGATTTAGGTTGAGATTTGACGAAGTTCAGTTGGAGCGAATTGGTGATATCTCCGAGTTTATTGAACCTGCATAGTACGTTCTCATGAAAGGTGATCTATATTACTGCTTCAGTAATAATATTATCAGTTTTGGAATCACACAATTGAGGGTAATGAATGAGTTTTTTCTCGCTGTTCATTTCCCATGTTGCATGGGAGCTACTATAATGAACTGATTTCATTTATAATTATTCGCTTCCATCTAATTTAGCTACTGTCCTTATATTTTCTGTAAGTAATTAAAAGGATTTATATTATTAGCATTGCTTTGTATATTTACAACTAATTATATATGGGAATAAAAGATTATGAATGAATTCATGAAACACTTTGGTGAATCCTGTAATCAAGTTGTTTTAATATTATTTCACGAATAAAACATTGAATCAAAATTTACAAAATATTAAAGGAGGTCACCTGTGGTGTAGCTGTTAGCATAGCAGCCTACTAAACCCAAGAATGTGGGTTCACGGCCCGGCAGATGACCTTAGGATTTTTTAAAGGGAGAAAAAAATCCTTAGCTATGCCGTCCTTCGGAAAGGACGTAAAATGGGGGTCCCGAGCCTGTGCGATATCAGGTACTCGTTAAAGATCCCTATCCTTATTATACCTAGCAAAATTTAGGACTCCCACCGTATCATCATCCGATTAGCCATATCAGCATTAAGTGACGTTAAACGAAATAAAAAAAACACAACAAAATATTAATTATCATTAATTAAATGATAGAGATGTTTAATATAGCGCCCTCAAACAACCTCCTCTGGGTTTTTTCACCGGTGACACAGCTGAGTTAGGGGATCCCTAAGCTAAATGTATTTTTTAAATAGAGTATGAAGAATTTGGGTCCCCCCCCCTAACTCCCTATAAATAAGATTTTTTTTTTGGGGGGGAGGGGGAGGGAGGGCTGGCCACCTTTACAGCTCTTTACCCCTCATGCATATGGACAAGAGATAAAATAACTAATACATTTATTCAATCTAGTAGGTATGTGGAGCAATCAAGTATTTATTCTCTAGCGTGTTTTTCATCAGAAAAACTTCTGTTAGACTCAAAAGGTGAAGTGCAATTGTATCATGAGTTACACCACTATAAAGCCAACTAAATTCTGCAGTTTTTGTGAAATTTGACTGCTTCTCGGGTGCTCCAGAGGGGAGTGAGAAATTTTCAACAAATATTAAAAATTTACGTTTTAATAAATGTTTTGTTTTTTGAGCGTCAAAAGGCCCTCTAAAAGTAAGTTTAAAATAACTATACCTATGTCATATCTTAGAAAATTTAATGCTGATTAAGAAAATATTATCGCTTTTGTTTCTACGCTAAACCAAAGTAGAGAAAACTGCCATTTTTCAGAAAAAATAAAGATTTAAAAAATAAAAACAAAAAAATTCTATCTCCTCAACAGATTGAGATATGAAACTAGTTTCTGCGCCATTCTACCCCGTTTAGCATGCAGTATTACCCAATTTTTTTTTTTACACTATGTCTGGGACACCCTGTATAATAGGATAACCTTATACCGCCATATGTTAGAATCGTATAGACCTAACAAATAATTGTGACTTACAGATAATATACAAATAATATTGCGACTATAAATTAAGATATAAGGTATCCTATCTTTCTTGTTGGATCAAACTGCACACGGTGTGCAAATTTGATTAAAATCGGTTTAGTAGTTTAGGTGTCAGCCTGCCCCAAGAACGTGATACGTAATTTGTATATATTAAGATTAAATTAATAGTTAAAAAAATAATCATACTCTATTTAAAAAATACATTTAGCTTAGGGATATAAAAGGACAAGCCATTTTTCGTTTGTGACCACTAACTACCAAAAACTACCGAACCAATCTCTACCAAATTTTGACATCATCTTTATAGAATGGTTTAGCAACAGTAAAATCTAATGATTTCCAACTAATTTTTTATTGAAAAATGAATAATAAGTGGATAACAGTGAAGTTCAAAAATGGCGGCAATTGCCATCTACATGAAAGGTTAAAAGGTACAGTGTTACATAGAGGTGAACATTGATAATAAAATTTACTTTTTTTCCAATTAAATTTTTATTAAAACAGCTATATGGAGTGAAATATACCAAATTTTAACTAGATCGTTTTCATAGTTCTAGATTTAGCAACAATGAAAATTTAAATGTACAATGTTGAGTGTTAGAAACGGGTCTTGCCATACTATCTCATACTTTTATGGTTAGAAATTAAAATCCGTGAGGTTACAAAAGAGCTTGAAATCGATGATAAAATTTACTTATTAAACTACAAAGAAAATTATTAAAAAAGATTTAAATATGGTGTGCAATATGTGGATCCCAGCGAAGCTTGAAAATCGACCGATTGTGTATAGCGCCATCCCACAATAGAGTTTACAATGGTAAACTGAACCTGTCTGTACCGACATCTAAATAAATAATTTTTATAATTCTAGGAAGGTTTTGCAATGGTAAAATTTACAATAACTAAAATTTAAATGTACAATGTTGAGAGGCAGGACCGAGGTTTGCCACACTGTCATATACTTTTATAGTTCGAAATCAACATCCAACCAGATGAAATCAATAAAGTTATTTCTGCCGAATACATGATTACTAAATCAAAATGTCGATCCTTTGCTTTTTTATATCGTGTGTAAAAATATGATCCACGGGCCTTATGTCGTAAGCACTGATAATGCAGTTTATTTTCGGCAAGAGTTTCTTAATAGTCTTTATCCATCTTGATTACCAATTCATACATTAAAATTTAAAAAAATATGTCTAATGGTGCTTTTACGTAATCTTCAACCGCCTAATGAGTGCGATTATAACTAGATTAATAATTACTGCTATGCGTGAAAAAATCATTGAAGAAATAATGCTCAACCACATGCTACCGCCGTGCGACCGGGATGCTAGTTTTATTATATTTCTACAATTTTTTATTTATTTTTTTCTCTTTGTATATTGTATAGTCTATCTTTATATATTGTATAGTCTATCTTTATATTTACTATATATTTGTCGAATACCACTCACTCATTTAACACAAAATCTCAGAAACCACCGAACGGATTGGAAGGAAATTTGGTAAACAGCTTCCTCAAGGGCCGCAGGTGCTCGCTAAGAAAGGAATTTTAAAAAATCGGCCGGGATCGCGTCTAATTCGCGAAAAACGCGATTTCTCACGCATAGGAAATTCTTTGAATAACATTACGGATCGTAATGAAACGTAATACATTGCTTCTTATTAGATGCTAGATGAACGATAACAATTATTTTCTAAGTAGTTTGTCCTGTATCGATACTACAAAGGGGTAAAATAAAAGTACTCATACAATTTTTATTGGGCAAATAATAATAGATTTATTGTCATATGGTATATAGTGATAAGCTAAGTTAAAAAATAGGTTGGATGCCTAAACCGCACACTTTGATCACAAATTAAGTTCCTTATAGTAGTTAACAAAAAAAAACACGTTACTGGCATGTGAAAACCTTATATGGTACTTTCTGTGAAGTAATGGTGCCTGCAGACCACTTTATGCTTGATATGTACGCAATAATAATAACAGAAAGACAAAACTTTATTCGAAAAAAACAAACAAAAAAAGTTGAGAAGCGGTGACTATATTCACTTGAAGGATGCCATAAAAAAAAGCTGATGGTCTGGTATCGGAGCTGGGTAAGATGGTAGTTCTGCCTCGAAGCTTCAATGGAAAACTGTTAAAATTTTAAAAAATTAACTTTTTACAAATTGTCAAATTTACTTATTGAAATTATTCTAAGAATGGAATTCTTTAGGTTTATTTAAGTAATACTAATTATCAACATTAAGCTTAACTTTTACTTATTTACGTTTTCCTTAATCCTAATGATATTAAACCGTAGCGGAGCATGGGTGCTTTTAGCTAGTATTGTATAGTTCTTTATATTCTTTATATATTGTATTCTTCCTTTTTCTTGTTTTTATTTATTCTTCCCTTTCATTAATTTTCTACTACACAGAATGTGTGATTGGAATCATTAAGCCATCTATATTACTTATTGTGCATTGAAAAAAAAAAAAAAATAAAATAAAAAAATAAAATAAAATAAAATAAAAAAAAAAAAAAAAAAAAAAAAAAAAAAAAAAAAAAAAAAAAAAAAAAAAAAAAAAAAAAAAGCTTAATATAGTCCTTTTTTTTCTGAAATCCTACGGTTACATTGATTTTGTTTTTTGTTATTAATTTATTGTTATTCCCTATTGTATAAATACATGAATTATGTAAATGTGAAGGATTTTGCCTTGAATTGGTTGAATAACCTGTAGGATAACCCCTCCTTCCTGCCCTTGTTCCAGTACTTAACAAAGTTAAGCCCTAATTAAAAAAAAAAAAATTATAATATGTGTGAAGAAAACAACTTCATTCATTTACGAGTGCTCCCCTTAAGTTACCCATGATGCAATACGTCAACCATTACCCATAATGCCTATTAGAAGTGACAATAAACAGCTGTGAATAATAAGAGTAGGTTGTTATAATTGTAAACAATTAGCCTGTACGACTAGATTAATATTAACTGTAGAATATAATATAAATAACATCGGAATAAGGGCTTTAAATATAGTATGTTTTGTTACAGAGAGAAACGAAATCGAATCTTTATTTCATTAACTAAGAGGAACCAATTACCATTAAATATGTAATAATTTACCTTATGTAAATTATTATTGCATTCATGATAGGTATTATGTTGTTATTAAATAGATATATGTATTACATAAATTGTTCTACGTTATTTTTTCTTATATATTTCTCTTACTTTTTTTGGGTCACGATTAACCGAGGATTTGAACATCCGTGAACATCTAGGTCCCAACGACGTCGGTAAATCGAATCCAGAGTGTATTTTTTTTTTTTTTTTTTTTTTTTTTTTCAATATGAAAATGGAACATATTTTATACATCAGCGTCTACTTTTATTTTTTTTATTTTTTATTTTATTTTATAGACTAAAGCGGCAAGAAACTGCTCGTCGTTACAGACTACTTCACATTTACTAGGCAAACGATCAAAGCTCCCAATTAATTAAAAAAGACTCATTTACATGACTGTGATTAGACCTATTTGGACGTACGGAGTTGAGCTTTAGGGCTCTACTAAACCATCCAATTCATCTCGTATCCAATCCTTACAATCCAAAATCCTTCGAAAAATTTTCAATGCTCCTTACTTTGTGACCAATAAACTTATATATAAAGATCTTAATGTTTCTTATGTTGTTGATATAGCCCAGAGGAGATACCTATCCTTCCATAGTAAGCTCCATAACCACTCCAATCCACTAGTCTCCCAACTTGCTTCCCACTCCATTCCCGATAATCCTCCGAGGCTTCTGAAAAGAAGATGGCCTAGAGACCTTTTAGTGTAGATTTTTATTGAAGTGCTACTGATGAGTAGTTCTTCACAAGTTATTTGCATGCCATTGTATTGACTATCAACACATTTACTTGATGTATATGTTTTTGTACAGTTCTAAATATCAATAAATGAGAAAATAAATTTTTATTTTTTTATTTAGGAAATTCTTTCAGTACAGAGGATTTATTATTGTCAAAATGAATATCATTATTGTATTAAATATATTCTATATTAGAGGAATGATGTACTATTGATGGGGACGTGAAGCTGCGGAGGGTGTGAGCTCATTAGCATGAATTAAGGTCTCATTTAAGCGATTAATTAACTGTTCAATGCGACTGTAGCTGTTACTGTTGCTGTTACTGTAACCACCTGGAGTTTCTACAAACTGACTGTTCTGGCATTACGT
This sequence comes from Euschistus heros, assembly GCA_003667255.2. Classification (NCBI taxonomy): domain Eukaryota; kingdom Metazoa; phylum Arthropoda; class Insecta; order Hemiptera; family Pentatomidae; genus Euschistus; species Euschistus heros. The sequence continues at coordinate 238,222 of RCWM02000478.1, read as the reverse complement.
ATCACTAATCTTTTATCAAAATAACTTTTTTTTAATATTTATTATTATGTCTAGTAATTTAGGGTACAATGTAACTGTCATGTCATACAGTATCACAATAATACTAATACCATCAGTCGTTCAAAAGTAAGGTTCTAAGCTTAATAACATTTGTAATGAAATTATATACTACGTTAAATTTTTGCTCATCTTCAATTGTTAAAATCGTGGCTTGCTACATACACTTGAAGTAACCAACTGAGATCAACCGGAACCAAGCCATTTTGCAACACGACAATGTACCTACACATAATTCTCCTTTGACAAGGGAAAATCAGAACTGCTATCAACGCTTAATAAATGTAGTTTCAATGATAACGGTTTCTGTCTCTAAAATTGATATAAGAAGAAAATTTATTAACATGAACTATAGACATTGTTTGTAATTCTTTTAAAAACATGTATGAATACCTTAAAAAAATAAGAAAAGAGATATTTTCTCTCTCTCTCTCTCTCTCTCTCACTCTCCACTCTCTCTCACTCATTTTCTCTCTTTCTCACTCACTCTCTCTCTCACACTCTCACTCTCTCTCTCTCTCTCTCTCTCTCTCTCTCTCTCACTCTCCACTCTCTCTCTCTCATTCTCTCTCTTTCTCACTCGCTCTCTCTCACTCTCCACTCACTCTCACTCGCTCCCTCTCACACTCCACTCCCTCTCACTCGCTCTCTCTCTCTCTCTCTCT